>JADLZK010002210.1:0-505637 GCA_015847255.1 Hyparrhenia diplandra | reverse complement strand
TCGGTAATTTATTTTATTTTTATTTTTGGTTATATTTTGTGTTCTTTTGATTATTATTCTATTGTTTCTGTGGGTACTGCAACAGAGACTAAACTTAAAACCATTGGAAGAACCAACCATCGTTGACGTGTGCTTCAAGTGAGCGCCAGTTTAGACACATAAAGCCCCTACTCCGTATCAAGAATATATTTACTTGAAGTAGCAACAACAAGAGCCAAGTGTGAAGTACCACAACCTCTAAACTGCTTAATCAATTGCAGCAAACAAATGCATCTTGGAGATCTGCAGAAATTTCCAATATCTTTCCTTAATTAAGGCCACCAGGATTAATTCTGACTCTTACATTGTCGAAAAATAGATAACCATATTTTGCAAAGCTTCAATTTTACAGGATTGCAACACCGTTTTGACCTTTTGCTTCTAACTCATTTTACCAAATTTGAGTGGAATCACTGCCATTTGAAATATCTACAACTTTTTGTTTCAGAGTAATATGAAAAATTTTGGCACCAATTAATCCCAGAAATTCATCGAATTAATCAGCCTAATTCACGAGTAATCTGAAAATCGATGTAAGGATTACCGTGGTCTGTACACATAAACATTGCATCTAGTTGCTTCTTAGAGACTTCTCTCACAGCAAAAAGTACTAAGTTTGCAAATAATTAACAGGTTCCCATAAGCCCATCCTTTTTTCCCTTCCTTTTTATCTTCTTTCCCCTTCATCTTCTGCTATTTCCCTAGTTTGCCTTCCTGAAGTAAGCCACCAGGAGATATGCACCAGCAGGACTTAAGCAGCTTCACGTACCAGCAACATGAAGTAGCAGCACCAAGATTTGAAACAAACAACACATACCCATAGTGTAAATTAAAACACACACACACACACACACACACACACACACAGGAAAACAAGCAGAAAGCAGCAACCTGAAGTGCTTGAGACAACTAAGGATCCAAGCTGTAGGTGCTATTGCCGTAGTTCTCTGCAAAGGGCAGGGCCTCCGCAGTCCTTAGTGAGGTGAACAGGAGGGAAATAGAGGCAGCATGAACAATGTTAGCTCAAGCAGGAGGCTGAAGCGTGGGATGTCACGGATACTGATCCCTATTATATTGTCATAGAAAAAATGGTCATATCAAAAATTATCTATACTTGAAGTAGCACACGAGCAGCAAAGTTTTTTCCAACCAATTTTAGAGATTCAGTTTAGAACAAGTAGTTTTGAAATACTAAATATTTTTTTCAAAACTGATAACATAGTAGATGCCATAGTTTCCATTTCATAATTGATGACATAGTGACCGGATCAACCTGTAACCGGTCTACACGGGGGCTCTGCAGGACTATATATATGTTCAGTTATGCACCAACCCCCACATGTGTACCATTCACTTATTATCTATTACAATCTATCAGTTACATCACAACCTTTTTTCATGATAAGCAGAACACATTACCAATCACTTATATTCAGAAACAACATTGATTAGTTATTGTCTAGGCACAGTTCACATGTGAAACCCAGTTCTTCTTATAAGGAAAGAAGAATATATTTCCATTGGTAATAGAATTCCAACTACACAGGGCATTACATGTGATGGATAGCTTTCCTATTCAAACTATTTAAGGGCATTGAAAATGGTTCCAAACGAACTACTGAAATTACAGATTGTAGGTTGGAATGGAACAAATTGAGCCCCTGCTGATGATTGATGAGGGATAGCTAACAGTCCAACCTCAAAGGTATGTGCAGATCCTTGAGGTCAAGATTGTCATCCAAATCATTGGCTCTGTCAAGTAACTTTTTTGTGATTCATATCAGTAGAAGCAACCATGGATAATGCAAAATCCTTCACAAGTATTGCCTTGATGACTTCACATTGTACTGGCTGAACTCCAACCGACAATCTGCAGAAGATTCAACCAAACAGAATAACACAGTGAATTAAATTTTTCTCGTGAATGGACTGGGGACAAACTGGGGACAATGAATTGGGGGTATTGGTTTAGCCACTTAGGCTTATTGTGCTAAGGGAAAAATTCCATGCTTTCACTGAATCCTTTAACAAGTCTTATCAATACTGATTCTATGATGGTGATCCAGCCGCTGGTCAAGAACAAGAATACAATGGAAATAATCAGTAATCTAAACAAATACAGTAAAAGTATTGAACTTTGACAAACACACTATATAGTTTCAAAGTTCAGTTTCTCCAAGACAAACACCAAAAATGCCTTGACAGTTTCAAAGTTCAGTTTTGAAGATATGTTACTTGCTGGCTTCAAAAAACCTGAAGTAGCCCTTTGTTAAATTTCTGAAAAACAAATTGAGCCCCCAAAAATCCCTCTTTTTATTGTAATGGCTATCTATCTCAAAACCTGTAGCCCTTGCTAGACTAACAAGAAAATGGCAAGCTGCATATCATGTTTTCGCCTCTGTAATCTTTCAGCACTACTTTCTTGAGGTGATGGTCAAGGCACCTATGCTCATCATCCATCTCATAATTAAATATTTTCATGCTCTGTGGAACAACCATGGTGAGACTGCAACTCAACAATAGAAAAAAAAAATCATCTGCATAAGCTTTAACCAGACATGAACAATCAATCCATTTTCGTAGGACAATTAAAATTACCGTAACAGAGAGCATCTCCAAGCAGGGGAAACATCCAGGAACTCGACAACAGGCTTCAACTGCGGATCCGCCATCTCTAGTGCCAGCGCCCTCACACACCAGAACTCCAAAACAGTATAGACTGAAAAAGTGTGTAGTAGGGTTGCAGCGCCACAGGCCAGTGCAGCCATAGAACAGCAGAAGCACCTCCCCTTCGAGCTGGCACACAGCAGCACCGGCACCTAAACATGCCCTCCTCTCAAACCATTCTTGGAGGTGGCACATACTTGGAGGTTCTATGCTGAGGCAGGAAATGGAGGATTCATAATGTACTGCTTGAGGGGCAGGGCGATTAATTTTGAGGGGACAATAACATATTAACATCCACACTTTTTGTGGTAGATAGATAGAGAGATATACCCAACAAGTTCCAAAAGACTTCAGTTTTTCTGCATCAATTGGTCTTATATAATTACTAATATTTATGCCTAAATAGAATTGCATGTCCAACAGTATAGCATAAATTCACAACAAGATAGTTCTGTATCATGCTAAAAAAGATAGTTCTGTATCAATATCTGCATCATGCATGTTGTCATGTGATCTTACAAATTGGAAATAGCAGATTTAAAACAAAGAAAAACATAGAAACTTTTCTGTCTTCAAACTGTGAAGGGCAAATTCCACCAAAAATCAAGGATCAGCATTTATATACCACTATAAAAAGATCCCTATCCTTCTGCCATCAAAAATGTTGTTCATGTTTACTTCTATTTGCTAATGACATTTCCTTTTAGTTCAATGATCTCTGCCTGCTGTTTTGTATTCAAATATTTAATAAGGACCCAAATTCACTGGGATTTGATTATTTCTGGGGCGTGGGGAGGGGATCCATTTTCTCTGCTCTTCATATATATCCACATAATCTAGTCCCAGAATTATGAAAAATAACAATGAAATGCATACCAAAGGAACAAATCAACTTCAAAAACGAAGTAGGATAAAAGAATGGCCTCATAAATATAATTAGTATTACCTGGGTCAATACACATTGTACTGTGATTTACAAATCATGTGCTTTGTGGTTCATGCCTTGTTCACAATGTGCAACAAAAATTAACCTACCTTAAATCCTAGCTTACTTTGCAATTTTGTTCCTTGACTTTCCTTTCAATTTATTGGGTCACATCTTGTCTACTTTCTCAGATTCATGCCATGAGGCAATGAATGCAACACGTATTTAAGGACAGTATAGACACAGCCTAAGTCATATTAGGATTAAGGACATAAGTTCCATCGCATAAATGTCCTCATATATCTCAACAGCTCATAGTTTTGGCAGTCACCAGAAATCTCCACAGCTGCACTGGCCATTCTTGAAGTGATGAAATCTGTTGGCATCTCTGACAATAATAGTCCTGTTCCTAACTAAAGTCATGAATTTGATGGCAGTATGGCAGTCTCCACATACACGGAGATTCTTCATGAACAAAATGGTCCTTATCCTCATTAAGACTGAGGAGGCCAAAAGCTATTGCTAGCTTTTAAGCTATGATAAAGAAGTGCCTTTTCCTTTTCCTCTTCCTCCAGATCTTGCAAAACAAAACTGGTGTCAGCCTTGTAACCCAGTTTCTTAATGTCTACCAGGATATTATCAAGTTCCTGATATATGTCAAGTGAACATGGATGAGATTGGTCTCCACCAACAAATGCATGTAAGGAGCCATTTATCTCGATCCAACTGCAGCCAGGACTCTTCTTAAAGCCCTTGACCTTCTGCACTATTCCTAACTTCTGCTGCCTCATCAAATCTACCAGCAGCACTGAATATGTTGGACAGTAGAACAAAGTTGCCAGTCCCCTCAGGTCCTAGTTTCTGGATCATCCTTGACACTTGCTTTCCTAAATCAATGTTCTTATGAATCCGCAAGCTCCAAGCAAGGCTCCCCATACACCTAACATCAGCTTTCAGTGGCATGCTCTGGATAAACTGATAGGCCTCATCAAGGAAACCACCTCTTGCCAAAAGATCAACCATGCATATATAGTGCTCCATCCTCGGAAGTATACCATACTTGTGTGTCATCAAATATCAAACCAGTGCTTCCCTTCAGTCACAAGTCCAGAATGACTACATGCAGCTATTAGACAGATGAAGGTTACATCATCTGGTGCAAAAACCTGATTCTTCATACCTAGGAACAATGTAGTAGCTTCCTTCCCAGTCCATGAATTCCATATCCTGCAATCATTGTATTCCATGATACAACATCCCGAGCTGGCATCTTGTTAAAAACCTGCCTCACAGATCAATCCTTCCACATTTTGCATACATATCGATCAAAAAGAATTACATATAGAGGTTTCTAATGCAAGCCCACGGATTATGACAGAGCCATGACTGCACCTCCCATGCTGCAAAGCAGCCAGATGAGAACAAGCTGGGATCAGAGATACCATCGTCGCAATATCTGGCTGCACATTGCATGCCTGCATCTTCTTAAAGACAAGAAATGCTTCCTCTGCCTTGCCATTCTGCACATACCCTGACAAAAGTGCACCATAAGAGATTGTGTCCTTGACGGCAATCTCATCAAAGAAACATTGTTGCTTCATTTATCAAGCCAGCCTTGGCATACATCGAGAGAAGCGAGTTGCCTGCAGTGAGATCAGCATGGATTCCAGATTTAGCAAGCAAAGCATGCAGCTGTGTACCCATACGAAGATCAGCTACGCTGGCACAGACCCTAAGGGCGCTTGCAACAGAGGTTGCAGAGAGAAAGCACAGTCCTTCTACCAGCATGTCCTTGAACAGATTGAACGCTTCTGTCATTCTGTCGCACAGCACAAAGCCTCCAATAAGCGCGCTCCAAGTGACCTCATTCCTGACAGGCATGGCATGAAACACCCTGCAAGCATAATCCAAGTGCTTGCACTTGGCATACATATCCAGCAACGCAGTTCCAATAAGCACTTGTTCCTTATTTTGATCGAGATAGGCACGAAGGCAGTAGGCATGGACACTTGTTCCCCGGACGAGCGCCCCATGTTGGGCAAGAAGCGGAAGGAGGGAAACAAGCGTGGATGCGTTCGCCTGGAGGCCGCCACAGTCCTGCATGTCGAGGGAGGTGGGCAATGGCATGATGGTACATGCCATGGTTAGCATAGCCCGCAAGCATGGCGTTCCATGCAACAACGTCCCTCATGGGCATTTTGGCGAAGACGTTGGCTGCAGGGCCGAATCTGGAACACCTGATGTACAGGTCGATGAGGGCAGTGGAGACAAACAGGTCGGTGTGGAGGCCCACGGCGGGCGTGGGCATGGATGGTGCGGCCAGCAGTGAGGTCAGCAAGCGCTGAGCATGCCTTGAGGACGAAGGGAAAGGTGTATTTGTTGGGGGGCACGCGGGAGCAGAACATAGAGCGGTAAAGGTCGATGGCGGCGTGGAAGGGGCCGCGCCAGGAGTAGGCGCGGATGAGCGCGTTGTAAGCGCGCGCGTCCGGCGCGGGGATTCTGTCGAACACCTGGCGGGCAAGGACCAGCTGCCCGCTGGCGATGTGCTGCTCCAGCTCCAGCTGCCATTCTTTCTTGTCCTTGACCTCGTGAGAGATGGAGCCGGAGGGAGGACGGCGAAGGCGGACGGCCACGGTGGAGAAGGGACGGAGATAACCTCGCCGGAGGCCCATGGCGCGAGCTCAAGGGAGCAGAAGTGGCGGAAGGGTGCTGGCCTTGGTGATGCGGCAATGAGACGGCGATGGGTGAGCTTTGGGGCTGGCTGGGCAGTGGTGGCGGATGCGTGAACTCTTTGCCGCGGACACTGCATTGCGCTGGGACGACGGCTACATTTGGCAGCAGAACGTCGATCCCTCCTCCCCGCCCAGGCACGCCGCCGACCTCCCCTTCACTGCCACCAAGCTGCTCTCCGCCAGTCTGCCACAACTGGAGCGGTGGCCACCACTTTGTGAATCCCCTAGAGCGGGTAGATGGGCACCGGGGCAGATGAGCGCGGCGACGGCGGAGGGCGGCCGGCGGTTGAGGGCGCGGCTCGGGGAGGCAATGCTCTGTTTGGTTTGGTTTTGGTGGCCTTGTTTCCAGCGAAAGTTTTTTGAAATTGAGCCAAAATTGAATCAAACTCACCAATCATTTAAGTTTTAATTTTTTTTTTTTATTAAGGAAAGACACCAGACACGCACGCTACACACAAGTTATACAACAGCATACATTATGCCCCGACACATTTTAACTCTATAACTGTCTGTTTAAATAAATAGTAAAACCGTATCATTTAGATGGTTGTAAATTGAATAGTTGAACCGTTCAAGCACATTTAAAACTATTAAAAATATCTAAATAGAATCGAGCTAAATATGATTAAATAAGTTCAATGGTCACTTAGTTCACCACAATAAAGGATTATAGTTACCATCATATTTTGTACTCTACTAATTAACCTTGTAAGTATGACTGTATGACATCGTCATGATTGCATTAATACTTCCCAATGTAAACAATAGTATCTACTCCCTCCAATCTAAATTATAAGTCATTTTGACTTTTTTTTTTTTGCATGTCTATTTTGTTTGTTCATCTAGATACAATAATATTCTCTAGAACCTATTTGGATGTGTGATACAAGGTTACATAGCCTTATATTTCTCGAGGCCTCGGGCATCTAGTAGAAAGCAGTTTTTTTTTTTGTGTATGTGCTCAAAGACACATGCACAATCGGCAATTTGCATCGAAATGTATGTGCTGGAAGAGAAAAAGTTGAATACACGGAGAGATAGTGTTACACTTTGGGGTTTATTACTCATTTTTGTACTTGTTGTTTTATTTTCCAATTCTTGAGAGAGAGAAGTGTTGTTGTATGAATCTTGAAGCACATTTAGACGTGCAACATTGTATATTCACATCTAGTGCCATGAGATGACTTGGCAAGCACAACTTCTATGGGTTCAGATGTCATCCCTACTCATACTCCCTTTGTCCCTTAATATTAGTCGTTTTAGGAACAAAGAGCTTGTCCCTTAATATGTGTCACTGCCATGCTAACATATAGCTGTATGGTCCGGCACACTTGTGGTCGGTAGCAGCTTTATCGAATCCTCTCACACCACCGTCCACAGACTCCGCCAATGCACATGCATGGTTTGGATACTTTAAGCCAAAATAATTCACTGCATGTGTAAAGGAGAAACAATCGCTAACGGATGCAGTACTGGCCTACTAGTCTCCAGCTCCTAAAAAGGTTGCTTTGCAGGTTTTCTTGTTTCCCGTGCTTTCGGACTAAATGGCTGACAAATAAAACGGAACGGAGGTAGTAGCTATTATCTTCTACCTTCTATAGGGGAGGGGAGGCTTAGGTGGGCTTCATGTTCCTAAAGTGATATGAGCATTGTTCGCTTGTCTTGTCTCATCTTGCTTATTTTATCTCACAGAATACTATTAAATCAGATGAAATCAGCCGGCCGCCAGAACAGGCTCATATAGGTCTTATGGGTCTCAAGAGCCACCTGATGCGTTGCTTCTCTATATCCTTCACAAGTGATTTCATCAAATTCAATAATTCATTTAATAATGATGTTAATATGTATCGTAAAATTTAATACTTTCCTACATATATATTTGGTCAGAATTCAAAATGTTTAACTTTGAAGCGAGAATGACATTCTTTAGAGGACGAATGGAGCACATACGCGTGTACGGCAAAATATCTTTATTACTAAAAGTTTCACGTAATGGAATTAATGGTTTTTTTAGAGGAATATGATTCAAGACATTTTTTCATGTGAACTAAAATATATATTGAGTTGTGACCAGACGCTTGGACTCTCAAACTCGAGTTGTCACATACTATACGAGTAGTAGTGTACTCCTCTATCCCTTTTAGATGTCACCATGCATATTTTGGCCAAACTTTTCATCGATCGTAGGGGAAAAAACTAGACTCAAAAGATCTTTTCAATGATACTAATTACTTAAGATAAAGATTTATATATTTTAATATATAATTCTTGCGAACAAATGAATCGTGGGACGGAAGTATTTCTCATCGGATCGGGGACCAGGTGAGAAGTTATAAAAGCGAACAAATGAAGTGGAAAACATATGGCCCCACAATCCACTTCTCTGCAGCGCCTTTTTGTCAAAACAAAAGGACACTTTTTGTCAAAACAAAAAGGACACTTTGTACCTATAAGAAAAAATTCATTCAATTATTCAAATCAACTGACAACCAAACCTTTTTTTTTCGCAAATAAATAAAATTGGGAAAAAACATGAAACCCCTATTTTTGGGCCTTTTTGACCACCATCCGATGATCCATTCCATTCCACGGAGCTGCACGTCAAAGTACAGGCAATCGCGGTGGGCCACGGAACAAACCCAAAGCAGCGCAGCGCGCGGCCCCACTCGCACCCGGTCCCGCCGCAAAAGCAAACAAACCCTAGCGAGCCGGACCCGGACCCTCCCCCCGCTGATCCGGTGCGCCCGGTCAAACCCCCCAGACCGCCCCTCCAGTCCAGCCGGTCACGCTCCCCTCCCTCCTCCTCCGCCCCCTCTGCTCTGCCTCTGTTCTTCCCCTCACACACACCCAACCGGACCTCCCCCTCCCTCCTCTTGCACCTCGCCGGAGCACCGCCCCCTCGCCGTCGCGTGCCCCCCCCGCCTCCCTCGCGCAGCACCCCTCCTTACCGTCCCCGCCGCCTCCCTCTGCTCCCCTCATCCATCCACGAGCTCGCCCGCCGCGTGGATCGCCTCGGCCCATTTTGCTTTTACCTTTTTTTAACCTCCCCGCTCGAGCGTTAGCTGGCGGGCGGATGTACGTGTCCTGACCGGAGATGGAGATTCCTCTGGCTTGACGGATTGATCTCGTGGAGCCGCCCAACCCTTAGTGACCGGCCCCGCCCGCCATCGGCCCCGCCGCGGCCGCCATGGACATGGAGATGGGGGGGCGGGCAGCGAGCAGGGCTCGCCCGACAGCGAAATGGGCGACGGCGACAACGACAGCAGCGTCGGCTACGGCGCGGAGATGGAGGTGGACACCGGGAGCGGCTCGGTCGGGGCCTCGGCGCCGGCGAGCTCGGCGTCCGCATCGGCCTCCGGTGGTCTCCGCGTCGGCGTACGCCGCGCGCGCCGGCGCCTACGACGGCGTCGACCCATTCGAGGGCATGGAGTTCGACGACGAGGAGGACGCCTGGACCTTCTACAACGTCTACGCCCACCGCGTCGGCTTCAGCACCCGGATTAGCGTCATGCACCGGTCGCGCCGGGACGGCTCCGTCATGTCCCGCCAGTTCGTCTGCGCCAAGGAGGGCTTCCGCACCTACCGCGGGAAGAATGAGGTCTCCCGTGCTGATGCCGTGGAGGCAGGCGACGACGATAGTGGGAGGGGCCGGCGGACACGGGCTGTCACCAGGGTTGGCTGCAAGGCCATGATCCGGGTGAAGAAGCAGGACAATGGCCGCTGGAGTGTGACCAAGCTGGAGACTGCACATAACCATCCCCTGGTCCCTGCCAACCAGTCGCACTGTCTGCGCCCGCACAAGCCACTGTCAGAGTGTGGGAAGCAGCGGCCTTTCGGGGACATCGAAATGGTGGTTCGCTTCTGGCGATTGAGCCGCCGCCGCCGCCTCTTACGCCGCCTGTGCCTCACACAAGCATACCTCAAGCGGCTCCTCAGCATGTTTTGGATGGTATTGGGAATGGCACTAGAGTAATTTTGGATTATGTCAAGCGCATGCAAGCTGAAGATCCGGCCTTCTTTTATGCCATGCAATTTGTTGAGGGGCGCCCAGTGGGGAATGTGTTTTTGGGCGATCGCGAGGGCTAGGGCGGCATACAAAGACTTTGGAGATGCTCTTGTCTTGGATGACTACTGCAAAAGGAGCAAGCATGAACTTCCACTTGTTGCTTTTACTGGAGTTAATCACCATTGCCAGCCAGTCCTATTTGGTTGTGCCATCATGGCACATAACAATGAAGCATCATTTGTTTGGTTGTTTGAGACATTTCTCTTAGCAATGTCTGGACAGCAGCCTACCTCTCTTACCATGGAGCATGACAATGCTTTAAAATCAGCTGCATTGAAAGTATTTCCTCTAACCAGGCTCCAGTTTTGTAAGTGGCACATCATGAACGAAGCACAGGATAAGCTGTCATATCTCCTAGATGCATTCCCATCCTTCCATGAGGACTTTATCAATTGCATCAACATGTCTGAGACAATCAATGAGTTCGAAGCAAACTGGAAGGCATTAATTTCTAAGGTCAGCTCTCAAAAAAGTGAATGGCTTGACTTTTGTGTACAATTGCCGTCACCAGTGGGTCCCGTATATCTGAGAGATACATTCTTTGGGGATGTGTCATTAAAACTGCAGTGTTCAAGCAGGAGTTCGTTGTTTGAAGGTTATATCAGTGCCAAAACTGATTCACAGTCATTCATTCAGCAGTATGAAAAAAGCTTTTAGACTGTTGTTATGAGAAGGGAGGTGAAGGGAAGAATTGGAAACAAAATATTCACTTCCTGATATTAAGACATCATCTCCTATAGAAAAGCAAGGGAGCTGAGTTATATACAAGGTCGATGTTTTTTGAAATTCCAACAGGAATTGATCGGTGCCTCTGTTTACACCGCTGAAATTGTGAAAGAGGAGGGCAATGCTTCAATTTATACAGTGACCAGACCTGAAGGGAAGTGAGAAGTCTGTAACAGTTCAGTTCAGTTCTTCTGGAAGTTCTGCGACATGTAGCTGTCAGATGTTTGAATATTTCGGTATTGTCTGCAGGCACATACTTGCTGTGTTTAGTGTAAGAGGTGTCTCTGCACTTCCTTCTCATTATTTTATAAAAAAGATGGACAAAGAATGCATTGGATAGAAGCTCAGGCAAGAATGTTGATGAAGTTAGCAGAGTTGAGGAGCCCAAGGAGGAGCAAAGAAGTAGCGCTGAAGATGATGAGCAATCCCTGACGTGGCGTTACAACAGTTTGTGTCGCGTGAAGCACTAAGGTATGCTGAAGAGGGAGCATCATCATTAGAGGTTTATGTTGTGGCAATGCAAGCTCTTCAAGAGGCTGCTAACAGGGTTAATATGGCCAAGAGAGGTATTGGACAGGCAGCACCATTAGCGGTGATGCCAATTGCATCACAACCACCTGAAACTTTTGCAAGAAATTCAGAGATTAGTTCTAATAAGCAAAAGAAGAGAAAAAGGAATTCAAATAGCTCAAGGGAGAACACCACATCAAATCAACTTATGTATGTGCAACAACCTGTTAATTTTCTTTTGTTGCTCCTGGTTCATCAAGTGCTTCACAAGGGCCTAGTCAGCTAGTTGCTGCTGCTCCTGTTTCTTTGAGTAGCAAATATGGACAAACATCTGGTCTGAATAATTCAGTTGATGACAATATACCTCCTGCTTCTGTAGTTGATAAGTTTTCTGGGTTACCTGACCGAAATGCACCAGCACCTTCAACTGGAAATCTGCAAGGTGGTGAAAAAAAATCCATAGGGGCTGATTCACACGAATAAAAGAGGTAGTTTACTTTTGCTATGCTGACCACCGAAAGTTCATACTCTGCATATTTTCAGATGTTCTACTCTAGCCAGTTCTTATAGAATTAACGAGGAAAAAAGGTACCATGGGAGTAATTATAGCTGAATTAGTACACACTTCTTTTCAAGTTGTTTAGGGTTCATATTATTTTTTTTCACCGATTATGCAATAGCAAACATGAAGTAATTTCATTTCATTTAACTCTACAATTATGCTACTTTCTTAAAGTTACTTGTAATGATTCATCGCTAGAGCACTGATAAACACTTCTGCTTGAGGTTTTCTTTCTATGAAATATATCTAGTAGCAAATGATTATAATACCTATGAGTGCAGGCTTATAGGGGCAAATCCAGATTAAGTGGGCACTGGGTGGGTTTGGTATTTTTTATCAGGATATCAGTGCATATTTGTTTATATCTTGGATATGGTATGATGAGTTGCATGGATACGTCTTGGATATCCCATATGGGATACATTATCTTCACGTGGGATATGGCATGAGGGGCGTCTCCATGGAGTATCAGGGAGGTGTGGAGATAGCCAAGAGTAACTCCTATCATTTAGGCGAGATGTATCAAGGCGTTTTTGGATATGGCCCAGTCCAGTAGGCCCACTACTAAGTCACTATAACCCTCGACTCACACGCTCACCAGTGCACCACACAAGTGGGGAACTAGGCAGCCGGGTAACACAACATGCCCGCTGACACGCCCGCCTGACCAACTTCCTGCTCACCCAGCCATCAAGTAGGCTGGGGCTGTGATGACACATGCCACCCGCAAAGGCACGCGCCACAAATTTGTGTGAATGTCTCATGCACAGCACCTCAACGAGCTTCACCACCCCACCACCCACCGGTGATAAATCAACAGCTTGCTGGGATGAGTTAGCGGTGATTTCTTCCCCTATTTCCTCTCATCTTCTATAGCCTCTTCCCTGCCCTGTTCCCCATATCAAATTAATCTGGACTGGGACTGGAACTGGAATTGAAAGGGGAAAAAGATTAGACCAGTGATTTACTCATCTCCTCCAAGCCTGAAACCTCGCCCCAAGTAAAAGCGATGTACTAGTTGAATCTTCCATCACTGGACAAATTCTACTTCTGCACTGTGTGCATATATGTTCTCATTTGGATTTTGCAAGTTTGGCCTTTGAGATTTGGATGGAGATGCTGGGCAGGCTTGCCTATTGGAGTGTTGTCTAAATGGAAATATGGAAAGATGAGCAGAACAACACATTTGCAAGAATGAGACAATTTCAAGTTCCTGCTAGTGTGTTACCCTTGCTGCATAGATGGCATGTTTGCCTGGTAACTGTCTGCAGTGGGAGTGTGAATTTATGGTATTCTTACCACTTTTAGTTCCAGGGCTGACATTCCAGAAATGTCGCATGCCATTTATTGCAGTTGTAGTGTCTTTTATCTTTTACTTCAGGGTAAATATTATCTTTAAGGGAAAAGAGATCGTTTGATGTTTTCAATTGAGCCAAATTGTTATTAGCTGCAAGCCTATATGGTTTTTTGACATCTTACTGGGTATCGTATGGGCCTCTTTCACGCCATTCATTCAATCAAACATTTTATCTTTTGGTCCTCTGTGATAAGGTGATTATACCTTTGCATAATAAGAACTTAGTGCAGCAGTTTAGTTCCCAGTTATTACTGATAGAGACTATAAAATTCCTTATTATAAGCCTCAGCTTACAGATTAGTTTAGCTGCAATAGCTTCTTTTCCACTTGTCATCAGTAGGTTATATTTCCTTATTACATGTACAGAATGAAGAATGGTTGCAATTTCAATCATAATGTGTTTCACTAGCTTCAGGTTCCTAACAAGTCTTTATGGAATCTGCAGAGCCATGAACTATCCCAAGCTAATGGTAGCAGGGGATGCAGTGTAAATACATTAAACTCCAGTGCTGTGCCACAGCTCGTGACTGTTCCTATTGGATTGTGCCTTCCGTCCACTGATGGCTCCAAGATATCTGCTGGTATGTGGGATTTTACTTTGCTACTCAAATCTATAAACTGTTCCAAACATTGTATCCCAGTTCTGTTTGTACATATCATAATTTGTACAAGTTTTGTACATATATAATCTGTACAAGTTTATGCCTGAACCTTTTAAAGCTGTGTCTGTGACATATATGAGACATTTTCTTTTTCTTGTTTTCCTAAAAGCTATTGCATATATAATGATCGGTTTTACTAACGAGGTCATTTTGCCATTACTCTTGATGCAGCTGGTACGAACTCTGTAAATTCTGGAGATGTCAGTAGCAATGGCAAGTTGCCATTTGGTCAATCTCAGTCATCTGCACAACAACCAGCTACACCATCACAGACAAAAAGATGCTTGACCGTATTGACACTCATGCAAATCCTGAGGGTTCATCTATAAGGGCTGCAGCCATTGCAGCTGGTGCACGCATTGCATCACCATCTGATGCAGCTACAATAATAAAAAGCGGCTCAGTCAAAAGGTGCCATCCACATCAGGCCTGGGAAAAACCTCCCAAATTACCTGAAACCACACTAGCACCAAAGCCGCTTTCCTCACTACCACCAGTGAACCCACTCAACTCAGCACATGCATCCCCAAGGCGGCTCAGCTTTGGTGATTCTGCAGCCGCCAAGGATGCAATCTTGATTCCTCAGATGGCAGTGGCGATGATGAGGAAGACACTGATGATGAGGAAGACACTGGCGACGACGAGGGCTGACTGGTGGCGACACAGAACAACAATGATCTTCTCTCCCTGCACTAACCTCCCCTGATGGCTTGTGGGTGCTGATCTTTAACAACCTCTTCACCAATGGAATCTCTTAGAGCATAGCTGTATACATGTTTATAGCCTGTATTTAAGGTCCCAGCTGTCACCTCCATGAGCCTAGAATTCTTTCTTGATCTCTCTCTCTCTTTCTCACCTAGCATGCCTAGAAAGCCCATTATTTTAACCTAATGACAAACATTGAACTCACTTGATCTTCTTCCGTTTTTTTTTTTTTTGTCGGCTCCTGGTGAGGTGGGTGGGTCTGATGGTCAGTTCACATGTGTAGCTGGCAAGCTGTATTTATGTACAGCATGAGTTGTATGCTGGTGAACTGCTTTCAACAGTCCAAAGTTTTGTACCCTTTTTTTCTCTCTCTGGGAAGAGATTTGTTGGAACTGAGCTCACAGGCACTGTTGTCTATTGACTTGGTTTGGAAGAGTGGCTGATTCTTTGATCATGACTTGCTCCTGCGGCCTGCGTTGTTGAGGAAATTGTTTATATGTATTTGTTTCGTTTAATTGGTAGTGTGTCGCTGTCTGATGTCTTCTGCTGACGGGGCTGCGCGTCAGCCAGATCCATTTGTTTTGAGATTCATAGCATCTCTGGGAGGTCAACTTTTGTCTGATTAATAGCAAAACATGCTGGTAAGGAATTCCTGGTAATAGCATGTGATCCAGAGTGCTGACTAATGCATTTAGCAGCATCAGCAAACATTTGGGCATCCGATTAAATAGGAGGATTTGCAACGTCATGAACACGCCTAATCATATTCTAATTCGGAATGAGCGTCAAGAATCTTAGACTGAACTCGCGTGGTTTGTTCTTCCCAAGCACGAGTGCACGACTTTGTCTGAGCCATTTAGAGTGTGCTGTGGACAAGCAAAGCAAGCCTACTGCAGCATGTCATCTGTCGACCACCAACCCCGACCTGGAGGTAGGAGCACCTACCATGGCCCCATTTTCTCCTCCCTCTCTCCTGTCCTGGTGGGCCCCAAAGTGGGGCCAAGTGGGACAATGTCATGTCTTATGTGTAGTTCTGAGGATGATGATGATGGTCCAGCTCCATGCTCCAACCTATGACTATGAGATCGAACTACCTTTATTTCTACCAGGAAGACAATGCGCATACACTCATGCACTAGTGTGTGTTTGAGTGTGATGTAAAGTGATTCATCATGGAAAAAGTAGCTGGATGGAGCTTTCATGGTTGGTGGGGGCTGGCGAGCCGGGGGGAGATGCTCCTACTCCACTTGAGGTTCAGGGATGGTTGGAAGTGGAATGTTGGGGGTGCACATCATCGCTCCCCATTGTTTGGGTGGAATTAATTCGGGTTGTTTTGCACTGACAGTGTCACTCACGATTGGCCCTTTGTAGAAGATGAATTTGGGATGTTTGGAATGTCCATGACTTCGTGTGCAATTGTATAGGCTATCTTCGTGTGCAATTGGTTGGAGTTGTGTATAGGCAGTGTTTGGATCATAGAACTAATAGTTACTAGCCACTAATAATTAGCTCTTTTGATGCAAACAAGTCTAGCTAATTGTTAGCTCAATATTCAAACTAACAACTATTTCATTAGTTGGATCAGACTGAGCTATTAGCTAGCTAATAATTAACAACCAACGGTAAAAAATAGTCAACAAGAGTATATTCTGGTGAACTACTATGTAGTTTGTTATCCAAGACTTAGTGTTCCGTTTCCTCTTCCATTTGTCCTTGAGAAAAAAAGGTGGAGAGTCCATCCATCAAGCATGGACTTCATCGCATCACCACCAACCCCCGTCTGTCCTGCTAAGCATATCTCACTAGCTCGCGTAAGCGCCTTTGTTTTTTTTTAAAAAGGTGGAGAGTCCATCCATTGATTACCCCTCTGCAAAAAAAAAATTACAGTTGTTCAGATTCATAATATATATGGTGCACTTGCTTGCCATTCTAACCCAAATTTCCTAATCAAAACGCCAAGACTTTTTTACCACTCCTATTTTGGGTTGTTGAGCTAATTATTGTTGGATCCTAAAACCAATTGATTGTTTTTCACAAAATTGTCCTAACGTTTGGCAGAGGCAGAGGCAACATGTAGTCGATGTTAGTATGTTTATTATTTGGGTTGGCTCGTTCAACGAATTCTGCAGAGAATTTTTTTTTTGGGAGAGTTTCCGATGACATAGGTCTGGTTTGTTTTTGCTTATAATCAATTTTTAATTATTGATTTTTTGATCTTGCTAGTTCAAAAAAAAAAATGTAGCAACTAGAATAAGAAGAAATAATCAGAAACAAACAAATTTTTTTTTTTCCAAAAGAAGGGCACCAATGGATTTGGCAGATGGGAAATGGGATCTCACCAAATCCCATAGCGGGCACCACCTAATACAATGCATCCATCCTTTATAAATGAAAGCCCCCACACCCTCAGATTTCCCGTGCTCATCATCACCATCCACCTCTCCCCTCCGTCGTCCTCGGTCGGCGCGGCACCACGCCGCTCGTCGTCGTCCTCAGGCCGCGCTACTACCCCGCTCCACGGTCCAATCCAAGGGTAAGCAAGCGCGCCTCCCCACCTCCCCTTGCTGTATTTAGCCCCCCTCACACTCGCCCGCTCCCTCGCTTCCCGCTGTCTCCCTCCCCGCGCGCCTCTCGGATCGCCTCGGCGCGCGGTGACTCTGTCGTGCCGCTGTTCGTGTTCGTACTCTCTCTGCAGTCTGGGACTGGATTCGTAGCCATTGCCTTCTTCCTTTTCGAGGTCGCCGACGACCTTGCTTCCTGTGCGGCCCGCCGGCGCCCTTGCCAGGCTAGCCAGCACTCCTGGTGCCGGCTGCTGCCTGTCTGCCTCAGCGTTTCAGTCCTGCGGGCATTGCAGTGCCAGCAGGGCAGAAGGGCTTTTTTTAGAGGACAGGGTGGTATGTCTCCTCGTTGTTGCGTGCTATTTTTACATAATCATATGTCATATTTTATACATAAATTAATTTGTTCTTCAAATTTGTAGGTTTTTAGCTAATTTGTTCTAACAACAGATATGTACGTACGTATATACATAATACTACATATGTCGTTGAGATCGCTGCTGGCTTACTACGGGATTATTAATCCCTTTTGTTTTTTGAGGAAATGTTTCGTGTCATAATTATATGAAATTCGTCACGGTGCTTTGATGTGATTTGAGTGGACTAGCATCTCAGATCCCAGAATTTTGTGAGCACCAGAACACGCTGTTAGTTTTAGATCGTTGGGTGGCTCTTCGTATCTATTGTTAGATCTTCATAAACATTTAGAACTTCTCGTATCCATGTATGTATGATCTGAAAGTAGGTTGGCAGTTTCACTGAACGGATAGTGATAAGTTTATCTATGAATCTGTTTTCAGTAATTGTAGTTTGATATAGCATGCTTCCTGTAGAACTGTAGAAGTGCACTTTTCTAATTTATCCAAACTATAGTTTTCTTATGCATGTTATTTGTAGCATGATCCCTGCATCTCTGAGAGGGGACCTTGCTTCCCTTTGGACCGATTTTAGCTCTCCTGAACCCGCGTCCTGGAAGGCTAGGTTGCAACCTAAATGGAGGACTGTAGTGCGTATATCATGCCTCCATGGTATGGTCAATCCTTTCCAGTTTAAAGAAACAAAGTTGATTGACTAGAGGTACTTCTTTGCACCAAAGCATTTAGATCTTATGGGAGGAAACACATGCAGAATGATTTAGAATTTCACATGGGAGGAGAAGAATTCAGTTCAGTTTATGGTTCGATTGAAATATATAGAATACTTTTTAGCCTATATGAGCTTTGTTGAGACAAATATTCAGCTTGCTTCCCTGTTGCTGTGAATCAAACTAAAGTTTAACCTTTTCTGTTATAGAAAAGATGGCATCCCATATTGTTGGATACCCTCGCGCATGGGCCCCAAGAGGGAGCTCAAGTTTGCCTTGGAGTCTTTCTGGGATGGAAAGAGCAGCCAGAGGATTTGGAGAAAGTTGCCGCTGACCTCAGGTCTAGCATCTGGAAGCAAATGTCAGAAGCTGGGATCAAGTACATTCCCAGCAACACCTTCTCGTACTATGACCAGGTCCTTGATACCACGGCCATGCTTGGTGCTGTCCCAGAGCGCTACTCATGGACTGGAGGCGAGATTGGCTTGAGCACCTACTTCTCAATGGCAAGGGGAAATGCCAGTGTCCCTGCTATGGAGATGACCAAGTGGTTTGACACAAACTAGTAAGTAAACTTCTGTCTCTTGAATGCTTACTGCTGGTGGCTTTTTTTTGGCATTGCTCTAACATTGTTTATTACCTTACTCTTTTGCAGCCACTTTATTGTTCCTGAACTTGGCCCAAGCACCAAGTTCACATACGCCACACACAAGGCTGTTTCTGAGTACAAGGAGGCAAAGGCGGTATGTTGCTGTAACAACAGAAACCGTTTGTAATTTAGTTCATTTACCCTTCTTATTATCATAGTTTGTCTGTATGGCTGCACGGTTTTGTTTGTAATTTAGTTCATTTAACCTTCTTATCATAGTTTGTTTGTATGGCTGCATGGTTTAGTAATAGGAAAGTAATGGAGCAACTGATATTTATGTCTCCCATTTATTTAAATATGATTGCTGTACTGAACCTAAGGCTTATTTGAATCCTTGACTGGTTTAAAGACATTCTGTAACATTGAAGTAAATTATAAATTAACCCACTGCCTTTGCAAGCCTTATTTGAAGTCAAAGATGGGCAATCTTGGAACACACTGACTTGCCATCTTGACAGTAATGATAACTGTCACAACACCGTTTTCTCACTCAACATTGCATAATAGCAGTATGATAGGATCCCCCGCATTGCTCTTTTTTTTCTTATAAGGGTCCCTTTCTTATATGTTTGTGATTTTCACCCTGTAAAGGGAAGGGCTGAAGGGACATGTTATTTTTCTTATATGAAAAATAATGCCTGTAAACTTATGTTTTTGCCCCTCATGCAGCTTTCGGCATTGATACAGTCCCGTGCTTGTTGGACCAGTCTCATACTTGCTCCTCTCTAAGCCTGCCAAGGGTGTGGAGAAATCTTTCTCTCTTCTTTCACTTCTTGGTAGCATTCTTCCCATCTACAAGTAAGCATCCACACAAAGGCGGCCAACATTTTTATTCAGCGTGATCCTCGTTAATTGATAATGTGATATGTTATGAAATACAGGGAGGTTGTTGCTGAGCTGAAAGCAGCTGGTGCTTCATGGATTCAGTTTGATGAGCCTACCCTTGTTAAAGACCTCGGTGCTCATGAATTGGCTGCATTCTCTTCAGCATATGCTGAACTGGAGTCAGCATTCTCTGGATTGAATGTGCTTATAGAGACATACTTTGCTGACATTCCTGCTGAGTCATACAAGTATGTTTCTTATTTTTAACATAATCTTCGCCATGGTCTTCCATTCAGAGTAATATTATTGAGAAAGAAAACTGAAAGCTCATTTCTTTTGCAAATGCAGGACCCTCACGTCATTGAGTGGTGTGACTGCTTACGGTTTCGATCTTATCCGTGGAGCCAAGACCCTTGATCTTATTAGGAGCAGCTTCCCTCTGGAAAGTACCTCTTCTCTGGTGTTGTAGATGGACGTAACATTTGGGCTGATGATCTTGCTGCATCTCTAAGCACTCTTCAGTCTCTTGAGGCTGTTGCTGGCAAGGGTAAGCATTGAAGAATATATTGTTACTTATTTGTTCCCTTTGTCTGTCCATTGTTCAGTAACCAAATACATGTTGCTCAGACAAACTTGTGGTGTCGACCTCCTGCTCACTGATGCACACCGCTGTTGATCTTGTAAATGAGACCAAGCTGGATGATGAGATTAAGTCATGGCTTGCATTTGCTGCCCAAAAGGTTGTTGAGGTTAATGCCCTTGCCAAGGCTTTGGCCAGCCAAAAGGATGAGGTATGGCACTGTTCTGTACTCTTCATTTTTCTGAGCCCCTTTAACTTGAGTGATTGATCCCATTCCATACCTAAATAACTTACTGTTTGTAATATTGAACATGTTCGCCTACAGGCTTACTTTGCAGCCAATGCTGCTGCTCAAGCCTCAAGGAGATCATCACCCAGAGTGACAAACGAGGAGGTCCAAAAGGCTGTAAGTAACATTGATCTTTATTGAATAAATGCTTGTTTTTCTAATGTTAGTACACACTAATTCTAAACTAAAAATGTGTTTCATACAGGCAGCTGCTTTGAAGGGCTCTGACCACCGCCGTGCTACCACTGTTTCTGCTAGGTTGGATGCTCAGCAGAAAAAGCTCAACCTTCCTGTCCTTCCCACAACCACAATTGGTTCATTCCCTCAGACTCCAGAACTCAGGAGGGTCCGCCGTGAGTACAAGGCAAAGAAGTAAGTGTCTGTGGAGATATTTATTACTTTTGTATCTTTATTGTTTCTTTTTCTTACTGAAAACATGTCATTTTAGGATCTCTGAGGAGGAATACATCAGTGCCATCAAGGAAGAAATTAGCAAGGTAGTCAAGCTACAAGAGGAGCTTGACATTGATGTGCTTGTGCATGGAGAGCCTGAGGTAAGCATTTTAGTGTAATGCTTATTAGCAAGTTTATTACAGACTACCTGCATTAGCATTTTTGTCTATGGATCAATAGAAATAACAAGTTCTTTTAGGATATTTATATTGCTATTTGCTGAAGATGAAACATTTACTTATTTATGCCAATGTCTGTATTTACACAGAGAAATGACATGGTTGAGTACTTCGGTGAGCAATTATCTGGTTTTGCATTCACTGCCAACGGCTGGGTGCAATCTTATGGATCACGTTGTGTGAAGCCACCCATCATCTATGGTGATGTCAGCCGGCCGAACCCCATGACTGTTTTCTGGTCCAAGACGGCACAAAGCATGACCGCTCGTCCCATGAAGGGAATGTTGACTGGTCCAGTCACAATCCTCAACTGGTCATTTGTCAGGAACGACCAGCCTAGGTTTGTTCCTTTTTCCAATCTGCATCAGTATGCTTAGAAACAGTTTGGAACATGGCAAAAGAATATGATAAATTATGTTTTGTTTGCGTACAGGTTTGAGACATGCTACCAAATCGCTCTTGCAATCAAAAAGGAGGTTGAGGATCTTGAGGCTGCTGGTATTCAGGTTTGTATCTTCCACTTCTATAAGTTTATTTTCTAGTTCTTGTTTCATCAATATGTCCATGTGCAACAACACCTTTTTTGTTTACTCTTTGCAGGTGATCCAGATTGATGAGGCAGCTCTAAGGGAGGGTCTGCCACTGCGCAAGTCAGAGCATGCATTCTACCTGGACTGGGCTGTTCACTCTTTCAGAATTACCAACTGTGGAGTCCAGGACACCACCCAGGTATTAGCCTTGAAATGTTTTTGAGATACCTGTAAATCTGTCTTAGATTATCTACTGATGGTCCCTTTCTTGGATAGATCCACACCCATATGTGCTACTCAACTTTAATGATATCATCCACTCCATCATTGACATGGATGCCGATGTGATCACCATCGAGAACTCTCGGTCTGATGAGAAGCTATTGTCCGTCTTCCGTGAGGGTGTGAAGTATGGAGCTGGCATTGGCCCTGGTGTCTATGACATCCACTCTCCCAGGATTCCCTCTACGAGGAGATTGCGGACGCGTCAACAAGATGCTTGCCGTGCTTGACACCAACATCCTCTGGGTGAACCCTGACTGTGGTCTCAAGACACGCAAGTACACGGAGGTCAAGCCCGCCCTGACCAACATGGTTTCTGCCACCAAGCTCATCCGCACGCAGCTTGCTGGCGAAATGAAATGAGTCGTTTGATAGCTCCATGGTTTGTTGAACACAAAGCCAGCAGGGCCATTTGTTCTGAATAATTTGGGTCTTACCCCTGTTCCATGGTGTTAGGTTAGTCTCATTGGTGGATACACCGTTACATATGTGGTTGTTTGGAGTGTGTTTCCTTTAGACTGTTTTTCTGGGGGTATATGTGCTTTGGGTTCTAAACAGAAATGAAATATGCCGTCTTCGAATTGCATCACCAACTGCATTGTCATGCTCTCCTTCCAGAGTGGAACACCATGCTATTGCACATGATACATATCATACATGTAGACATACATACAATTGTTCCACGCTCTTCACAGTAACACAATGTACAGGATAGTGGCGCCAACACCCACCAATGCAAGGACCAGGACGAAGCCAAGAACATGCATCACTCGGATCTTCCTCCACCACCTCCTGTCCTCACCCTTGCCATTGCCATTACCATCGTCTTTCTTGCTTGCAATTTCAGTTGTGTCACCATCCCCTCTCGGCAAATCTTGAATGTTCAACACTTGATCTTGTCTGGGTTCCTCCATAGCCTGATGATCATGTTTCTGTTCCTTGTCTTGGACCTTGCCATTCCCTGGTTCTTCTTGGGCGCTCCACATGCTGCCTGATGAGTCATCATCCTCAGTATCCGCCCTCATCAGCTCTTGAAGAGATTGTGCGCGCTGAGGGTGCTCTTTCTTCTTGTCCTTGGACGATGAGGATCCCTTAGGCAGGATGACGAAGAGCTGGGCGCTCTCGGTGTTCATCTTGGCCTGAATGGTGCCGGCGTCGCAGCTCCGGGGGACCGGGAACACCTTGAGGAAGCGTGCCCACTGGCCGCCGTCGACCTGGCGCTCGCCGGTGACCTTAAGCTTGGGCACGGCGCCGCCAGCCTGGCGAAGCTCGCCGGTGACCTTGAGCTTCCTCCGGGTGTTGTACTTGTACAGGACCTTTAGCTCCTCCTTCCTGAACCCTGAACGCATGAATGATGGAAGAGACCGTTTGTTCAGAACGTACGCGCAGGCGACGACAGGCCGGCCTCTAGTGCAATGTGGAATGAATTTCGTCAGGCGGCGGTGGTGTTACATTACCTGACACGTCGACGACGAGGGTGTCGGCGTCCTCCGTGCTTGTCCACTCGCACCGCGGGTCCACCGCCGTGTACACGCGACGGCGTGGCGGTGGGAGCGGCGGCGCGGCTGTTGCCTGCTGCATGATGGTGATGGGCCGGGGCCTGTGCTGATGAACCTTGAGCTTACGCAAGCTTTTCAGGTTTTAGTAGGAAGAAATGGCTATGAGTTACGAGTTACAACAGAGGGATGAGGGTAATCCTGTCATCAGGGTACACGCTACAGTAGTTTCAGCTTTCAAATATGTTTTGTGCTCAGCAGCGGATTTGGCTGTTGCCTCTCAGTTAGGTTATACGGTAACTGTCGTTGTTAGGCAACTCCTTGCTTTGCTTGAGCCAGTTCCTGATGTCTTGCTTCGGTTCCAAGGTGTACCCCTTTGCTTGATTGATGTACTTGCAGTGTGTCAAAGCAGACATCCCCATTCGGCTAATTGATAAGCCGGCTCACTATTTTAGTGTTCTATGAACGAGATTCACGAACGATTAGCCGGCTTGTTTCACCTTATTCTATCTCAAAGAATTGGTGTATATATGCATGAATAATAATATGAAGAAAAGCTGTAAATAACTGAACGCACACCCTCAAAAATCAGTATCAACTGTACAAATTAAATGGTTCTATTTACTTAGCACCCTTACCTTGACAGTAAATAGCAAAGTTGCATTATACAATGCCTAAATAGCTGCTGCTGGCCTGCTGCTAGTGGGCTCTGGCGGTTTCCGCATCACGTTTACCCCGGCCGGGCCGGACACGGGCTCGGTCGCGCTCGTCGTCGCCGTCGAGCTGTTCCCGGCCGGCTCCACTGGAGGCGGAGCTGCTGTGGGACGGCACGGTGACACCGGTGGGCTGCTGTGGAGGCGGACATTTTTTTTATCACAAGGCTCTCGGCGTGCTCTGTTCTCGCGGGCGCTAGGCAGAGGGTCAGCACGTAGGTAGCTACGAGCGCAACCTCATTGGCGTCGCAGTCGTAGTAGCATCTGGGCATTGACATTGTGTGTTGGACAACAAGTCTCAAGTCTATTTCATATCATGTTCATTTTGTTTGTGCATTCAGGTCACAGGTAAAATAACATTTCTACTTACCGGTTGTGTGCTTTTGCAGCCATCTCTTAAATCTGAGTTACGTTCTAGAGCACTGACAAATGTCACTAGCAATCTAGCAGAGTTGCACCAACTTTAAAGTGCAGTTTTCTTAATCTTTGACGTGTGCTCCTGCACCAGACCATTTTCATTGCAACACTATTACATAGCTCCAAAGAAATACTATTCCATATTGTTTTCCGGCACAAATTAATCGTATCTTCATTTCTATGCAAATTGATGATACATACTCCTGTAATATAATACTGGTAGATACAGCATAGAAATACAAAGAGGTTAAGAGAGAGAGAGAGAGAGAGAGAGAAATCAAAGTACACTTATTTCAAAACAACCTTAAAGCGGAAACAATTAGTAAGCTGATTAAAAGCGGTTTCTTATTTTAGTTTTTGTAGTCGAAAACTTGAGATACAAAGTACACTACATACTTTCAAAACCTTATGTACTTGCACCTTGCCTGATTGTTTGCCAAGTCCATTTTCTGGCGACTGGGATGACTATTTCACTGTGTTTAAACCCGGCACTGATATGATCCAACATATTTCTTTGTTTACCTCAGATTCCTACGTTTAAGATAATGGGTAGAATGGATGTTGTGTCATGTTGCCCATTGTAAATCAGACAACTGAGTGGAAACAATCCTCGCATCAGCTTCCGTCGACACAAGAACCGGATACAAGTAATGGCATAGACCATCCACCTACGGAGGACAAGAAACTGCAGAAAACATCCATGCAGGAACACGAATGGTGCTAAAGATACCTATGGTTACATGCAACCTACATACATATCTAAACGTTTTTTAACGCTGCAAAAGAATTACACATGAATTTAATAGATAAATAAATTCAAATAAAGACCAGGTGCTGAGTAATTTAAAGCTGCCCAGCACTGGTATGAACCCTCCACTTAAAAATGGTCAAGACAGCATAATCAAGGGATCAAACTAGAACTATGCAATCTCTGCTAAAAAAACTCACTACAACTATAGATATGCATCATCGGAAGTTCTAAAAAAAAGTCATTAAAGCTCTAAATATGCATCAGAAGTCAGCAAAAACCCTTCCACAGAATGCTAACAAGGCTACAGACCAAGTCAATCAAAGAGCATAACCAAGCATATTGCCATCCATTTTAGACCATCATTGCAGATATAACTGATAGATAGCGTGCAAGATTGCAAGCTAAATTTCAGCTACAACCGAGCAATTCGAAGTACCAAAACCGTCGAATATCCCAATATCTCTTTTATCATTATAATTAGTTCAGCGAATAGAACTTAAACAGGTCGAGTCAAATCGACCAAGAACACATATCGATCAATCAATTACTTGTTCTTCCCGGACTTCTTCTTACCCCCTGCCGCCGCACCGCCGGCGCTGACCAGGGGCGCGGGTGGCGCTCCGCCTCGGCAGCGTCGAGCCACTTGAGCGGGTTACGGTTGAAGAAGGGCCAGTTGGGGACGGTGACGAGCGCCGTGAGCACGACGCCGCCGGCGTAGACGAGCAGCATGAGCTGGAAGTCGGAGCGCACGTAGCCCACGACGAACGCCGCCACCGCAGACGCCACCAGCAGCACCTGCATCAGCATCTCCGCGCGCTTCTGCCCCAGCCAATCCATGATCCTCTCTGCCGAGAACCAAGAGAAACAAGTGAGATGGATGGATCGGGCCCAGTACGAAATTGGATCAGATCCGAATACAGATAGTTTCTAAGCTAGGGTTTGGGGTGCTCGGTTTCGTACAGGAAGGAACGGCAGAGAAGGTGGTGCGCGTATCTACCTTGTGGGTGCTCGTCGCTGGAAAAGTCCCCGGAGATTAGGCCTGGGGCACCTGGCGTAGGGCGGCAGCGGCGACGCCGGCGGTCGCCCAGTCGTCGTCACGAGAGAAAAAGAACGCACGCGAGTGGAACGGTAGAGCAACAGGAGAGAAAGATTAATAGGGTGCTGGGTCCGGGCCGGTGTGGAAGCCCAGGATCCTGATCATGGGCCAGAATCAAAACCTATCATGGGCTAGAAAGAGGCAACTCGCTCTGCGGAATTGAGCTGGGCCTCTCTGCCATGCCCACCGTCGTGGCACGACGAAATGTGGTGGCGTCGTCAAAAAAAAAAAACACACTGTAGGAGTTTTTTTTTTTTTTCCTCCAACGTTCATTAAGACGAATAGAATGTTTGAGTTACAAACACACTGTAGGAGTATATAGTAAGGTAAAAGGCTAAAAGCTACGGCCAGTAATATTTTCCTCAAATTGATCAATTAAATAAACCATTTTGTAAAGCTCATTAAGCCGTCACACCAGATGATAAAATGAACAACAGGCATATAGGATCGTATGTACCGCGCCTCCTATGTACATGTACGTATGTGTGTATGTATATATATGTATATACTTGCATTGGTTCCTTTTCAGTTTACTGTGTACGTGTATCTTGTACTCACGTTCGCCACGCCTCGAGCCAGCTTGTTCACATCTCGTCGCGGTAGCTGCCGGCCCCGTGGTGGCCGTGGCCGTGCTCGCCGGCGCCTCCCGTGGCGTTCCTCAGGCTGTTCCAGACGTAGACGGTGATCCCGAGGAGCACCACCACGGCGACCGCCACATTCACAAGCAGGCTGCGGCTCGCGGAGGCCGGCCTGGGCTGCAGGTCCGCCATCGCCATGCCTGCAGGAGCTGGCGGCATTGCCTCCTTCTGCTCCTGCTGGCCTTCTGATCCTGCACCGTCTCCTTCCTCCTGTCCTCAGCCATCTTCCCCGCTGTCTCCCTTTCCCTCTGCTTCTCCTCCTCATCCTTCGGCCTCTGGACAGCCGTCAGCGGCGGCTGGGCCGGCTTGGTGGATACATGTTGTTCCACTTGCGGCGCCGGCGCCGGCGCCGGTGCCGGCACGGGAGCGTACGGCTTCCTCGGCATCGACGGCCTGGGCTCGGCGGGCGGCTTCACAGAAGGAGCAGGAGCCAGCGGCGCCGCCGGCACCGTGGGCTGCGGCACGGTAGGCGGCGGCCTCGCCACTAGATCAGCAACCGCTCCCAGCGGCGGAGGCATCTGCGACGGCGGCGCCGCCCTTGGAGGCATCTGTGGCGGGGAGGCTTTCTTGGGGAGCGTGATGGTGAGCCTCTCGTTCTCGAACTTGGCGCGGATGCCGTCGGTGTTGCAGTTGGCGGGGAGCTCGAAGTCCTTCTGGAAGCGGCTCCACCTGTTGCCGGCGATGGGCCGCTCGCCGCGCGTCCTCAGGTGGCCGTGGTTGTCCACCAGCACGCGGATCTCCTCCCTCTTGAACCCTGCAGCCCCAGCAGCGATCGGTTTCACAAAACAATAGCCATTCATGATCCATCGACGAGCTTTTTCTCAGCAAAGAAACCAAGGGATAGATTGCTTGCCTGGAAGCGAGAGCTTGACGGCGTCGGCCTCGGCGTTGCGGCTCCACTCGACGGCGGGCTCGTACTCCTCGTAGATGCGGTTGCTTGCCATGGCTGCGGTTTCCTCGCGTGTCCTGCAAGCTGGAACGAACGGCTAGCTAATGTGATGTGCTTTCGATCGGAATGCCTATCCTGCTGCTGGAGGTGCTGGTGGTGTTGCGTTGATGGCAATGGGGTGTTCATGGTGGATGTATATATACAAACGCTGCCAAGTGCAGCAAGGAGATATTGGCCGGGGAGGACAAGGATAGATTCGATGGCCATGAACATGGCTTTGTGCACAAGTGACCGACCGTCTGCATTTTTCTCGGCTGTGCACAAGTATTCCTTGCTTGTTTTCAGGGGATGGATTTTATCAATGCATGTGAATTTGCAGGAGATGTTGGTCCGCGGCTCAAGAGAAGCATATTCATCTGAGTGGGATAGGATAGGTATTTCCAGACTTCAGGACCATGATTCAGCGACGGAGCAGTTTCGAATAACATATGACCTGGCTGTATTTTGATCCCTTCTCACTTTGTATTTATCAGTACAAAACTAGTTTTTTGACCTAGGCCAAGTTAATCGTCAGATTTGTACCTAGTATTTGAAATGTGACCACTGTTTTTAGTTCGGTTCACTGCACGCATGTTTTAAATCACCCCACCTGGTCTGTCAGGCCTGGTCTCCCGTATCCACAAGCATTGTGGGTTTGTGAAACCGAGCCAAATCCTGTATCCACAAGCATTGTGAAGCAAAGCGTTTGAGCAATTTTAATGCACGGGACGAGAGTATAGCACACTTGAATTTAATCTCTCAATATCTCCCATAAACGAAGTGTATCTTTCATATACCATTACACCTTTATGATTACAACATCACATCGAATCCTTCTGTTAAGCATGATGAAATGAGGGGAAGGAAAAGCAAAGAAGGAATAATTCAGCAGCTTCTGAAGCATGTTTCGATGTAGCTACAACAGCTAGCTCAGCACCGTACCATGTAGCACAAGGAAAATTCTCCATAGAGTTAACTTTTTGATTTGCAACAAGGTGCAAGCTTTAGCATTCATGTATGCCCACGGCCTCCACATTTGGAGCACATGATGTTCCCAGTTCCTCCACAACCTGCAGTAGTTTGAGATATCAGCAGGTACATGTCATGTATCAACTGTATAGCAGGAAGCAAACTGTTGCACAATATGTGTTTGTCAAGCTTATTTACCTAGGCATCTGACTTTGACAATGATTCCTTGGCTCTCTAGTATTGAGTCCACATACAGGCCTGAACCAGCGCATGTTCCACACAGCACAGCACCTTTAGCTTCACAGCTTGAGCAGGGAGGGTTATCCCCAACATTCTTCTTTTCTAAATTTAGACCGGATGGTTTTCCAATGTTCTCCTCTGGGACAGATTTGTCGTAGCAGAATAATGATTCAAGATTACTTCTACTTCTTTGAAGGTCATAAATTGCACTTGCTTTAATCTGTGCGGCAAGAAAAATTATCAGTCTCTTGAAACAAATTAACCTTCAGCCTGATAAGAAAAATCCAATGTGCATAATGCAATTGAGCACAACAAAAGAAAAAAGTAGGTGAAAAACGACAATTTGTCCAGCAAGATTTCTCAATAGTCGATAGGCATGGCAACTGTGAGTGATATATAGGCAAATAGGATTGTGAATGCTGAACAATGGATACTGAACAGTAATTGATATCATCGACGGACATTGGTGATAGCACTGAGTTAGATTGCCATGGCAACTCTACGAATTTTAAAGAAAGCACATACTACAAGATTAACTTGCACAACAACAATTGATGCCAGCTACCACAGAGTATTCACATGCAACTCTTGTCATATGTAAAGGCACACACTTGTGCTGTTGTGCATGGCAACCAGAGAAACATGCCTGAGGGAGATGCAGGTACCAAATTTGATAACAGGGAGCTCCCAGTAACAGGAGATCAACCACATAAAAGTACTACATGTATATTCACATGGTTAAATCGAAGCACGCAACTATAGCTACATCCATATGGTTACACCGAAGCACGCAACTACAGCTACACTCACATGTTTAAATCAACGAGAGCATACACAGCTATACTTTCGCATGGTTAAACTGAAGCACGCATACTACAGTTACAATCACATGGCTAAAGTAGCCATATTCACTTTTTGAAAGATCCGGTTGCCTGGCTTATATTAATAAGGGAGAATAGAGTTTCAACAAAGTGCGCGAGGGCGCTATAAAAAGATGTGGAGGTCTGTGGCTGGTTCGCTTCAGTGGAAGAAGATGTGTCTTCTATGTAAAAGGGGGATGTACTAGATGTACTGTGCTTCATTAATGCAATCTACCCTGTTTAAGCCAAAAAAAAAAGTGCGCGAGGGGCGCTATCCAATGGGGCTGACTGCCCCACTGGATTTAAAAAGCCTTCTACTGACTACTTCTCACTAAACCCATGATCAATCCTAAAGCAGCTAAGGCCCCTGCTCCCAGCTATTGGCCAATTTGAGGCCTCGTCCACGGATTTTGGCAAAAATAAGGTCCTGGCATTCCGTTCCTTCCAAATGTGCCAGGTAGTCAGTATTGCCATGGAGTGCACAGCTTTAGAGTGACATCCCAGGTTATTTGTAGGAATCACTCTTCCATGTCGTAGTGGGCGGACCAGTTGGCGGGCTGTAGCGTTGGGCTGTTGGTCCATGTCGCTACCAGCGACCACACTGTTCTTGCGTAGGGGCACTCCGTGAATAGGTGACAGGCAGCCTCGAGGTTTCTTTCACAAAGCGCACAGAAATAGTTGTTCTCCCATCCCCTACTTTGTAGCATCGCTGCTGCCCAGACTCGATCTTGCAGAAGCAACCAGAGGAAGAACTTCGTGCATGGAGTTTCCCAGGCCTTCCATATAAGCTTTGGGAAGTTGGAGGTCTGTTGTCCACTGAATTGAATCTCATATGCTGACTTTGCCCTGTATTTCCCAGAGCTTTCAAGCGCCCAAATGATAACATCATCTTGCTCACTTGATTGATCCAATTGCACCGTGTGTATTAACTCCCAGAGGTCAACAAATTCCCTTATGATCTGAGCAGAGACAGGTCGTGTGCTATGTCGTCAATTAGCTTGGGCTCAAAGACAACATGGTTAAATTGACACGCACATACTATATTCAGATGGTTAAGTCCACATTCTATCTGCTCCTATAGTCCTATTCAATATACACGGTCATGTTTCTCTGATATAACTTGTATGGCATATATATAGCTAAAGACATGCCAGTATGCTACTCTACTTGGTTTTTCAAAATATTTTTTGCCACTGATAGATTCCTCAGTGTATCTTTTCTAATATGCACATTGTTAAATCTATACTCAACTGAAGCATCTTTACTGATCAATCAATTAATTAATTTGTTGCGAACTTCAGCAACAGTATCTTCACTCATCAAGCACCCAAAAAAAGAACTGTTAGCATGACCACAGATAGAACAGCTCATCTCTCACAGACATATGGTATCTTCACTCATCAAGCACCCAACAAATGAACTGCTAGCATGATCACAGATAGAACAGCCCATCTCTCACAGGCGTGAGATCAGATAGCATCTCTCACAGATAGAACTAGTAACAATTGAAACAGCAATATTTTCAGAGGCCAAATAAACTTAAGAGCCTTCCATGCTGTCAGTCACAAGGTATTTACTCTTCTAGGTGCAAAATTTGCGTTCAATAATGTTTGCCTTCATCATTTTATTCATATTCAGTATATAATACACGAAATCACTATATGGGGAGCAAAACATAACTAAAATGGCGCACAAGTTACAGCAGAACAGAATCCAGCGACTCTGGAGCTCTGCAAGCAGCAATCTCAAACAGGAGGACGAGATGAGCGGCGTACCCATTGTCCTCACGCCCCCGCAGACCCTAGACTAGAAACTGACGCATCGCAAGGCGGAGGAGGAACAGGATGGGAGAGGGAAGGAGGCACACCTTAACCGCGCGGGACACGGACCGCGCCGAATGGGAAGCCGCGCGTGGCGGCACTGACGCGGACCGACGGACTCGGAGCGACGCCGCCGCAGCGACGGACGGCGGCCGGAGCCCAGCGGAGACCTCCATGCTCTCTCTCGTAGAGGAGATTTTAGATTTTTCTTGGGCTCGCCGTCGCAGCGGAGGGAAAGAGACCGAACGGAGGTGCCGAGCAGGCGAGCAGCTACTTCTTGTTGCGCTGCTTCTCAGATTTCAAGCCGCGGCCGGCAGCTTCGGGTTCATCGCCCCCGCAGGAGAGAGAAGACCCATTTGCAGAGAGCCGGTCGATGGCCCGGAAACATTGCGGGCTGGGCTTCCTGTGGCTATGGGCTTAGACCTCAGCTCGTCAGCGGTTGGTTCTTAAGTGGACCTGTCCACCTTCAGAATTTGACTAGAGCCCAGAACGCGCATCAACATTTTCGTTTGGGGCGCCGCCTCTGTCATGAAGTCAGTCGCCACTGCGTCGCGACGGGCCGGCCACCGCCGGCGGTCCACGGCGGCAGAACTGTCGCTGTTGGTGGCGCTGCGCCGCGCCTTTTAGCGCATCTGGTTTTTTGCGGACGCGAATCAAAAGGCTGAAGTGCAGGGTGGGCAGGGATTTTTGAAATTTTATCCTTTTTTTTAAAAAATCAAATCTGTCCGTCGTTTTGAAAAAATTTGCACGGGGTATCCCTTTTTGGTCGCGCCATCTCCGATGGCGCGATTTTTACACATGTCGCCCCCCCACGATGTGGCGCGACCGGGTGCGCAGCCACGCCGGGCGAGGGTTGACCGGTTCTTTGGCGTGGCATGACGCTGGAGCCCGACGCGTCGTCGCCAGTGCATGTGGCGCGACGGAGCTAGGATCCATGCAAATAATACTATCAAGTCCTATCCAAACTTTGAAAAAAATGTCGCGATCGTATTAATCGTAGCACTTTTCGTTTTTTGTTTGGGTAATTGTGTCCTACCATGACCTAACTAGGCTCAAAAGATTCATCTCATCGTGTATATCAAAATTATATAATTAGTTTTTTTATTTACCTACATTTAGTGTTTCATGCATTAGACAAAAGATTTGATATGATAGGTCAATAGTGAATTTTGGAGAGAGAATTAGGGATGAACTTTAAATATACTCCTAGCTCAATGATGGTACAACACCTGCTGCCAGGCAACGCGACACACGCCTCGCCTACGGAGCTCTCCCTCTGTCACACACATTACAATTTAGAAGACATTTAGTTTGTTAGTGATAGATATTATCCTACCATGGCATAAACTAGGAACAAAAGAATCGTCTCGTAATGTACATCTAAAATGTATAATTATTTTATTTTTTTACCTATATTTAGTACTTTCGATACATGTATCGGTATTTTTGATGTGACCGAGAATCTTCTTTTTTGCATAGTAGAATTTGGGAAGGAATTTTGGGTGCTAAACACACCATGCATGCATGCACGCAAAGAATTCATGCCGCTGAGTGGGCGTAATATTTGCATGGCTCCGTACTATTAAATACTCACTATGTCCCTAAATGTTTATCCTTTCACTTCTCGAGGAACAACTGCCATCAATTATATATTAAATATATAAATATTTATGTTAAGTAATTAGTATCATCGGAAAGATCTTTTTATCTAGTTTTTAATAATTTTATTTGAAAATATAAATGTTGCACATATTTTTGTACAAATCGAGTCAAAATTATGGCGTGAAAACCAACGGTGACAAACAATTAGGGACCGAGGGAGTAGGAATAGTGTCGCTCTTTTTTCCCATCTCGATACGTCGGCGCCGCATGCTTTGCGACGTCGTGCCCCACCGGTCATCCACGCCAAGAACCGGTCCAACCCCGCCAACGCAACGTGGTGGGGCGGTCGCGCCCGCACGCGATGGCGCGACATGTAAAAATCAGCGCCACCGGGAGATGGCGCGACCAAAAGGATACCCCGTGCAAATTTTTTTCAAACGACGAACAGATTTGAAATTTTTTTAAAAAGGGGCAAAATTTCACAAAAAAATCCGGTGGGCAGACACTTTAGATCGGTAGATCCTCAAAGTGCCATGACATATATCCTGAAATCGCTCTCCGTACCATATCTTCCCCGCGCGAATCGACGACGACGTAGGCGAGCGCCGAGCGGCGGGGGTCGACTGGTCGTCGTCTCCGTCGCCCTCTACCTCGCCTCCCTCTCGTATCTTGTTCACGTGCGGAAAGCTTAGGCTGTCCCTTTGTTTTGGTCATTAAACTCCCCAGCGTCGAGAAATTGGACACGGACTCAACTCGCTCAGCTCCTGGCACGGCGGATTTGGGAGAGGACGGAGAGCGACGCGACGACGGATATACGTCGTGTCAACTGGTAGTAGACAGCAGCGACGTAGGAGTACGCGGTGTCGCCTCATCAGCGCGTCATTTCAGCGGGGTCCCCAATCCAAACTTCCAATAGACCTCTCGGCAAGTCGCGTCGGGCGTCCTCCTCCTTTTTTTTTTTTTTTTTTTTTTTTTTTTTTGAGCAAGGGCGTCCTCCTCCTGTTGGTGTTCTATCCCAATTCTCAGGACGACTCCGCGGTTCGATGTCCATCCCAGTTTGGGGGCCCGGCACTACGGAGCCCAAAATGAGGCGTCCGTTTTCGTGCAGGGCGGACAATCTGTTTCAGAGATGCTGGTTGGGGTCGTGCAAGAGTCAAAAAAAAAATCGTTGCCGGGCTTGGCTTCTTGCGAGTACAGAACATGGTCTGATTGGAGAGACGCTTTCCTCCCTGAGCAAAGAGGTTTCTGCGACGAGATATAACTTTGGAGAGACAACAAGCGAAAGCGAGTAGAGCTAAGTAGAGACCACCACACCCGGCACGTGCAATCTCCGATGATTTGCATCGTTTTCCTAGGAAATTTCACCGGATAGTCCTTGTGTTCAAACTTCACAGACTGCCCCGTCGCACAGCAGGAAACAAAGATTCTGCAGTGGATGGTCGCGCGACACGGAAAGAAATGATGCGCACCCGAATCCAACACAAAAAGAGCGTCGCAGTTGTCCGTCCGCACCGCACGGCCGCGAGCCTTTTGACTTTTCAGTTCAACTCACGGCGTCAGCGCGTGGTCACCGTTTCTGGACGGGTATAGCTTGCCTTTTGAGAGACGAAACTGAACTGAACTGGCCGACCAAACTTTTCTCTTCTGCTGGGCGCTGCTGGTGTCACACGCACTCCGCTACGTGTGCGCGTCTCGGCTCCGCTCGGCCTTACCGAAAGCCACGTCTCGTCCGTGCACGCCACGGCGACGCTGGCTGATACCATGCCCGTCGCGGTCGCCGAGCCGAGCCGACGACGACGCAGGCGACAGGCGGCGCCGCCGTCGTCTCTTCCGCCCGCCCGCTTCTCCACCTCCTCGTATCTTGTTTATATCGTCGCCATTTATTATTGGATTAGCCAAGCCAGGTTACGGCGCTGATCGGGATTAGTAGTCGGTTCGGCGGCCTGTGTCGCTCTCGGCTCCTGGCGCCGCGGATATGGGGAGAGCGACGCGACGGATACACGAGGTTTGGCTGATCGTCGAGTCATTCCGGCGCGGCGGAAGGCACAGCAGAGCAGTAAGGCCAGGTTTGCAGTCACTCATTCGTCACACGTCGGTTCACTTGTTTCTTTTTATTTTTCTGTCTAGCGAATAACTTCGGAGCTAAGGATTACCTTCATCTTCGGTTATACACATATGCTCTGTCAATAGCGGCTAAATATAGAGAGAGGCCCATGCGCAAGCCGCAATAATAGGTTGGGTTTTCAACTGCACCAAGGGCTGGTTTAGATGGCTAAAATTTCTAACTTTTTTTCCACTCTCTCCATCACATCACATTAAATACACCAAAAGACATATATTTGGAAGATGAAATGTAGGTAAAAAAAACTATTTCACGTTTAGATGTACATTACGAGACGATTCTTTTGGCTGGATTCTGCTTATGATAGGATAATATTTACCACAAACAAACGAAACGTCTTCATTAATGCCAACAGTCTTTTTGCAAATTTTTCTAACAACTAAACAAGCCCCAAATGCAAGACAACGCTATTGCGAACCAAAATCGGCAAAAAACGATGCTGATCCACTGTCGGCAAGCACGGTTCTCCGAGACCAAATGTGCAAATCTACAGAACTCTGCCACCGAACCGTCCGGTCGGCGTCGCACTCCGTGCCGAAGAAAACAGCGACCGTTTTGTCTTGCCGGTTCAAGCCAAGCGCCGTCGGGACCCTCGCCCTGGAGTACACTACACACCAGACACCACACACCAGTGCAGAAATCTTGGCGATGTCGGGGCAAAGTTCACGAGGACTTGCCTCACGGGCACACGGCAACCCAGGCCAAACCGTCACAGCCGTTCCCGCCCAAAACGCGCGCGGTTGCGGTAGCGGTTGCCTCCTATCTCTCTCTCTATCAGCAGCCTATCCTCACTTCCTCCGTTCCACACACACCACACGGCCCGCTGCCGCTTCTCCCATCTTGCAATTCACGGCGCGGCCACCGACCGCCCGCCGCCTGACCCTGCAGCGTCCATCCTCCACGCGGACGCGCCACCTCACCGTCGCCTCGAACGTACCCTGTTGCCGGCCGTCCATTACTTAACCCGGACGCAAACACTCCCGCCTGAGGCTGAGCTTCCAGCTCAAGACGAGCAGAGCCGCCCACGAGTCCTCCGCCCCCGCACATCTCGTCAACACAAGACAAGAGGAGCCAGCCCACGACCGCCTCGCCCCGAGAGAGAGATCCCCAACTCCCGCGCGCCCCGCACGGCATGCCGGCCGACCCAACCTCCGGTTAAACCCCCGCCTTGCTGCTCATTTTATGGCGCTCACGCGCGGCCGCGCGCGCACTGCCCCCGCCGTCCCCAGCGCCTGCTTCCTCCTCCTCCTCCCCTCCTCCTTCTCACCTGCTCCACGCTCCTCGCCCCCACCAGCCGCAGCCGTAGCCGCGCGCCCGCTTCAATTCTCCTCGGCACCTTCTCCTCCTCCGGGAACGGACGGGGAACAGCTGCGAGGAGCTGCCGTCCATCAGCGGCGGGGAAGCCCGGTGCGCGTACCTCCGCGCGCACTCGCCCTGCTCCCCCGCGGGGTACGTCGACTACCTCCGCCTCTTCTACTGCGCCTTCGCCGGCGCTCCCGCGGCGGCCGCGTGCGCCGCGCTCGCGCTGTGGCTTGTCGTGCTCTTCTACCTCCTGGGCGACACCGCGTCCGAGTACTTCTGCGCGTCGCTCGAGGGCCTGTCCGCGGCGCTGCGCCTGCCGCCCGCCGTCGCGGGCGTCACGCTGCTCTCGCTCGGGAACGGCGCGCCAGACGTGTTCGCCAGCGTCGTCTCCTTCGCGTCGGGCGACGGCGGCGGGGTCGGGCTCAGCAGCGCGCTCGGCGGGGCGCTCTTCGTCTCCACCGTCGTCGCGGGCGTCGTCGCGCTCGCCGTGGGCGGAGCGCGCGGAGGGGTCGTCGTTGAGTGGAGAGGCTTCGTGCGCGACCTCTGCTTCCTCCTCCTCGCGCTCTGCTACCTGCTCGCGGTGCTCGTCAACGGGGAGATCACCGTCTGGGTCGCCGCGTCCTTCGTATCGCTCTACGTCGGCTACGTCGTCCTCGTCTGGACCACCCACTGCTGCGCCGAGAAGGGCAAGCCGGACGCCGCTAGCCTCTCCGCTCCGCTCCTCCTCGATGACGACGACGACGTCGTACCGATGCTGCCGTCCCACCCAAGACGACGGAGGCGCCCGGCACGGCCACGTCGAGGGGGTAGAGCGATTGCCGTGCTGCATTGGCTCGCGGCCGCGCTCTGCATGCCGCTGTACCTGCCGCGCCGCCTCACCATCCCGGACATCGCGGGCACCGCTGGTCCCGACCCTACGCCGTCGCCTCCGCCGCGCTGGCGCCGGTGCTCCTCGCCTTCACCTGGACCTCGCAGCGCCACAACCCGATGTCGTCGCACAGCGTCGCGGTGCTCGTGGGCGGCGCGCTCCTGGGCGTCCTGCTGGCGGCGCTCGCCGCAGCCACCACGGACGCCAACTCGCCCCCACGCGGCCGGCGGCGCCGCGTGCCGTGGCTCGCCGCCGGGTTCGTGATGAGCGTGCTGTGGGCGTACACCCTGGCGCGGGAGCTGGTGGCGCTGCTGGTGTCCATCGGGTACGTGGTCGGGATCAAGCCGAGCGTGCTGGGCGTGACGGTGCTGGCGTGGGGCGACTCCTGGGCGACCTGGTGTCGAACGTGGCCATGGCGGTGCACGGCGGCCCCGGCGGCGCGCAGACGGCGGTGTCCGGGTGCTACGCGGGCCCGCTGTTCAACACGGTGGTCGGGCTGGGCCTCTCACTGGCGCTTGCGGCGGGCGCGCAGCACCCGACGCCGTTCGTGGTGCCCGTGGACACGGCGGCGTACGAGGCGGTGGGGTTCCTGGGCGCGGCGCTGGCGTGGGCGCTGTTCGTGGTGCCCGTCCGCGGGATGCGGATCGACCGCGTCTACGGGGTCGGGCTCATCGCCATCTACCTCTGCTTCTTCGCCGTGCGCGTCTGCGAGACGCTCGGGCTCTGGAGCTAGGATAGGAGCCTCCGCCGTGCCTGACAGTGACACTCTGCCCGCGTTCGTTCGTTCGTTCGTTTCTTGCTACTGATGATGATCGCTGTAAGGAATGCAACTGATGATGGTAGATATAGATTGTTGATGGTAAATGATAGTACAAAAGAGGATGAAGGGTAGATGATCTTAAGTGTATACTATATTACTGTAGTGGTAGCACTACTCGACACGTAATAGGTGTTGATTAGTGTCCTGACAGAGAATTTGCTTTTTCCGTCCCCTTCTGTTTTGGAAGAGGTTCTGTTCTGACTTCTGACCGGAAGATGGCCGACAATTGTACCTAGAGTATGTTATAGACTGATGATCAAAGCTCATACTCCCCCTTTATATGTGTCGCCCGAAAAGCGTGTTTGTGAGGGAAACACGAGTTTCTAAAGACAAACATTTAGGAACAGAAATGAGTAAGCCCCAATATAAGCAGCAGTGTTGTTATTAGTGGAAATAATGTTAAGATTCAATCAAATCACTCCACTCCACTCCACCATGGTCTCCTGCCTCTCCACGCGTTCTTGCGGTGGCCCGTGGTTGGTTGCGGTTGCGGATCCCAGTTGGGTTGGCGCACGCTTCCTCGAAACGACGCCTTGCGCCGCCGTGTCCCTTTCGTTCGGGGCGTCTACCGTTGTCGTCATGTGAAGCAAAGGGCGGCGGTCCTACCGGGAATCTCCCCGGAGTAGGCTTGCTGACAAGCTTGGATGCCGGACGCGATCTGCTGCCTTGATGGTACTTCTTTTTTGCAATTAAAAAACTAATCGAAACATTGTAGTAGTCAGTTCTTAGAATTAGTCGTTTATAATTGCCCTTTCTTCCATTTCTCTTATCTTATCCACCTGTTAGATAGGTTGCCTCGCATGTTGTAGCTCTTATAATCCTAGTGTAATCTTCTACTCCATTCTTATCAATGAACGAAAGCTGGTAATAGGTCTTTCGAAAAGAATAAAGTGAACCTGTCCAAGTCGTGGTGAACTGGGGATACATGCACGCCTCGTAACGTCGTGGTCAAGTTGTATTTCGTCGCTAATAATTAGGCTTCCTCTCCTAATCTCCTCTTCTCCGTCAATAAAAATATATCCAGGTTGTAGGGATATACAATCCACGCCCGTAACGTCTCGTCGCTTGCCACTTGTCCTCGTCGATGGCGACGTGGAGAGTTCATGGACCCGTGCCGCGGCAGCATGCAGCTGAGTGATGGAGTGAGCAACCAGCAGCGAGCGAGCGAGCGAGCGTTTTACATTACATTACCTCTGAATTGCGCTTGTGTAGTGTACTCTTTGACTAATGGCCAACAACAACACCCGCTTTTAGTGCTGTCCTGTGCTTGGGAGGAACGCGGTTACTGACGACAGAAGACATGTAAATTTGGTTCGATCCCCAGGTCTTCACGCGCAAACGCCGTGGAGTCGTCGTCGTCGTGCTCGCCGTCGCCGTCAGCGACTCGAGACACGCTCTTTTCTTGTCATAGTTTTTGCGGAGTATATCAACAAAGTGGTGACCGCCTTTTTTTTTTTGACACAAAGATAACGCAGACGCCAACACGCACGCACACTCACCCCCTATTTTTTATGATCAACGCAAAACCCTACCCCCTACGAAAGCACCTTCAAGGGGGACGAGCCGGAATCTTGAAGTTCACGAAAGTCACCACGCTACCAATTGTCGACGGGGACGTTTAACTATTCTTTTCTTGTTACACTTTTTTTTTTTATCATCAACACATTGTTTACAAATACCTTTTTTGTTGTCAACAAAGCGCGCGCGGTTGTTACCCCTGTTTGATATTCTTTTCTTCCCCGTTCTGCGGGTTAGTTGCGTGGAGGAACCAACTAAGTGAGCATGGTTTGGTATCACCAGGACCAGGCAGGTGCGTTGCTTCCGCTTGGAATTACAGCTGCTGTTTGTGGTTGCCTGTTGCTTCCGGCAAGGCGCTTTCCCTTCCGCTAGGACCAGTCTAGCAGGAGTGTAGGTCTATCGACCATGGCTGACACGTCTCTTCCATGCCTCCACTGATGTCTCAACCAACCGTTGCCCTCACCGGCCTGCCTGTTACCTCAACTTGATCGCTCGGGCGCAACACCGCACTGACCACCGGAGGCCCCCGATCGCTGTCGACGCCAAAAGTCTCTGCTGTAGGCTGTCGTCCTGTGTGCGCGCGCGCGCTCAGCAAGGCCTCCATCGGGTGCGCGCCTACGCGGCGGCGACGGCGAGGTATGCCGGCCGCCCGATGGATGGAGCAGCCAAAAGCGGGGAGGGAGCACGACGGCGGTCCTCGTCGTCTCGATCACGGATCACACCAAGCAGAAGAGGAAAGCCGGCCTCTTTACGCTCCACAAGTCGGCAAGGCTGAAAAGTGAAAACAGAGCCGTATATACGGTTGCCCGTCCACGGTCCACCACCGGTCCAAACTCCAAATGTAGCATGGCAGTTCCCGCAATCCTGATTAAAGCGTTGCACGAGCGCGGCTTCGTTGCATCACCGACTTGATTGCTCGGTGGACACGGCACGGGCGAGTACGAGGATCACAGCACAGGGGAGGGATGTCTTGGGAATCTGTCTTGTCTTGGGAGGTTATTGTTGGCCGGTGGGCATCCAGCGAGGTTACCAGCCGGTGCCGGCACGTGCAACAACGGATTGGATCCCTCGTCTAGGGAGGCCTTTTGTTTGTTTGTTTTTTGTTTGTTTTTTTGTTGAGCAAAATGCACCTCTGGTCTCTCAACTTGGTCGGAGGTGTCGCTCTGCAGGTCCTCGAACTTCCAAAGTGATATTTTTGGGTCCTTAAACTTGCAAATGATAGTCATCTAGGTCCTTGAACTTTCGATATGATCACCACATGTTACTAAACTTGGCCGGTGGTGTCATTATAGTCCCCTGAACTTTCAAGATGATGATTATAGGTCCCTAAACTTAGCTAGTAGTGTTATCCTAGCGGGGGCCGTATTCCCACGATTTAGGAGGCCCCGATCGAAACACGAAATGTGGCCCTAAAATTTATAAGAAAATAATATAACAAAGACATAATTTGATTAATCACGATCCGGATTGGCGGCAAGAAAGAAAATGAAACGTCGCTGCTGGCCTGTACGCTATGAGTCAGTACGTATGGACTTGGAGTGGGGAAGCGTCGATGGCCTGCCATGGGCTGAATGCCGATGGGCCAAGGAGTTGATTGCTAGTGGTACTTAGTATATGTACTAAATTTGGAGGCCCCTCAAAATTGGAGGCCCGCAACAGGTGCACACCTTGCACCGCTAATATACGGCCCTGATCCTAGTCTAAATATAGTCTAACCTACTCTATAAACCGGTGTGGCAAGCAAACTGTAAAGTTGTGTCCATTAATCAATAGTACTTATATAATATTTATCATGGAATTATGACCAAACAAATAAGTTAAAAGTATTAAAATAATTTACAACAATAAATATATTAGATTTAAACTATAATACTATAACATTGTTATTAAAACTTTTAATACAATAATAGCTAAAAGTTTATTTTATAATACTACTATGCTAGTGTGCTTGTCTATCATTGCGGCGGTAACTGAACCCAGTGGATAAATGGTCTATGAACCGGAGCGGCACGTACATCCTCTTTTCGACATTCGTGCTTGTCTCTCTCTTTCTGTTCTTGGACGATGGCTCAGGAAGACAGGTCTGGTCCTGCCTCTCGGTACTGTACCACTACCACCACCAAGGAAACAGCCAAAACCGGAATGCATATTGGAGTATGCTTCATATCTTACTTACACGAGCTACAATACAAAAAGGCACCAGTGGTCTAGTGGTAGAATAGTACCCTGCCACGGTACAGACCCGGGTTCGATTCCCGGCTGGTGCATTTTTTTTTTTTATTTTTTTCATGTTTGTCTCCTTTTTAGATCCCGTGCAGTACAACTAACCTTTGTATGTCCAATGTGTCATGGTGGGAGTACTAGTATTCGAACCTCACGGTTAACTCGCTAACTTGACACGAGGAGAAATGGTCGTCTGCTTTTGCCGCGCGGCTGCTTTGCGGTGGAGCCGTCGTGCACCGCAACCACGTACGATCCTTGCCTTCCGCCGTGCGTCGAGCCGTCGATCGACACGTTGGCGCGTACGCTGTTCCCTGACCGCTGTCTTGTCCCCAGCAACCACTCCGACGAGACGATTCATTGTCGCGTCTCGTCCGATGGGCACGGCAACCCGGCGTTATCATCGTCGGCTGGACCAGAACGGAGTGATGGACCGATCACCGATGAATGATGCCAGCTCTTGGCCCGGCCGGTGAGGATCGACTGATGATGATGGGTCGCCCCGCACGTACGCGGACGGGTAAAAGCGCCGCCGCACCGCACTGCGTGATTGCGGTAGCTCGCCGCCGCTCGTACGAGGCATGGAAATTGTACCAAGAGCTTCAACTTGTTTTTTTGTTTCTTTAGTGAATGAATGCATGAAACGGAAGATAATATTGTTTGTCGTAACGAAAACAGCACACGCCAATCAATATCGATATACTCCGTATGTAGCATTACCTAACGGCTGGACACAACACTGCTACTTGGAAGATCCCAGCAGTCACCGCCATGTGTAAATGTCCTGGATGCATGCCGCGTGTTTGATTTCAAGAAAGTTCCTAAAAGCTACTACAACTTCATAGCACCTGGTGTATCCTCTCATTGCTAGTACAGATGTATCGAATGGATTTATGCTGCAACGTCTGTCGATTGCGACGAATCTCCACACCAGTGAGGACAAGAAACTCATCCTCAACGAGATCTGATTCTCCTATGCTGGGGATAACCTTGCAGACCTTAGCAATGGCAAACTTGCCTGAGCCCAGGTTGATGAGGTTCATCTTCGTAGCCTTCCACTCCACGGGCGTGGGATCTTGCCAGAAAGGCTGTAACGTTGGTCGTGGGTCTGTGAGCGAGGCATAGTGGCCTGACGCCGACCACGGATCGCGCGGGTCCTCGGCAGAAAAGCCCAACCAGATGTTGAGGTCGGCGACGTACTCGGCTCTGCCGGCGAAGGGCAACAACCCCAAGTCGTCGCGAGCTCGTGACCACTCGCCTCTGACCGTGTCGAATAAGTAACAGGTGCCGCCAACACCCTCTGCCTCTGCTGCAGAAGACAAGCAGATGGTGCGACCTCCTTCCAGCACCATGTAGGAGCTGATGGCAAAGCCGGGCCTGCAGACCAACGGTGGCAGTGGAAGCGACTGCCAGTACCACCAGCCCACAGCGGCGCTACGGCAGCCCCTGGTGCCAAATCTGAGGACATCAAAGCGAAGAGATGTCAACTCGTGTCCATCAGCTACGTTGTGCATCACGTACATGTCTTGTTCCTCTGCACCAGCCTGGGCGACGACGGAGAGTGAGACGGACACGGGCCCCTTAAACCCACCTTTGGAGGCTTGGCATCGAGTAGCGGAAGTCCGTATCAGCATCGTAGATCATGGAGTGGCCCGCGTCATTGATGCAGAGGATCCTGCTCTCGCTGCTGCTGCTGGGGCTGACGAGCCCGAAGAAGGCTATCTTGGAGCCGTTCGCCGCGCTGTTTGGGGCTGGTTCGACGTAAGTGCACGGTGCAGGCAGCTCCTGCAGCCTCTCTACCATCGTTCCGCCGTTAGTGTTTGCTAAATGTGCGTGGGTTGTAGAGGGGTAGAAGAGGTGCTTGGAGACGTCGAGGCGGTGCACCGAGCACACGCCGCTCTTGTAGTTCTCTGTCACGATGTTCACAAACCGCCGGATCATCGCCATCTCCCCTATCAGGCTCAAAAATCAACAGATACAAGATGAGAAATCAACAGACAGGAGAGATGATTGGAGACGTCGAGGCGGCACAGAGAGATTGGGAATCTGGTATAAGAACTAGGTTTCCGGTCCTCCCTTCCCGTGTCCCTATGTATTCCCTCGCTGATGACAGTAGCGGGCTGGGCCAGCCCATTCCTTCTTTCTCTAAACACCGAATTTAGGCCTGCTAATGAGAGATTACCCATCCGGCCATCCCTAACTCATAATCAATTTTGCCAACCCACCTCGCCGCGCGTTGCGTGATTGCGGTAGCTCGCCGCCGCTCGTACAAGGCATGGAGATGGTGCCAGAGGCTCAACTTGCGTGAATGCACGAAGTCGAAGATAATATTGTTTGTCGTAACGAAACAGCACACGCCAATCAATATCGATATGCTCCGTATGTAGCATTACCTAACGGCTGCACACAACACCGCTAGCTACTTCGAAGATCCCAGTCACCGCCATGTGTAAATGCCCTGGATGCTGCGTGTTTGATTTGAAGTTCGTGAAAGCTAGCTTAGCACCATTTAACATGGCTGATCAAAGCTATCTCTTTTTTTCAGTTGATCTTGAGATTTATTTATATATATATATATATATATATAATTAAACGAGAAGACTCCTCTATGGTGGCGAATCCAGGATTTCAAAGTTGGGTATGCCCAAGCCCCCAAGCTAAAAGAAAAAAATATTACAAACTGAGCAAAAATCAAAACTTGAGTTGTCCACTATTTGGATGCCCGATCATCCAGTTCAAAATGCCCTGTGCTAGTGAACAAAAACGGCTTGGCGTCCATTGACCAGTGGTATATGAGCGGCTACGATGATTGCCATCGCTGTCCCTCTGCCGAGAGGATGATAGTGGAGATTGTAATCTATACTATATTAAAAATATTTATGTTTACTTTTTGTACCTCGATGCCAAATTTTATTTTCAAATATCGTACCCTATTAAAATAGTGATGAACCCATGGAAAAAACAAAAGAAAAAAAAAAGACAAATCATATTAAGAGGTAAATGAAGCAAAATAACATAATTTAGAAGCTAAAATGAAGCAAGAAATACTGAATATCCAAATACAAGGGAGGTGCTCTTGTCTACCTAGACGATTTATAGAAGCCACCGTATGAGATCATCCATGAACTGGTACTGTATGGACTTGTGCTTCAGCACCATGTGCCCTTGTGTTCCCTTGACAATCTCAATACCAGTGAGGACAACAATCTCACAAGAATCAATAATATCCCAGTAATCATAGTAACCTGAGCCTACATCATGCTTAACTGAAAAGACTTTGGCAATGCAAAACCTGCCCGAGCCCAGGTTGATGAGTCTGAGAGTACCTAGTAACCAATTATCGGGCACAACAAGATCTTCCCAGGTGCCCTGCAACTCAGGTGGCTGGTCCATCGAGAGCTCTGACGTCCAACACAGTAATTGGTGCGGGTTTTCAGTGGAGAAACCCAGCCAGAGGTTGAGATGAGAGGCATACTCGGCTCCACCATCAAAGGGCAGCACCCAGTCACCCACTTGCCTCCATGCGCGCTCCACCGTGTCAAAGCAGTAGGTGCCAATGGCCCTATGAAAGGGCTGCACCGTGCTGCCATAGCCCTCTAAGAATGACACACAAATGGAGCGGCCACTATCGAGCACCATGTGGGAAGAAGCCATTGTGGGGTGATGAGAATCGTAGCCGCGGCTGTTGACGAGAGGTGGTGGTGGTGGAAGGGCCTGCCACCCGGGCCGGGTGCCATTTAACCTGAGGACGTCGAAGCACCCAGGACGCGGACGCCTGGACATCACATAGAAGTCTTGAAGATGGTGGTTTTGGGCATCTGGAGGGGCGACAGAGACTACAATGGGTACGTGTCCTTTATTATCATTGAGACTGGGCACTAAGGCGGTGTATTGAGGTGCATCAGGATTGTACATCAACGAGTGTCCCGTCGTGTCGGCGTGGAGGATCCTGCTGCCCTCGCTGCTGCTGGAGTTGACAAGCGCCAACAAGGGCACCCGCCTGGGGCTTGGAGTTGTGGCCGCCGGTGGGATGCAAATCCACGGTGCAGGCAGCTCCTGGAACCTCTCTGTCATTCCACTAGTAGTGATGGCTTGTGCTGCGTGGGCTGTAGTAGAGGGTAGAAGAGATGCTCGGAGACGTCGACGCGGTGCAGCGACAACACGCCGCTCTTGTAGTTCTGCACCGCGATGTTCACGAACCGCCGGATCATCGTCGCCGTCTCCCCTACCAGACTCAAAAACGAAGGACGCGAGATCAAAAATCAAAAGACACATGATCAAAAAAAAAATCGTCAGACATTAAACGGCCTAGGTAAAGAAGAGAGCATATCTACGTCCAACCGGGCGGGTCTGGATCATTAATTTCGAAAGAAAAGGAAGAGGAAAACTAGATTTTTGGGAGAGGGGGGAGGGAGATGTAGAGACTAAACGGACAGGACAGCTGCAGAAGGATTATACCGCACAAGAAAGTCTACCTCGAGGTAACCCGGAGGTTGAATCAGCCGGTCGATGGCGGCGGCGGCGCCGGGGAGAGATTGGGATAACGCTAGAGCATCGATTGGCCTTGCATTCATTATTTTCGGCCCATTAAGACGTCTTTGCTGGTAAATAAAAATATGTTTAAAGGCTTGGCTTATCGTTACTAAAAAACTGGGACTTACTGGGCAAATTTCATTTCATAATTCTGAAACACGGACAAAAGGCCCAGGGTCCCTTGCAAACCAGCGTTTCCTCTAGATGGGCCGAAATAATGGGCTTACCCTACTTGAGGCGGAATAAAACCGCCGGTACTGTAGCTAAACCCCTTCTTGTAGCAAATCCGCCCACAAAACCACTCCAGGGAGGTAAAATGACCGGTTTGAAAAGTTCAGGGAGGTGATATGTCCGGTTTTGAAGTTGAGGGAGGAAAATCAGACTTTGGTGAAAGTTGGGGGAGGGAAAGTAGACTTTTTCCTAAAAGAAGGAACCACTCACAGGCCAAGGCCCATTACTGTGCAGGCCCATGTTCTCCTCGCGTATCCTAATTTCCCTCTCAGTTCCTATTTGTCGGGGGCATTGATTAGTTCAGTCAGAATTTCAGATGAGCATGAGGCCAGCAGTAGAAAGGTTTTAAAACAGAAGTCAGGCTCAGGCACTCTGTCAGCCAATGACCTCTCTTCTGTTTGCAGCTGAATTTCCTTTGTCATCCTCATCGTCAGTGGGAACCATCGCAGCGTGTCATATTCCAGCCGAAAACGGATTCTCCAGCGTCGAATCTGCTCTGTTTTGGGACGGAGCGGAGCGGCGGCTCCAGAAGCGTCGGTCGAGCTGTTTGTTGTGCGCTCTGGCCACGGAAGGAAGGAAGGGAGAGCTTCCGTCTTCGCTGACGAAGCAACAAGACGTCGTGGTCATCTAGAACCCCACGGCCACGCAGCGTCTCCGCCGACCAACAGCGACCTGCCCCGTCCGGCCACCTGGCCACACCAGAGCCATCAAATCAACCCCATGCCGCCACAGGAACGGACGGATCGACCAGTCGGGGCCCGGGGAGGAGCTAGGGGCAGGTGGGTCGCAGGAGGCTCTGCAGTGCAGCCGGAGCAAGCTCGTTGATGTGGCCGTCGGAAACGAACCGATCTAGGTGTAGGCGAGAGCGCATGCAGTTGGTGCTCCTCCCTGCTCGAGTGTCGAGTCCTCGTCACTGTCGCCAAAGGGAGAACCGGAGAAGAAGAAGAAGAAGAAGAAATAAACCCGCAGATGCAGATGCGGCGGCTCCGGCTCGCTCTCACCGGATTCCCGCACGATCATGCTTTGGCGCTTTCTTTATATGTTGGCTTCTTCCGTTTCGCATCGGACCGTCTCTGACGAACCTGGAAAGAAAAAGATAGTTGTTCCATCGGTTCTTCTTCGACGAGCGCACCGGCCGGGCCACCTGGTAGGTTTCGGTTACAGCGACATGGCTGAAAAAGAAGAAAAAAAAAATGAAGCTTTGTTACTGCTACTGAAGCTATGTACGCATCAGGTCGTTTGTTCCATGGTCATCAACTCATCATGATCAAGCCGTCCAAGCTCAAGTGGAAGACTGGCCCATTTCCATTTGCATATAGTAGGACAATATACAACAAAAAAAAAAGGGCTCATTTGAGAGCATTGGGTTTGAGTCGACATATTTTTATTCAAGTTATATTTTGGTGATGTTGGACGTCTGTTTGGTTTTTTTTAACGTTGACTCAAAACAACGTGCTTCCCAAACTCTCCCCTAGTCCCCTGTCCTCCTCCACATGCTAAGCACGACTGCCTGGACAGTTTAACCTCCTCTGAATTCATTCTGAAACAAAGGCAACTTGCCTAGACAGCTCAGTTCCTCTGAATTCTGAAACAAAGGCAACTTGCCTAGACAGCTCAGTTCACTCTCATATACCTGAAGAAGCTCAATCAATAACCTAGCTAGTACATGTGTGCTTTCAGAATCCAGTTTTGGCCGATAGGAATTTACAGAGGGACTTCACAAAAAAAGAGCAGGGATAGGTGGTGGAGGTCCCTTTAGTGCAGGCAGACAACACTCCAAGGAGCCCTCGCTTTCAATTACATCACCTCTATTAACCACTAACCTGTCCCAGCAAGCCGTAGCTTACCATCACCTCATTGAAAATAAAAGACACTCATTTCATCCACCCTCACGCCGAGAAAAATCTGTATCCACCAGCCTGCGCCTGAACCATTACGTCACATTTTGACCTGTGCCTTCACGCTGTCCTCCTACCCGGTTCCTACTACCTGACCAGATCAGCAAGGATTACCATGAACAGATAGATGAAGACATCCTTCTGATTCATCTCTCTCTCTATATATATCTTCCTCCTGTCCACTGTTTGGCCTGTTGATCGACAAGCGATTTCACAACAGCCTCATCTACCGTCTTTATTGGGGGACACTTCTTAGGACTGTGAAAGTGTAACACAGGTTGTTCTTGGATACAGAAAGTTTGAAGCTTTTCTCTTTTTAAACCTGCTGATCGAGCTGCCTTGGCTTCCTCCTATGTGGTTCTTGGTCATCACACGTTCAGTTCTATCCAAACTCACCTGTCCTTGTCCACCTCGAATATCAAAAGCGAAGGAGGCAGCCGGCCACTAGAAGAGCAATCCCCATTGTCCACCAATTCTCCCTACCATTCAATTGTTCGCGTCGGTCCTCTTCCTCTTACGCGTTACGCACGCGCCCGCAAGAAAATCGAGCGTCTCGTGTCTTCCGAATTCATACGTGCGCGTGTGCGCGTGTAGGCGTGTGCACGTGCGCAGCTGATACCGACACGTAGCGTCGTCGTCGTCGTCTCGTCTTCCATGGCGGCGAGCTATCATCGGCTGGCCGTCGCGGCCTGTCTGGTGGCGGTGGTCGTCGCTGGGCTGCCGACGGCCGGAGCGCTCGGGGTGAACTGGGGCACGATGGCGACGCACCGGCTGCCGCCGGGCACGGTGGTGCAGATGCTGGAGGACAACGGCATCAGGAAGGTGAAGCTGTTCGACGCCGACGCCGGCCCCATGGACGCGCTCGCCGGCAGCAGCATAGATGTCATGGTGGGCATCCCCAACAACATGCTCGACATGATGACGGATTACGGCACGGCCAGGGACTGGGTGCACCAGAACGTCAGCCGCTACAACTTCGACGGCGGCGTGAACATCAAGTGAGTCCCTACCTACTGCTCTCTAGCTCGATCGATCGTCTCTAGCCTTGACATGATCCTACTCGATCTCTGCGCCTCCATTTCTTCTCTTCTTCGATTCGAAAGGAAAGGATATGGCAAGAACAATTGTCAGGTCTTGGTGTGATCCTTTTCAGCTCTGCATTTGTGATCCGCATTCGTTGGCTGCGTCTGCTGTGGCTTTCTAAAGCATATATATATATATCTATCTCCCATGAAAAATGGAAACTTTATATCAGTGACAGCAAAGTAGTACCAGAAGCTCTGAACGTAAAAAAAAAAAAAGCACTTAATTTCATTTCATTGAGGTGCTAATCCTCTTCATTGAAAGATAATGATATTTTTAGTTGTGATCATGCCATGCTCGACATTCTTGCAACAGCCAGTTGGAGTTGCACGGAAGGATTCTTATTCTGGTGTGCAGTAGCTACAGGTTTTAGCATAGGCTGACGCGGTTTTTTCTATCGGCTGATTCAGAGGCAGCCTACTCTTTTTGATCAGTGAAGTAAAGTGTCAAATTTGACATCAACAAGTTGCAGCATAAAGTAACCGATATCTACTGGATTTGTGCTGTTATCTGTCTAAAGAATCTAACCCTTGGGTGTTGTCTTCTGGGACCGAAGTTTCTAAAAGACAAAGTTGGATGCACAAGAATAATCTCTATCAGGGCATTAGTTCTCTTATTAAAGTACCAGACACTTATCTAACTGCTGTGGCCACTGGGCGCCTACTAGACATGCACAACTCTGAACTTTTCATCAGATGACTAGAATTTTGCGCCAAAAGTTCGCCGCTTCAAAAGAATCTTCAGATAATATAAGTACAGTAGTTTTTACAACACCGCACAACACTGTAGTGTATCTATCTGATCTGAAAATACCTGATTAATCAGTCGTAAAAATATATTTTGATTTTGGTGTACCAAACTACCTAATTGCGTGTCATATTACTCTTAAAATGAGTGTGTCATCATCAACATCAAGTAGGAAATTATTCGGCGGGCGGGGTGGTTAAGATTTTGTATGATTGATTGATCGGTCAATGTTTGCGTACGTGCAGATACGTAGCGGTCGGGAATGAGCCCTTCCTGTCGTCTTTCAACGGCACGTTCCTGAACGTGACGCTGCCCGCCCTGCAGAACATCCAGCGCGCGCTCAACGACGCCGGCCTCGGCGACAGCATCAAGGCCACCGTGCCGCTGAACGCCGACGTGTACAACTCCCCAAAGGACAACCAGGTCCCGTCGGCGGGGCGGTTCCGGTCCGACAATCTAGTTTACTGTTATTGTGTACTGTAGCGGTTCAGATTATTCAGGGTGTTGCATTGATATGCAGTGTTTGAAGTGAAAGATCTTTAGGATAGGACTGTAGCAAAAAAAAAACTCGGTTACTGAAGTGAAACTATAGACTGTTTTGGATATATTGCAGTATTGTTGTCCAAAATGTAGTCCCTAGCTGCTATTATCAGAATTGAAGCTGATTTGCGTGTGCTAGAGGAAACACTTTTGGCTTTGGAACATTCTCCATCCTTAGCAGTTAATACTGTCCGGTCCCAGATATGAAGCCAACAAATAATTTGCGACTAGAGTAAACATGTTCTGAAAAATCTCAGTATGAAGCCAACAAATAATTTGCGACTAGAGTATATAGATTCATACCTAGTTTGCAGCTAGTAGATCATACAATTCATGAAAGCATACATGATTTTCCTAATCTATTTGGCCGTGACATTGCAGATGAGGACTTCCTATCTTCCTCCATGGATCTTGGTGGATGGGCAACTGGTTTTAAGCTGCAGGTGCTTGGTAATAGAGGTAGAGAGTAGCATATTAGCATAGCATGTAGAGAGCTGTTAGCTGTGCATGCAGTTGTCACTTGTGCGCCTTTGTAATTATACCCTCTTGCGTGATGATAATTCCCGGTTGCCATCACCGCTGACCGTTGTGAAGATGCTGGATGCGACAGCGACAACGAAGATGCTTTATTTGGGTGTGCATTGCGGGATGGTGAAGAGATGTCAATGTAGTGATGTGTTACGTCTGTGATTTGAGACGAAAATACCTTGTAAACGAAAAGTCTGAATTTCTTGCAGAATTCAAATTGGCAATGTTTTTTTTTTTTAACAAAATTGGCAATGTAGTGCTCGGTCTACCTGAGTTGCAGCGAAATGCCTAATATTCTGCACTTATTGCCCTGTCGTCCCCCTGTTCACATTTTGCCCACAAAAACAAAAGCAGCAAGAACGCAAGCAAGCTCCTCATCATACCACAATTTCAGGCACCACACATGCCCGGTGAATTCAGTGATCCGGCATAATTCAGATCAGTGAGCGCACGCCATGGCCTCTACGTGAATACGCAAAACTGAAAACACCTATCGAAAGCACCTTGGTAGCACAATCGTTATTATGCCTTCACTTTAACGCACAGCTCCCAGGATCGAATCTTATGGGAGCCATTATTTTTTTTTTACTCTTTTTTTATTCTTTTGCTATTTATACCCTAACCTAGGTAGAAAAATCTAAAAACCCTGTAGAAGCGATGCATAATTACTTTAGTCATCCAACATTTGCTTCTATTCTCTAGGTATGCAAGCCTTCATTTTCGGCGAACTGCTTACTGAAGTTTATAATCTGCAATAACATGGAGTAACCAACATCACGTATCTTTATCCAAGGTGCTATAAGGCAAATTCTAAATTATTAGCAATGATTAACAATACAGAACAAATTAAAAATATTTCAGGGTCCAGGAAAATCTGGAATGCTAAACTTAGATGAGTCAGTTTACAGTTCAATATCCCAAATGGTATGAGGGCCCTGACAAGTGAACTACCTGCTCGGAGTAGGAGTATATACAGAGGTAGTACACATATGTGCCTGTGCTTCCTCAAAGTAGTCCACCAAAAGTCATATGCTCACCTGAACAACTTGCATTTAAGATATTTTGTTAGCTTAACTTGTCACGACAGTCACTCTGCATTTTGTTCTGCTTCTAGGAGATGAATTACAGAAGGAAGGAATTTCCATTACAGCATGTGCATGTTGCTGAACTACATCTGACAGTTGCTCACCAATGGATGACTTAGAAATATGCTTGACTGAAATTCTTAATCTAAATATGTGTCGGATTCATAGGAGGCTTTTCTGTACTAACCAGACTGTATGAACGTTAACAGTGGCGAAACATATTGTTGGATCTAACAATCTCTCATCAGTGGCTGACCAACAAACATGATTATATACCAACTGTGTATTGCTGTATTACACCTGGAGACAATTAGTGGATGATAAAATAAGCAAGCACAATTAATTATTCAGCTCGATCTGGTATTGATCCCGTGAATGTATTGTGATCCAACACGCTGCAAGAATTTTCCCAATAACTTGTCACCAGGGGTATAGCGAGAAGGGAAGCACAAGCACAGGAGAGCCGCAGCAATACCGTCATCCGAGGCGCATTCAGAGGTCCCGACGAGAAGCACGCAGCAGAGGAAGGAGACCATGACGCCTCGCTGTCGACATAAAGCCGCCCCCAGCGCCAGAGGCGTGGAAGGGGCCGGCGAAACGGGCGGCGCAAAGGCCGGGCGCTCGCGACGGGAGGTGTGAGCGATGGATAGCCGACGCGATCGTGGAATCGCGAGCGTGCGTGTGCTCGGGAATCCGGATCATGGTAGGGGCGGAGCGGTGCCTGGCGCTGGCCCTCCATCGGGCGCGCCGGCAGCTCCTGTGGCAGAACACGGCGGCGGTGGAACCTCAGAATGAGCTGGACGGATGGTCGACGCAAAGTCGGTGGTGACAGCCCGCGGCAGCTCCAGCCCGCTCGCGGTGGCTGCTCTCCTCTCTGCTTCTCCCGAGTCCTCTTGCGGGGACGCCTCCGGAGCGCCACGCCGAGCGGATCAGCTGCGGCGGCGATCCCCCAACCACCGGTGCCGCCCGACGACAAATGATAACCCTAGAACGAGGCGTTATTGAAAAAACAAATCTAACTAACTACAGTAGTTGTATTATCCACCCTAACTATACTAGATAAAATAATATTTTGTGTTTATGGAGTTACCATTTTACCCTTGATAAAAAAAGAATTACAATAATGCAATTACCGCCCATTCTTAACCTCTTCATTTTGTGGAGGCATTGAGAGGCAATTTTGCTCCTATGACCCCTTTGTCATAGCAATAACAGAGGCAATTTTTGCCTCCATGCCTTTGCCTCCCATTGCCTACAGCCTTTATAGCCGTCCGATCGGCGCTCTCGATCGATATCGCCCATCGCATTTTTCCTCAATTATTATAAAAAATTTCTTTAGAGTAATATGACACGCATTTAGGTGGTTTGGTACACCCAAATCAAAATTCTTAGTGTTCGGTAATTTTTGGCCCTTTAGGCACCCCTCACAGGCTTTGAAGCCCACAAACTACTTTGGGCACCCCTCATCCATTTGCTCTGGCTTCGCCACTGGATGACATGCATACATCTGCGCCCCGAGAAGGGGAGGCGACACCCTGACGACCCAAGGCAACCATGCGGAGTCCCAATGGGCATCCCTTTCTCTCACCACAGGCGGCAAGTGTCGTAGGGATATGGTCGCCCTCCACCTAATGACCTAGAGCACAAAACTGCGCAAATGTGGCTGCCACCACTAGAAACTAGGAGCATAGATACCACAAATGTGAGGAAGCGTAGAGACGCAAAAGGAGAAGTCGAAAGGGATCAGAGCCTCGTTGTCATCCTCATCGATGTTGCTCAAGGCCCAGGCAACCGATTTCAAAGGCGCCAAGACACGGTGGCACCCTTTTTGGTGGTGGCACCATGGGGAGGGTGATGGCATGGGTTTCTCAGGTCCACTCGAGCTGTTTGTTAGGAAGACGTGGGTGTCTCTCAGAGAATTCCCAACAAAGCTGAATTCCCAACAAAGCTGCAACATCAATCTCAAATCCAATTTGACACGATTGCCGAAGCCCTACTAAATGGGCCTCCAAGAAATGGCTTTAGTGGAAAAGCTTGGAGGAGGTGAAGGAAAAAGAACACAATTTCTAGCAACTACCCCTCATAAATTTGTCAAAGGTTTTGCTGTTGGAATTGTTTTTGCCAACTTTTTTTTTTCTAAAACGGTTTAGCTCCATGGATAAGCTAACTGAAATCGGAGCCCTATTATGAGGATTCAAAACCCTGACAATCTAGCTGGTCAAATGATTTCTATAAGTATTACTGAATAATGAAAACGTTTTATATGACAACTTAAATCCCGATAGCTAAACAAACGTTGAGACAAAAACTTTGAGGAGCCAGCCTAGTGGCATTCATTCATCTTATAGTGGTGTGCTCAATTCGCTAACATTGTGGAACAAGGAAATTCAAATTCTCTCGATTCGCTAACACTCTGCAACAAGGAAAACTAAATTGAATTCGGCTCAATTGACATGGAGCCATATGTGTAGTGGTGTGCCCCTACCTTTTATATAGGGTCCATCTACCCCCACAATCGGTGACGCGTCACCAAATTACCGTTCATCTTTCATCTTGGTTTGTCGCTCGCCGTACGTCACCGCCACGTTGTGAGCGCTACGGGCACCAATTAACCGTGGCGTCCTCCCCCTTCCCATTCCTCCACCGTCGCCATATCTTCTCTAGCTACAGCTAGCTCGACGCCACCATCTTCACCAATTTCGACGAGCCTCCCCCACCCGACCTAGCCCGATCACCCTCTCCGCGCTGTTACGTCCCCCAAAGACACCCATCGATCATCCCCACCGCTTGGGCCTGCCTCCCTCGGCGCCCGGCCATTCTATACCACCAGAGTTGGAGAAGAAAGAGGGGGAGAGCTCGCTGGAACCCTAGTTAGCCACCATTGACGAGACTGCCTACCTTATCTGTTTCGGCACCGCTGTGCAAATCAGGCAGTCCACGAGTCAGGTGACGCGTGCTCGAGAATCATTTGAGTGCGATCTAATGAAACACATGCTAGAAGAATTTTCCGTGATTTTGTTCTCCTCTAATGAAACACATGCTAGAAGAATTTACAGCTCTACTTGTTTAGAAGCTCGTATTATACTTTGTTTGTTCAAACTTCAAACAGATGTGTGACCATGGTCCATGCATGACCGTGACGGGCCGGGCGTCTGGATCTGGCCAAAGGCGTCGACGGGGACACGCACGCCGGCGAGCGGCCGTGTGCACAAGGGAGGCACAGAAAAGTGACCACCGCCCTCCGTCCCGTGTGTCGGTGCGTGCCCATCGTCGTCGTCGATCGTTCTGTCCGCCTTCTTCTCCCTGTCGACGTCATCTGGTCACGCTAGCAATGCACGTTAGATAGACTGTCCGTTTGCTTGCTGCCCCATGGCCGCTGGCGCTGATCTAACGCATCAGCCACGCAAAGGCAGCAATCATGTCTGCGTTTACTTTTCTAAAAGCATTGCTGCCCCATGGTGTGTGGCACACTGTAAAGATCAGTGCAAATCGATCTGACGCATCATTGCCATCCGGTTTGTAATATGAAAAAATTGGTGCCGTGAATCATCATCTATAAACTTTTTTAAAAGCATTGTTCACGCCGTGAAGACTTTTTTTTTTTTTACGAAAACCGTGAAGACTTTAAATCATCTATTTTTGTGTACTAGGGAGATTATTCAGATCATTCATCACTACAATTCTATCATGGCATACAAGTTGTTTTCAACATTGTGCCGTACCCATAAACACGTTTCCTTCTTTTTAATTGCTTCTCAAAATTTTGTGCGGCACATGAAAATTACCTATCTTGCAATGATTTTCACTGAATTGGTAATAAACACATGGCAAATGGCGGCCGGGCGCGTCGCAATCGATTTGACTGAATTGATTCTGCCGTCCCAAGCACATGAAAAAAATTAGCGACATAATACCTTACCATAAAAACAAATCCTTAGGTCCACCACCGTGTGCTGCACGGATGTAGCAATGCGGATGTGTTGCCATAGGTACCGCCAGTTTTTGGAGCGCGCAGGGCCGGGGACAGGAGTCCGGTCCGGAGAGTCGACGTCGCCGTCGCCGTCGGTTTTTACTCCGGTCAGTTAGCCAACGGGGCAACGGCGGCAGTTTATTCTAGGCCAAGGCTAGGCCGCCCGGTCCGTGGTAGCCGACGGCGAACGACGGCCCAAGATGGCGGGATCTCGGCCCAACGTCAGTTCCCGCGAGCAAACCGACCCAACGACCTTATCCCCTTGCTATCCCCTTTCTTCCTTGTCCGCTCCATTCCGAGCTCAGTAGTCGCTGCACCCCGCCGCTCCTCCGATCCTTCCGCCGGCGGGTCCGTACGAGCCGGGCGAAATGGAAGCGGCACCGTCCGTCCGCACCTTCTCCCCGTCCTCGTCCTCCTCCTCCTCCTCCGCGGGGGCTAGACCCTGCCTCCTCCTCGCGGGCCCGGCCTTGCGGCGCGCCCCGGGCGCTCGCGGCGCCGCCCCGCCCCGCGCCGTCGCCTCCTCCCGCGCGCCGCTGGTGGTCTCCAGCCCGCCACCACCCGCGGCCTCGGGCACGCCCACCCCCGCGCACGCCAAGGTCGACCGCTCCGGCCGCTTCTGCAGCCCCCGCGCCGCCCGGGAGCTCGCTCTGTGAGTCCCCGTTTCCCGCAGCTTCAGCTCCTACGTACTTGGTTTGTCTCCTTCGGTGCTGCGTTGCGGTTGGCTTTCGGCTGTGGTTCCTTCCTAGAGGTGAATCGATGCTTCCGCGTCTCGTGTCGCAGGATGATTTCCTACGCCGCGTGTCTGGAGGGAACCGACGTCGTCCGGCTCTTCGACCGCAGGATCAGCGCAAGACGAGGTCAGGGTTCTTCTCCCAGCGCCTCTCCTTCGTGCATTTGTTTCAAGGACCAGCTTGTCGATTTGCTTTGCCTGAGTACCTCCTTGCATCAGTGCAAACTGCAAACTCCTGGCGTTCAATGGATGCATTTTACCTGCTGTTTGTCCTCTTATTTCGGTTCCAACACGCTTGTTCAGAGCCCGGGTTTGTTTTCGACAAGGCATGCCTATTGAGTTACAACCATATGAGCTTTGGCGGGGACCGCTCCAGGTTGGAACGGAGGAGGAGGCTGAGAAGCTGACCAGTCAGAACGAAAAGGATTCTGCCAACGGTAACAACTATGCCCAAACAGTTTCTGGTTCTGCTCCCTATATGTTAGCTCGGTTACAGCAGGAGTCATAAATTGTTGTTGGTAAATTTGGGCATATCTCTATTTTTTTTCTCAATTTTGAGATGGAATACCTCTATGCCCAGAAGATTCCAAAGAGCACAAGTTCAGTTGGATACCAATTCCATTATAGCAACCTTTTAACAGTTATCCTTTGGACAATCCGAAACATACAACCTCCAGAAATTTTAGTTGATTTCTGTTTAAACAAATTTTATGGTGAGTTTAGGTCATTTTTTTTATTTTTTTATGTTGAGTTCCATTCCAAGTTTTGAAACTTATATTTTACATCTATGATTCTGATTTCTTAAAGTAAAGAGAGCAATGGATTATTGAATGTTCCATACTTGAGTCATTTTTTGGTTGTGGGCGTGTGCCTGTTGTCATGCATATAAAAATTGGAGTGCATGTTACAGCAACTTCAAGTTGGTGCTGTGGATTTCAGACCAACAAACTAGACCAGCTAATGTAGCGCTTTTGCCTTAAAAAGGCGCAATGTGCTATAAGCTGCGTGGCACCTAGCGCTTAATGAGGTTGAGTGGCCAATGCCTAGCTGCCACCTAGTCAGGCTAGGTCGTCCAGATAGTGACGTAGTGAGTTGAGCCTAAAAAATTCAATATCTAAAGGGGTTGTGTATCTGTTTTTTGGTTTTGCAGACTGAGTTTTAAGAGAGCTATACCATAACCCATCACTATGTGCCCCTAAATTTTCATATATTTTATCAAGCTGTGTGTTGATTACCACTTTTTTAATCGACATGCTGAAAACTGTTCACCTTTGTTAGCATGCATCTTTTGTAGCAGCCCAGTGGCATCTATCTTGTTCAGTGCAATAAACATATCCTTATGATGCACGCTAAAAGGCTCATATATTCATATTAACTGTATACATTTTCCTTCCTTGGTCTGTTGTGAAATCAGCTGAGTAACTATAGATTTATTTTTTGTGTAAATATGTTCCATTAATGTTTGGTTATTCTAATTTTCAATAATTAATGTTTGGTTATTCTCCTGCGAAGCATTTGACATGTTTTTCTTTCATATTCAGAAGAAGATGTACTTTCAGCTCCTCCAAAACTGGTTTACAACAACTTTGTCTTACGGTATACTTTTCCTTCTCGCCCCATTCCACTAAAGGCATTAGGTGTCGACACACTGATGATAAATTTAATTTCCATTTTTTAGTCCTGCTGCTCTTACATTTTTAATTAGATGTTTTCCATGTACAGGTTGTCCAGGGAACTTTTAGTGGCTGTTGCCAGTGGATGGGATAAGCATGTAGATATCATTGACAAAATAATTCCCCAGGCTTGGAAGGTTAGATACTTTTTTTTAATCTTCTATGTTGATTCATCAAATCCCTTCAACATGCATCAAGCTTTTTGTATGTTTATCAGTTTGGTTCAAACATATACTTATTCTGTATATTACACAACCGTTTTTCACTACACTGAACTAGTGAACAATCACTTTGATGCATACCAGAAGTGTATGACCAGCAAGGATTATTTCCTGCCTTATCTTTTGGCATGCAGTGAAATATTGAGATCTCCCATTGGTATTTTAGACTTATGACCTTATTACGCTACTTAATTTTCCAGCTTAGTTAATTAGTTATTTCTGTTGGGCACCCCAAGGATGAGGAAGTGATACAGAATCTGAAGAATGCACCTTCCTTAATCTAAATCACTTTATTTCTTTATTTGTTTCTAATACCAGAGCCCAGATGTTTTTTTAAAGTAAAAATAGGAAAATATGAAACACAATATATTACTTTCCTTTCAGTTTATAATCTACCTGATCTTTAAAACTGTTGTCCATGTAATATGTGTTCGTATATATTTTAGCATTTAGTATTTTGCCGTCTTGATGTCTTGCTTTATGGCATAACCTGCTCTTGATAGATGGAAAATTTCATGGCAGGATGAGCCTGTGGCGAGGATACTTGAGCTCTGCATTCTACATATTGCTATGGCAGAGATGACATCAAAAAGGAACACCTCACAAAGTTGTTATTAATGAGGTGCTTATTTTTCACTTATTACTTTTTTTTTCATATTTTGACTTTATGCATCTAGGATCTCTGCACCTGCATGTTGTCGTGTAGCTATCACTGTTTCCGTTTTTCGAGTAATATCTCTTGACCCTTGTCTTTCAGGCAGTAGATCTGGCAAAGCGATTTTGTGACGGTGGTGCCCCTCGGGTGATCAATGGATGCCTTCGAACATTTGTAAAGGATCATGTTGATGTTGCAAGCATGAGCCAGGAGCTGAATCGAAATCGTGATTTTTTTTTTTGCAAATACCCTGAATCGCACAACGGAATGGTGGCTGAAGTAAAGAAGTATGGAGAAAAGCCTTGCTGTCTTGGAGTTCAGTCAAACACCTTCCATCATGAAGATTTAGCATTTAACCTAAGGGAACCTAAACTACAAGCATGCTGGGCTCATCAAGGAGCCACAGATAGTTCATTCTTCCAGAATGCTCGGTTATTAGGTGAAGTATACAGAGTTGTAAAGTGTAAACTGGTGATGCACGTTCATGCTCCATCTGAAACAACCGAAGGTTATTGCTTCTGATAGCCTGCTAGTCCCGCAGATTGTTAAATGATCAGATATTAAGATGATCACAAGTTCTGTAAAAGCTTGATGTATATGTAAAATGTTATGCTTAGCATGGGCTGATTGCACTGGGAGACGGATAATTCTAGTTTCATAAATTGATGCAAGACATGTACACTCATTTTTGGGATTATTATTGTTCTTATGTCGTTTGCTTCTACTTGGGCTCATTTGAGATCTTTTTATCTCAAAACGAAATCCGATTTAGATTGCTGTCCGTTTAGTTCTTGTCTTATTGCTTATCTCTCTATTCTAAAATGCAGGATGCTTTAGGTGTTTAGTATCCTGTACTACTGAATTTGGCATTGTTGCACTTTTTATTTGTTTGTGGTAAATATTATCTTACCATGGTGTCACCCCCATTTAAAGGTTCCTTAATCACACGTATTTGCGTCGGGATCACGCACAAATACGCCTAATTAAGTGTAGATATGATATCAAAAACTATACTTTTATTGCTATTGAGAAAAATATGATCTGGGGTTTGGGTTTACATGACTTCGGCCATAGGCCTACTATTATAAACCTATCGATCCGCCCGCAGCACCTATAATAGGGCTCCATTCCCTCGGCAAGCTTGGAGTGCGGACAAACCCCTGGACTTACTCCTATTGTGCGATCCTATAACCATCACAACGTCTTCACGTAGCGTCTTCGTGGTTTCTCCGCCTTCGGTGTGGTCCATCCTCGTGTCATCCTTCGTGGCTCGATTTCCTTGGATACACTCCTGCAAACCCTAAAAATAGAGAAGAGGGGTGAGTACTTTCAGACTCGGCAAGTCCAAACCAGGGGGTTGAAATTATTAGGGGTTGGGCCCCAGCGAGTCTCTAAAAAGCTCTTGCTAGTTCCCGAACTAATTATCAAAGCTCAAGGTACAAGGTCACATACCGCATTCTCTTATGTGTTTCTAATCATAGATGTTCCGGCCTAGCATTTGCCCATTCCAAGGACGTGGCTATTCAATAGATTTAGTTAACTCTGGCAGAGGTTGTACAAATTTCTCCACACGATAGGCGTTGTCTACACCATGGCCTATGGTTCGGCAGCCTAACGAGATCCGTACCCCGGCTTGGGTGCTACCCTAGGTATATTGGTATAATCTTCACCACGACTTCTCGGGGGTTGGAAGGACAACACGCCACCCTAAGATGACGCATCACCCTAGACAATATGGTGATACCAAATCACCCACGGCTTCTGCCCAACCTATACCGCCAACACCACTCTCAATCTCAAATCATCAATATGTGCCTCTAGCACTTGCGCCACCGCCCAAACACTTCCGGACCACTTTCGGCATCCGCCAACCGGACATGGGGCCACTCTCCCCACATACGCGCCTCCAATAGGTCGCTTGCCCGCCTCGCCACCTTGGATCCCAATTATACCTCAACCCAACGGGGTGTGAATCAAACTTCCCATAAACGGCGTGTGGTCGACGTAACATTATACTAGGTAGAAGGTCTATGAACCGGTCCTTAGGGGAGAGCGAGTATCTCTCGCGGGAACCCCTCGGGCGATTCCCGACGTGGTATTTAGGCTCTACCCGGACTACCACTACTCACCTCTTTTTTGTTGGTTAGGGTTCACTAGGCATTCTTAGGTTTCTCTTGAATACAATGTATGGCGTAGATAACGTGGATAGTTTCGTCATCCGGTTTGACTCCTAGCTAATTTATCGGGCTCATACCTATATTTACTAATCCAATTATTATATCATCATCATCATCATATTATTAAGGTCATGATTAGGGGGTAAGGACTTGCCTGGGATGTTCTTACTGATCGGCATAAAACACGAACGCTCCTAGCTTTGTCCCGAACGGAAGCTCTAATCGATCGTCCTACCTGCTCCGATCGATAAGCCCTAGCTTGAACTATGACATATAAAACAAACATAGAACATTATGGTGGCAATGGGTTAGATGCATAGAGCTAGATTTTAGATGAATTATGGAAGTCGTTTCACGCGAAAACGGAGTTAGTATGCATGAGATATGGGCTTTATAATATTAATCCCTAATTAAGTCATTAGGGTAATATTATAATATTATTTTATCATGTAATAATATTGGAACTAATTACATGATAAAATTCTATAAATCAAATAATGAATTTACAAATTTTCTGGGAATTTTTCTGACACCGGAAAGTATACTTTTAAACATCTGTGTACAGTTGCTGGGTGTACATAGCAATTTACGTAGTGTACACAGAAAGGCCCATCTATACGTGGGTGCCACGTGGGTCCAGGTGGACGCCACGGTGGCCGCCACGTGGGCGTCTCAGGGATGACTGGGTTGACCTAACTGCCGTGGACGGCGTCGGACGGATGGGCGACGTGGCGGTGCTCGGTTGGTCCTCGCCTTGACGCCGTTGACGTGTGGGACGGTGACGACGGTCGATCCCGTCTGCCGTTCCCCCACGGCGGCGCCCTGCCGGAGTTCGCCGGAGTGCCTTGTTCCTGCTCGAAAACTCGCCGCGTGGGTCCCGTTCGACAGTCCTCGTTGTCCCGAACTTGGTGGTGTCGGTTACGGCGACGGAGGTGGACGTCTCCCCACGGCGGCGGCGAGTACGGCGGCTCCTCGACGGCGGCGGTACCTCGGGGTAGCCCTACACCGCATCACAGCAAGGAAAAAGGAGAAAAATCGAAAGAGGAGGAGGGCAGCGACCTTTTGGACTCACCAATTCGACCTCGTCGTGGCCGAGTCGCCGAGAGCACCTCGACCTAGCCATGGCGGCGGTGGCGGCCGATTTGGGGGAAACTTGATTCCCGCGCGGAAGAGAGGGGGGGAGGCGGAGTGAAGGCGAGCACCGCGCGTTCCACTTCGTGACGGAGCTCGGGAGCAAGATGGCTCGACTGATTGAGTCCCGAGTGGCCCTATTTATAGGCGCGCCGCGGGTGTCCATCGCCGGCCCGATACTCCTCCTCGACGCCGATCTTTTCCGACACGTTCCCTGTACGTAGGTGCCTCCAGCTGGAGTCCAGCAGCGCTGCGCCGGCGTCCTCGTGCGCCTCGTGCACCGGGGTGAGCTGGCTGGTCGTCCCGTCGCATCTCCTACAGCTCCGGCTCTTGTCCGGCTCGCCGACGCTCCCTGTGGTGGGGCCCTAGCGGTAACAGGGTCGGTCTCCCTATCCGGTGTTGCGTAGGGCGACGCGGATGGTGGCGCTCCCTGTGCTCTCGTCAACGCGGCGGCCATGGCAGTACGACGGGGAGCAGCTGCTCGTGCGGCGCTGTGTTCCATGGCCGGTAGCGGCGGCGGGGTCGTCAGGCACCCTGTGGCCATTAAGGCAAGGGGTGAGCTGGCTCTGTCGCGCGCGCTGTTCCGGCGAGGGGCTCCGTGCCCTTCCCTGTGTTCCGGTCCGCGCCACCGATACTGCTTGGTACGGTAGGGAGCAGCCGGGCCACGGCGGCTGTGCCGCAGTCATCGCGCACAGGCAGGAGGTGGAAGACGACGGGAGGATTCGTGGGCCCCGACTGGCGGTGGAAGGAGGGAGAGGCGTTGCTGGGCCTCGCGGTGGGCTTGGCTGCGGCCGAGCTGGGCCTCGTCGATGCAGAGGCCAGGTGGGCCGGCCTGTTTCGCAAGGGCGTAAGAGGAAAGGGAGGAGGGAAGCCGGCCGGGCTGGGCCGAAAGGAGGGAGAGGAAGAGAAGGAGCCCGATGGCTTTTTCTGAATTTCCTTTCTCCCTTTCTATTTTCTTTTCTATTCTTTCCCTTTTCTTTTTCTCCCTATTATTTTGTGTGTGTAAATACTTATGTATATATATATATTCGTTTTATTTATTTGTATATGCTCTTGGACTCATATTCCCCCTCACTTATCTTTATGAGAATATTTGTGCAAGGAGACCTATACAAATATATGTAGAGATATATATACATATGTATGTTGGCATTTCATGTGTAATTTTTATTATAAATATTTATATGAGTACATGCATATTCTTCAGACTTTTATTGCCAAGAATAATTATTTATTGTGCTCATAAAATATTTATATATATTTCAGTACACATGTGTCTTGGTACGCTGCGTGTGTGTCGGTAAATATTATTCCCGAGAGAAAATTGTATCTCATTACTCATGCATTAGTCTTCCATAAATCGAATCTAGGGCTTACCTTGCATCTTCGGGTCACCATAAAGTTCATAAGCAACAAACAAGATTTCCTATTTTCTATATGGTGGGATTTGAAATGCGTGTTTTCAAAAACGGGGTTTCGGTTTAGCGGAAATTAAATCAAGTTTTAGTTGTAATTCGAAAAAGTTCAAATTTTTGGTGAATTTTTAAAATGATGCAAAAACACGGGTGTTACAATGCCGCCCATGCACGAAAGTATAAGCTTCCATACATTCCCACGTGTATGTACTCTTTCATGTATATATGTATGTATGCACTAGGTGGCTTCTCCATGTTTCCCAGGTAAAAATAAACTAAGCGTTTAGGTTTGATTGGAATTGGGGTGAGGTTGGGTAGAACAAGGAAAGGGGCAAGGGGAAATATTTGGTGGAGATGATCAGGGATGGTGTTTGGGGTGAGGGATGATCAAGGGATTAATTGAGGCGTCGACAAGAAATAATATTTGATGCCAAAATAAATCCTAGCTCAACAAAACATACACACAATCATACAAGCATTACAAGCAAGGCCTAATTTTCTACATGGTGAATTTGAGTGCATGGTTTTCTAAAACGGTTTTTTCGAGTTGAGCGGGAAATAAATCAAGTTTTAGTTGAAATTATAAAAAGTTCAAATTTTTTGTGAATTTTAAAATGATGCAAAAATACGGGTGTTACAAATCTACCCCACTTAGAAGAATCTCGGCCCCGAGATTCGGGTAAACTAGAGGAAAAGACCTAGAAAATGATCTAGAAGAATTTAGAGAGAGGTGGGTTACGATTTCTTACAATGCTATTCCCCAGGAGTCTTCGATTTTTCAGTCGTTAGGGAAGTCTTGGTCTTGGCATTCTTGAATCCGGGCGCTACTCAACCGCCTGCTCCACCCTTCTCGTACCCGGTCTTGTACCACTCTGATCCTGATTTCCATCCCATTCTTCCTGTCCAAAATCTTCTGGCATCTCCGTTCTTGAAATACTTTGTGACTTCATCGGTTTAGGCTACCCCACTTAGAAATTTCTCGGCTTAGGTGTCTTTCCAAAATGCTAACTATCATGATTCTCGGGCCGTAGAGCTTCTCATGATTCTTGGATCTTTATGTATATCACCCATTTTATTCTCCTCTCTTTTTTTTTTTTCTTTTTTTTTGTGTGCTACCCCACTTAGAAAAAAAATTAGGCTCAAGTCTCCCCGCTACTCATTTGTCTTCTTTGGCTGGATGGTTTCATTCTCAGTCACTTGTGGCTCTTTTGCTTGGCTTCTTCTCTTCGGAGGGTAGTTGGGGGTCCCTTCGAGGTGACAGACCTTTCGTGAACATCCTTTGCTTGTCGCTCTTGACGGTATTCATTTTTCCATCGGGGCTTCCGCGCAGTGGTTTGACCGAGTATGGTCTTGGTGATCGTGCGGTCGATGGTCTTCTTTGGCTTTGTGACTTCACCGTCCTACTGTTGGGGTGTCTCAATGGAGAGGCTTCTTTTAGTCGTGTAGTGGTAGTATTGGGAATTCCACTCTCGTCTTTTTTTCTTAGCTTGAAATTTCTTGGAAAGCCTCCTTGGTGTCATCACATTTCTTCATGTGTCTTGACCTTTCTCCTCATAATTCTCCGGGTAGCTCATTGCTTCTTTCTTCTTGATAGTGTATTTTAGTCTTCTCTCGACATCTTCTTCTTGGACTTGTTGGGGTTGCCGACATTTAAAATGGTGGGGCGTATGTGGGTGACCATTGGTGGCATGTCGTGCAGGTGATGTGGAGTTGTCACGCGGGTAGCCTTGCCTTTAACACTTGTCCGACTTGTTGTCTATGTCTTTTTGCGGGCTATCAACGAGTGCTCTTCTTCGGACTGGATAGTGTGGCACGTTGTTGCTATCTTGTTGGCTTTAGATACTCTTGTTCGGTCTTGGTCTTCTAGCAAAATTCTGAAATCTTCCCTTGTCTTCAGACTGTGAGCGATGTAGGTGTGTAGTCTCCCAGGGTATTGCTGCATGGTTAGTGGAAAGTACGGAATGGAAAGGAAACATCTATCCCTAAGAAATATAAATGAAAGGAGAGAGGTTTCTAGAGGGGGATCGTAACAACCCCTAAAGAAAACAAGCAAGCGTAAACTAATTTCGTATGTCTATAGTCTAGGGTCTCTTTTACTCCAAGTCTCTTGAACTAACCTATGTCACTAGGCTTTGAACTACTAAGTAATTTTGAAGGGGATCAGATGAGAGAGAAAAGTTATTTTTGAAATAGATCTCAAGGTAAGGTCGAGTCAAGGTGTAAGCAAAATTTTTGAAAACCGATTTTAGAAAATAACGCTTTCTATCTAACGTCCGTTCTAAGGGTTTATCCTACAGTCCAAATACAGCTCGATACCACTCTGTCACACCCCATTTCTGAGGTTCCTTAATCACACGTATTTGCGCCGGGATCACGCACAAATACGCCTAATTAAGTGTAGATATGATATCAAAAACTATACTTTTATTGCTATTGAGGAAAATATGATACGGTTTGGGTTTACATGACTTCGGCCATAGGCCTACTATTATAAACCTATCGAGAGATCTGCGCACCTATAATAGGGCTCCATTCCTACAGTAAAAGCTTGGAGTGCGGACAAACCCCTCTTACTCCTATTGTACGATCCTATAACTTCGATCACAACGCCTTCACGTGGCGTCTTCGTGGTTTCTCCGAACGGTGTGGTCCATCCTCGTGTCATCCTTCGCCGGGCTCGATTTCCTTGGATACACTCTGCACCGGCATTCTAAAAATAGAGAAGAGGGGTGAGTACTTTCGTACTCAGCAAGTCCAAACCAGGGGTTGAAATTATTAGGGGTTGGGCCCTAGCGAGTCTCTAAAAACTCGCTCTTGCTAGTTCCCCGAACTAATTATCAAAGCTCAAGGTACAAGGTCACATACCGATTCTCTTATGTGTTTCTAATCATAGATGTTCCGGCCTAGCATTTGCCCATTTCAAGGACGTGGCTATTCGAATAGATTTAGTTAACTCTGCAGAGGTTGTACAAATTTCCCCACACGATAGGCGTTGTCTACACCATGGCCTATGGTTCGACAGGCCTAACGAGATCCGTACCCGCTTGGGGTGCTACCCTAGGTATATTGGTATAATCTTCACCACGACTTCGGGGTTGGAAGGACAACACGCCACCCTAAGATGACGCATCACCCTAGACAATATGGTGATACCAAATCACCCACGGCTTTACGGTAATACCTAATTACCCAACCTATACTTTATCCAACACCACTCTCAATCCCAAATCATCAATATGTGCCTCTAGCACCGCGCCACCGCGCCCAAACACTTCCGTGGAAGACCACTCAAAGCATCCACGCCAACCGGGACATGGGGCCACTCTCCCCACATCCGCCCTAATAGGTCGCTTGCCCCCCGGCCACCTTGGATCCCAATTATACCTCAACCCAAAAATCAAGCCGTCCCCATAAACGGCGTGTGGTCGCACGAAAATATCGCACTAGGTAGAAGGTCTATGAACCGGTCCTTAGGGAGGCGAGCATCTCTCCGCGGGATTCATCCCCGACAGATTAGTCCACCTCCATGTAGACTATCACCACTCACCTTTTTGTTGGAGGGTTCACATTCTTACTTAGGTTACATCGATCTTATTTATCCATTTTATATCATCATTCATCATTATATTAAGGTCATGATTAAGGGGGGGACTTGCCTCTATCCGTGAAGAGTATATCCAAGGTTCTTGTCTTGTGTGCTCCAAACGTAATGTCTTGGCGTAGCGATGCTCCTAGATCCGTCGGGTGGTCTCCTAATCGGCAAACATGAAGCACAAGCAAAACATACGACGTTCCTACGTGGGTTAGCTCCATCGTTGGATGGGTTAGTGACGTATACGCAATGTATACGCCCGGGGTTGGAGAGGGTGAGAGACCTATTCTAGGGTTAGTCGTACATAGGATTACACCCCGGTAGCGGGTATATCTACGTGCGTAGAGACACGTATACCAAAGTATATGCATGGAATACAAATACCCAAGTATACGAGCTAGGTTAGCAAAGGTTAGCCATGCGTAGATATAACCGATAGGTATATACGTATATTTATTTATATTTTGAAATACCACTTTATACATTTATATACGCATATAACCTCTCGCGTATACCTAGCATGTGGAATACTACGTGTATGCATATTCGGGTATTCGTATGCGTGAAAGTGTACACGCATGCAAGAATATACGGTGCATAGTGTGGTTAGCGAAGGGGTAAACTGGGGTTTACGAAATCTACAGCGAATAAATAAATAAATAAATAAATAAATAAATAAATAGAGCACACATAAACTAGAATTTAAATGGGCATCAAATATTAGAACAAGGGCATGAATAAATTGGTCATGATTTTAGAAGATTTATGGAAGTGGAACGGAGTGATTTGGAGTTGAACGAAAAAGATATGAATTTTCAAAGTTTAATTTAGGATTTATAAATGAATTAAACTTTGGAAATTATTTCTGGAATTTTAGAATTTATGGAACTGGGATATAAAAAGCTTTGGTAGGGTCTGGGGTGTACCTAGTTTATTTAGGAAATTTCTGGAAATTTTCGGGTAACTGGAAAATGTATGTTTAGGCTCCTGTGTACGCTTAAGCGGGTGGCCATAGCATTTTTCCCTGGGCGCTGACGCGCGGGTCCAGTCGACTGTGTGGTCCGCCTGGCACTGTTTCGTGAACTCGGTCCACGTGGTGCCTGCCTTCCCCTTGGTTCAGGTGAACCATGTCCATGACGAGTGGGGCCCGTGAGGATAAGATTGGATGCTTCTCGTTCACGGGATTCTGGGTGCCCGTCGTTTTCATCCTCGTCTTCGCGAACAGAGCAAAAGAGAGAGAGGGATTGGAGGGAGCGGGACTGGGAGATGGGGAGCCGGTCGCCGGCGGCGAGGTGGGTGGTGGCTGGGGGCTGCGCAGGGAGTGGGCAGAGCGGCGGCGGTGTGGCGCGGCAGGGCTGGGCGGCGGACGGCACGCGGCCTTCGTGCTCTCGCGTGGCGTGGCGGCGGGGCAGTGCGGCGGCGTGGCGAGCTGGTGGCTTGGGCGGCGTGGCAGTGGGCGGCTTGGCGCGGCAGCGAGCATGGCTAGACGGCGCGTGGCGCAGGTTGGCGAGTGGCTGCGGGTGAGCGGTGGCGAGCGCGTGGGTTCGGAACGGCGGCGGCGTGGCCGTGGGCGGCGTTCTCGGTTCGGCAGCAGGTGCGCATGCTGGTGATGGTGTACGCGGCCACGGCGTTCACGGCTCGTCGGCGTCTGCCTCGTCCCCGGTGGGCGTGCGCGCGTCGGCGTTCACCCCGGGCGGACTCGAGCGGCGTCAGCGAGCTCGGCATCACCTCGGGCTTCAGCAGTAGAGGAAGAGAGCAGAGCGAGGCGAGGCAGGTTCGCAACATCGGCGCAAGCTTCGCCCCTCCGTTCATCCACTACCCGAGCTCCCGAGGCGAGCTCCCACGGCGGCGTTCCGGCGACGGCAACCTCGACCTTAGTCACCGCAGTTCCCGGAACGACGGAACCGGAACGACGGATCGAGGAACGAGGAACGAGGTTTTGGATGCAGTTTTACACTGCGGGAACGAAAATGTTCCCGCGTTCCCGTCCCCGGAACGGCGTTCCCGGAACGTGGAACGCTAGGTCGTTCCCGTTCCCAGGTGACTAAGACCTCGACGTCGTCCGGCGGCTTCAGCAGCAGAGCGCGGAGAGTAGAGGCAAAGCAGGATCGCTACTACGGCGCAAGCGTCGTCTCTCGCTCGTCCCGTGCTCGAGCTGCGTGAGGCGAAGCTCCACGGCGCCCATGGCCGGCTATTTATAGCCGCGGCGGAGGGAGGGTCGTCGGAGATATTTTCCGGCAGTCCGGCATAGCTCCAGCTCGCGTTATGGCGAGGTCAGCATGTACAGCGGCCATGGGTGAGCTCCAGCTCGGTTCGATGGGACGTGTCGGCTGCCTTACTGCAGCGGGGTCGACGGCCACAGTCGATGTCGGCGGATGGCGACGACGGGAAGGGTGGTGGCTGGAGGTGAGCTGGACATGGGTACAGTGGGGTGGCTTGTTTGCAGGTCAATGGTGTTGTGCTTGAGCTGGCGGTGAGGTGATGGGACGGGTCGTGGCTACAGCGCCATTGATGGTGTCTGCGACGGCAGGGTTGGCGAGCTGGCACTCGGCGAGCAGGGACCTGTAGCTAGGTCAACCGGTGCAGGCCTCCTCGTGCTGTGCGTGCGTGTGTGATACAGGGGAGGAAGAGATGGAGGTGGGAGGTGGTACTGACGGGTGGGTCCCGTCTGTAAGTGGGAGGAAAGGTGGGAAGTGGAGATGCTGCTGCTGCTCTTGCTGTGGGCCGTGAGCTCGAGTTGGGCTTGCTGGCTAGGAGGATGAGAGAAAGGGTTTAGGCCCGTGTGCCATTCTCCTTTTAACCATTTTCCATTTGTATGTATACGCACTCATATACTTGTATATACATACTTATATATATTTGGACATGCCGCCCATGCACGAGTATAAGCTTCCATACATTCCCACGTGTATGTACTCTTTCATGTATATATGTATGTATGCACTAGGTGGCTTCTCCATGTTTCCCAGAAAATAAAATAAACTAAGCGTTTAGGTTTGATTGGAATTGGGGTGAGGTTGGGTAGAACAAGGAAAGGGGCAAGGGGGAAATATTTGGTGGAGATGATCAGGGATGGTGTTTGGGGTGAGGGATGATCAAGGGATTAATTGAGGCGTCGACAAGAAATAATATTTGATGCCAAAATAAATCCTAGCTCAACAAACATACACACAATCATACAAGCATTACAAGCAAGGCCTAATTTTCTACATGGTGAATTTGAGTGCATGGTTTTCTAAAACGGTTTTTCGAGTTGAGCGGAAATAAATCAAGTTTTAGTTGAAATTATAAAAGTTCAAATTTTTAGTGAATTTTAAAATGATGCAAAAATACGGGTGTTACACATGGTCTAACTAGGCTCAAAAGATTTGTTACATTATATTTTGTTTATATACATTTCGTACTTTATGCATGTGTCTAAAGATTCGATGTGATGCGAAGTTTAAACGATGTGATGGGAAGTCGAGGAAACTAAACACAACCTTAGTTAACATGAATGTGCACCGCAAAGTGGCGAAAAACTCTAATGCCCAGGTAGTGAGGTCTCTTTGGATCCAATGTGATAACAATATTTAGGGGTTGTTTGGTTTCCATAAGTCATGAGACTTATTATGTCAAAAGTGAAATAACCGACTTATTTTGACTTATTTTGCCTAACAATAGAGACTTATTAAAGTCATGGGACTTATAAATTATAAGTTGGTATACCTTAACTTAAAATTTATAAGTCACTCATTTTCTCTTATTTTTCCATAACTTATAAGCTTACCGCTCCATCTCTCACGTAGTTTCTTTTTTGTGCCCACTAAGCTTACAACCTCCATCTCTCTTCTCCCTTCTCTTCTCCATATCAAGACTCAAATTCTTCTCTCAAAGATTTAGTCAGCCTTTACGACCTTTATAATACATGCTCTTATTGGAAGACGATGATTTTTGAACTATCAATCATGAAAGCGGACAAATCCTTGGTTAATGCCCGACAAACGCGCATCATATATACCCATACAACGACACCGGGCTCCAGCGCCTTCTACAACCCACATATATCGATTCGAGCTAGTTTGTGCTCAACTAACCCAAAAAGGATCCAAACAGAGGGCCTAGTCACCGATTACATGCATTAGTTCTTTGATTCACTAGGTTCTCTATTGCACTCCCCGATTGGGGTTCTTTTTACCTTTCCCGTAACATGTCTACTAGTCGGCTTACGGTGGGGCTTGTTGTATCTAACCACCCAAAAAAAAAACTAGCCCACCCAAGTGTATCTTCTCTTTCCCTCCATCCACACCAAATGATTAGAAAAGGACATTTAATATCAATTTAACCCTCCATCCAAACACAACTAGGGCTAGAGTTAGTTTAGAGCTAGAATTATAACTAAAACTAACTCTAACTCTAAGGGCGTTTCCAACATTTGAGTCAACGTCTAGTTTATATGAGCCATATTATTGTCATTTCATCATATAAACCCCACATGTCAATAATATTTTATTCTACTTTTTTTCTCTCCTTTCTCTCCCTTACGAGTAGTCACTACCTCATTTTCTAAGCGAGATATGTGTTGAGATAAGAAATAGTCCATTCTCTTTTCCATTTTCTCCCTTACAATATGAAAATGATGATTGGAGCTACCTAAAGACGCCCCTTTGCGGACGGCCGGCTTCAAGTGCGATTCGCGAGCAGGAGAAATCAAATCCTTAATTCATGCCCATCAAACGCGCTTCCTACATACCCATACACCGACACCGGGTCCCACCGTATTCTATGACCCACATGTCGGGCTTTGCATAACTCGCCCATCATCGCCAAACCATTACCCTGGTAACCGGCCCACGGCCGGTGCACCCCGTCCCTGGGTTTTTATATAACGGTTTCCTTCGGGGAAACCGCGGCATTTGTCTTACCGGGTCCGCCCCGATATCCCGACCGGCGGTAAAAAGATTTGAAATTCAAAATCTAAAAATTGAAAAAAAATCGTGGAAAAAAAATACCAGAAAATAGTTTGCGATTTATAGAAGCCAACGGTGCAACATTTTTTCAAATTTGAGTTCGCTTTGGTATAAAAAATTTGAATTGAAGTTTGAAAAAAAAAAAAAAAAAGTACCGAGCGGTTTTTAATTAAAAAAATTCCTTCAAAAAAAAATTAAAAAAAAAAAAATTCCTTCAAAAAAATTTAAAAAAAAAATTCCTTCAAAAAAATTAAAAAAAATTCCTTCAAAAAATTAAAAAAAAAAAAACTACCGAAATGGTTTTTAATTTATACCGCTTCATACCGGCGGTATAAATTAAATACCGCCGGTAAACCGGATTTTTACCGATGAATCGAAAATTTGAATTCATTTGAATTCAAAACCAAACCGACCGTAACCGCCGGTTTACCGTCCGTCCGAAATCAAAACCGGACCCCGGCGGTTTGGTTCAACCGGTCGGTAAAAAAACCCTGCCCTGTCCCCATTCCCCATGCACCACCGCCTGCTCCCACACGCATCTACCTCCCACCACCCGACGACCTCATTCTCACGCCGCCAGCGCTCTCCCTCCCTCCCCCCCCTCGCGAGACAGATAACCCTAGCTCCCCTTCCCTCCCTCCCTCTCCAACTCCTCTCCCGATCTCTATAAAAGACTCCCGATCTCTATAAAAGACCCGGGTTTCGAATTCCCCCTCGAACCCGCGACGCGCGCAGCTCCTTTCGCGCCCATTTCGGCCTCGGATTCGGCCCGGATTCGCAGCGCGGAGCTCCCGAGGTTTGCGTGCGTGGTTCGGATGGCGGAGCCGTCGCTCGAGGGCAGCCAGCCGGTGGATCTGTCCAAGCACCCCTCCGGCATCGTCCCCACGCTCCAGTAAGTCCCGGATCTGGGTCATCTGGGGTTGGGGAGGTCTCCCGTACCGTACGTGGTAGACTGGTTAGGGTTGTGTCGATGGGTGCTGCTTGGGTGTGCTGGAGCTGGCAGGGCTTGGGTCTGGGCAAGCGGGGTGCCCTCCCTGTCTTGTGGGTGGCGGTGTGGTTTGGCTTGTGTCGTGTTTTTGTTAGCTTCCCGGTGCTGGCTAGGCCTTGGGTCTCTGGCTGCATCGAAATGAGCTAATAAATAGTTGGGGCTTTGATGCAAATGATTTAGTTGTCATCCTCTCTCGGAGGGTTAAATTAATTTATGAGATTTGTGAGAACAAGACAGGGCTAAACTGGAGACAATATCTATTTCCTGATTGAAGTATCATTTGCAGCAAGCATAATCTCGTCCTGACCATATTCCCATGCCATGTTTTGACTGGTTGGTGCATAAATTGTGTATTGTGTTAAAACTCCAGCTCACTCCATCCCACCTAATCCTGAACCAAACAAAAATTGGAATGAACCTATACCTTCAAGGCTTCAACCAAACAAGAGCTGGGTCAATCCTGTCCAAAAAAAAATAGGGACATGACCTTTCCATCCCACTTTGTCCCCAAACCAGAAGCATCCTGAGGGCTTTTATGAAAGATTTTTATTATGATTTAGGTGAAAGATTTTTCTGCAGGAGATTTCATTCTTCGTGCTTATTAGTGCCATATATAGTCCTGAAATGACTTTGATTGATACAAAGCTTTTATGATCCAACCATTATAAGGTTATCTTTAATGATACATACGTTTATTATGATTTGTACATTTTGGAAATTGGCACAAAGAAGAAATTAATAGCACACACTATCATATGAAAAAGAAAGATCAAGATCATCGTGTAGTGCTACGTTGCACGGATACGGATACGCCGTATCGGTATCCGATACGCGACAGCGATCTGGCAAATTCCCAAAAACCCGATACGCGGATACGTTTAATATTTAAAAATAAAATAAAAATAATAATAATGCATGTCATATGTAACATTAGGACATTTCAACTTCCTTCCTCAATGCAATAAGCATTTCATATGTAACATTAGGACATTTACTTATTCCTTTTCCCGTGATCTGCAACAAATGAGCTTCAGCTCTACTGTAACTACTCAGTTTTTCTATTGGACAATACTTGTGGGAGGGTGGAGTGCGGCGCGATGCGGGAGACTGGCTAGGGCGACGGGAATGTTATGCTGTTATTTGGGCTGGGTCGTATACAAGATAGCTGACACGCGTATCCAGCAAGCTGATACGTATCAGACCAAGTATCGGTTTTTTTCAAAATTAATAAAATTCGGATACTTCCCAGATACGTATCAGGCGAGTATCGGACGCCAGACGGGTATCCGATCACGTATCCGATACGCGTGTTCCAGCAAGTATCCGTGCAACGTAGGTGTAGTGTCTTTACAATGCTAAAAACTTACAATAAGAACCCTGTATTGCTTTTGCAAAACAAAATTTACATGTTTACTGAAGTTCTTCAATCATGATCTGCTTGACGGGATGTCATTTTTCATGACAGGAATATTGTATCAACAGTTAATTTGGACTGTAAACTTGACCTCAAAGCAATAGCTTTGCAAGCACGAAATGCGGAGTATAACCCAAAGGTATACTGATTACCTCAAAGCAATGGCTTTGCATGGTATTTCCTGGTGGTTTATCTAGCAGATGATTTTATGGATAATTGGATAAACAACGTATGTTGATCCTTTGTAATAACTAATGATGTACAATCTTGTCCGTGAGTTCAAATAGAATTGTGCTAATAGCTAATGGATGGTCTGGGATATGAGATGTGCGCGGTTAATTTTGGACCAGATGGATGCTCATATCCAGCTTGTCTTGTGAATAACCACAATATTCTTTGACAAGCAAGTTCTAAAATTTAGCTTCTATATGACTTTCTTGCTCTTAGGGCATCCTAGCCTTTCTCAGTTATGAAGATATAATGTAGCAACCTGATTTTTTGCTGAGATTTCTCTGTTACTATGTTTTGTATGTTGACCCTTTTATCTGTACACAGCGTTTTGCTGCAGTCATCATGAGAATAAGGGAACCCAAAACCACGGCACTGATATTTGCATCGGGTAAAATGGTACGTCACCTACTGTCAATTTTCAAGGATTCACATGCTTTTGGTGGCAGAATTTCCCTTGTATTAAATTTTTTCGCATCAAAATTCTTGTTGCACATATGGCCTACATGCTGCTTAAGAAAAAAAATGGTCTACATGAGATTTGATCTGTTTTTTTGTTTTTGACATGGTTTGTTGCCTTGGTGCTGCGTTGTCAAAAGATAGAAAGACTCATCTTTCTGTTTTTGCTGTCTTAATCTATATCTACCTCTAAAAAAAAAAACTTGACCTGCGGGGTGTAAGACAGCCCCCAGGCATTGCATTAAGAAGAAGACCTTATCATGCAGGTCAAGAAAACCCCCGAACCCCTGCCCCACCATACACAGCAGCACCGTAGCCCATTATATCTACCTCTCTCAATCATCAAGTATTGGAGAATAATGCTCTTACCCTCTCTAGCCTACACTAGGCAAATCTATTTTTGTTTCCTTACCAGATGATATATCACAGTGGTTGTTTACTTGGGATTTTATCTGGATCAATATCTTCAGTATTGTAGACTTTTTTCGGTTGTCATATTGAATATTAATTAAATGTATTGATGCATCAATATTTCTCTTCCAAATGAAGAAAGTTTATTAGAACTGCATTTCTTTAATATAGAACTACAATCTTGTATCAATCCATCATAAGTGTAATAGTGCTGAAGCAAGCGAGCAATAATTTTCTGTCGCCAGGTATGTACTGGAGCGAAGAGCGAACAACAATCTAAGCTTGCAGCAAGAAAGGTGCCATATGGCTTGCTATCATTTTATTTAAGTTGGATCTAGTTTGCTGAGAGGCTTCTGCATTCTAATACTTGTCTGTATTTCCAGTATGCTCGTATTATTCAGAAACTTGGTTTTCCTGCTAAATTTAAGGTGATTGTTTTCATACTTGTGTACATTTACCTGTGCTTTGAACAATTTGTACATCAGTTGCTAAGTTGCTGTTCTATTCCAGGACTTTAAGATTCAGAATATTGTTGGCTCTTGTGACGTCAAGTTTCCAATTAGGCTTGAGGGGCCTTGCATATTCTCATGGTGCCTTCTCAAGTGTATGTCCAATGATGGCTTATTTTAACATCACAGTAATTCTTTTTACCCTTTTTGTCCCCATTCTTGGATGATGACATTTTACATTTGTTTTACAGTACGAACCAGAACTCTTTCCTGGGCTTATCTATCGGATGAAACAACCAAAGATTGTTCTTTTAATTTTTGTTTCAGGCAAGATTGTTTTGACTGGGGCAAAGGTTAGTTATAATTTCTTGCTCATGCTTAATAATACCTGAGTTTGCTTCTCTTTTTCCTTCATTTCATACTCCATTGTTTGTAGGTGAGAGAGGAGACCTACACTGCCTTCGAAAACATATATCCTGTACTGACAGAGTTTAGAAAAGTTCAACAATGGTACGTAGTCCTTCCTTTTTATAATGCTTCAATCCTAGTGCATTCATAACTCTTGCTGCAATTGAGATTCTCTTGTTATGTTGACTATGTTCACTATGTCTGTATTAATTTTTTGGATCATGTGTGGGACTGGTCACCTGTATGTTATTTGATGTTAGACTTGATATGTAAATGTTGAAATCATGTTTTCTACTATGATTTCCAAACAAATTTCTATCATGGTATTCTGGTTACTAAAATCAGATGTCAGAGCAAAGATTAGTAAAGAAAGCTAAGGGCAGAGGAGTCTTGTTCGGTGATTTGAATATCGGTCTGCCCTTATATTTGATGTATAGCTATGAGTTGATTGGTTTGTTTGGCGTTTGATTCTTTCATTACTAATAATAAAAAGGGAATGCCATATAATATGTTATGCAAGCCATGGCTTGTAATGACTGCTTGAGGGATTTTTCCTTCTCTTTAAGCCCCTTTTGCAAGGTGGGAATTTTTTTCCTGTTTTCCGCGTTTTCCTGTGAAAATGAATTGATTCCCTTGAAATTGTACATGATTTCTGTGAAATTCCTGTGTTCCAAAAGGACCGTTTATTTCTTTATAACTTGTGACTCTGCGCAATACTAAAATTAATTATTTAAAACTAATCCTTTTCTTCTGATGTCCTGTCCTCTTTGCAGATGACCTCAGTGAAGGTCACATTCTTCTAATTACAAGCTTCGTTGAGGTTTTTCGTGTGACCATGAATTCTAACTGTACATAAAAAGACTGCGGGAACTTATAGCATCTTGGGATTTCTGTTAGCTGCGGTATCAATAACAGGTGGGTTTTTGTGGTAGCTGGTGGTGGACTAGTCAAGTCGATCCATTTGGTAGGCCCTGGTGAACACGACACCTCATTATCTCCCAGTTTGAGTAGTTTGTGAACTGCAGGGTACATGATTGTCCCATGTGTTTAACTTAAAGTTGAGTGCTACTGCTAACAAGAGTAGATAAATTTTGCCCTACTTTGTCTTTGAGACGGGTATAATCTTTTAGAAGTCTTTTCTGAGTATCTTTCAGTGTTTGCGATGATGAAAAGGCTGGCACTGTATGTAACGGGGGCAATGTACTGACTAGTGACTGGTTGTAAGTTATCTGTTGTATTTGAGATGCTGAAGCGTTTAGGACACTGGGATTAATCTTGTTGGTTATCAATGTATGGAGGAACCGGTCGGTCGACCATGCGTGGCTAATGATAGACATGTATGTGGTTTCTCATTCTTTGTATCCAAAAGTTCCTGCACTTGCAGGTTTTTACTTCGATGTTGGTAGGTTTTTACTTCGATGTTGTATGGTAGGGTGAATAATTTGAATTCTACATAGCGTGTAAGAATTCTTATTCTTATTAGTTATTACGTCTGGAAATATTGCTTGGCGAACGAGATGTCTCGTATCGCGTGGAACTGTGTTTACTTCGGTGTTTGCCAACTTGTTGGGTTGTGCATGCTCAGTATTTGCAGTGATCAGTTGTAGGCAAACAATAGCTTATACAGTGCGGCACTGATTGCTCATTGACGCCTTGGTATCTGCAAATGACTGAATGGCAAAGCTGACTAAACGGATTAGGCTTATCCCTCTGATAAAGCTAGGTGAAGAGGGTGCATTCAGTTCATAAAAGACGATGCAAGCTGAGTGACCAGGGCGAACCCAACTCATGGGGACGGAAAAAAAACATTGGAAATCAAGTAAAACCCTCGAAACGTTTTTTTATAAGGAAACATAATTTCATTGATTAGCAGCATGAAGCTGCTAAAACCATTACATTGTTCATGGTTACATACTGAATCGTATCCAAGAGGGGACACGTCTGAACATGAGTCGGGTTGGCACAAACACCTGAGTAGATAATATCTCTTGCAATTACTCAACAAAGTAACCCGCTACCCGTGCTAATCCATACACATGTACCTCCCCACGCGAAGCGTGGGGATTCCAGCTAGTATAGCTAATCCATACACATGTACCTCCCCACGCGAAGTGTGGGGATTCCAGCTAGTATAGCTAGTGGCATTTTTGTTAGTGGATTTTAAATATATGTGATAGTGCATTCGTGTTGGTGGATAGGTTTGTAAACTACGTATCAACAATGAGATAAATAGAATCATGTTTAGGTTTGTAAAAGATTCTAAAAGTCTTCCGTGTCAACAATCGTGGGCATGAAGGTTGCATAATGTCACAAATGATTTCATCCGAATCATGTTTAGTTGCCATGCAAAACCAAAAAATAAACCTAAAATTTATTTTGGGTTGCTGCCTAACACTTTGCAAGCGGCCGGCTCTTCAAGTGCGATTCGCGAATCTTTGATTAGACTATGACACATTACATTGAAAAGGTTGGCTGTGGTAGGGCGTTTCTCTAAATGTAGGCTGACTCTTTGAAATGTAAACAATAAAATCTAATTGCACATTTCAACTGAAAAGTCTTCGAGACGATCTTTTTTTTAAAATATATTTATGTGTGATCTTGTTTTGAATTTATAAACAAATTTAATGGTTAATCAAATACAAAAGTGTTGTGATTTAATGAGTTATAACCGTTTTTAGTTACATGAATAGTGGGCAACCCATGCTTATTTTTGGGTTGCATGCCCGCGCAGGCAAATACCGGGAGGGGAGTGCTTTGCAAACGGCCGGCTTCCGCTGCAGCAATTTGTTCGATTCGCGAGCTGGAGAAATCCCGCTGATTAATGCCCATCAAACGCGCTTCGTACCCATACACCGACACCCGGTCCCACCGTATTCTACGACCCACATGTCAGTTTGCATAACTCAGACCATCGCGTGGGCAAACCACACCCTGGTAACCGGCCACAGCCGGTGCACCCTGTTTCCTTTCAAAAGCCAAGCGCTCCCCATTCCCCATCCACCACCGCCTGCTCCCGGTCCACCGATACAACCCAACTCCCGCACGCATCTACCTCCCACCACCCGACGACCTCTCCCCGGGCATTCTCACGCCGCCAGCGCTCTCCCTCCCTCCCCCACCCCCGCGCGAGACAGATAACCCTAGCTCCCCTTGCTTTACCTCCTCCCCAACTCCTCTCCTGATCTTCCGTATAAAACCCGGATTTCGAATTCCCGCTCGAACCCGTGACGCGCGCGCTCCTTTCCCGCCCATTTCGGCCTCGGAATCGGCCCGGATTCGCGCCGCGGAGCTGCCGAGGTTGCGTGCGTGGTTCGGATGGCGGAGCCGGGGCTCGAGGGCAGCCAGCCGGTGGATCTGTCCATTCACCCATCTGGCATCGTCCCCACGCTCCAGTAAGTCCTGGATCTGGGTCGTCTGGGGTTCGGGGGTGTTGAGGAGAGATCCGTACCGTACGTCGTACGTGGTAGGGTTGGGCGCTCGGATGGGTGCTGCTTGGGTGTGCTGGAGCTGGCAGGGCTTTGGTCTGGGCAGCGGGGTTGTGCCTCCCTGTCTTGTGGGTGGTGGTGTGTTTTGGCTTGTGTCGTGTTTTTGTTCAGCTTCACGGTGCTGGCTTCATCGAAATGAGCTAATATTTTGTCTTAAATAGTTGGGGCTTTGAAGGGAATTATTTTGTTGTCAGCCTCTCTCGGAGGGTTAATTTCTGGTATGAGATTTGTGAAAACGAGACAGGGCTAAACTGCAGACGAGATCCATTTCCTGATTGAAGTATCATTTACAACAAGCAAGCATAATCTCGTCTTGACCATATTCCCCATTCCATGTTTTGACTGGTTGGTGCATAAATTGTGTATTGGTTTGGTTTGAGGGACGCCCCGGGATGGTGCAATCCTTTTTCCACCAGTGCATAAACTCCAGCCAAACAAAAATTGGAATGAACCTACCCCCTCCAACCAAACAAAAAGCTGGGTACATCCTGTCCAAAAAATAGGGACATGACTTTTCCATCCCACTTTGTCCCCAAACCAGAAGCAACCAAAGGGCTTTTGTGAAAGATTTTTATTATGATTTAGGTGAAAGATTTTTTTTTCTGCAGGGGATTTCATTCTTCGTTCTTATTAGTGCCATATAGAGTCCTGAAATGACATTGATTGATACAAAGCTTTTATGATCCAACCATTATAGTGTAGGTTATCTTGAATGATAGTTGATAGTCCTATGTTTATTATGATTTTGGAAACTGGCACAAAGAAGAAATTAATAGCGCACACTATCATATAAAACAGAACAATGAAAATCATCTTGTAGTGTCTCTACAATGCTTAAAACTTACAATAAGAACCCTGTGTTGCTTTTACAAAACAAAATTCACATGTTTACTGCAGTTATTCGATCATGGCCTGCTTGACGCGATGTCATTTTTCATGACAGGAATATTGTATCAACAGTTAATTTGGATTGTAAACTTGACCTCAAAACAATAGCTTTGCAAGCACGAAATGCGGAGTATAACCCAAAGGTATACTGATTACCTCAAAGCAATGGCTTTGCATGGTATTTCCTGGTGGTTTATCTAGCAGATGATTTTATGGGTAATTGGATATACTATGCTTGCTGATCCTTTGTAATGAACTAATAATGTACAATCTTGTCAGTGAGTTCAAATAGCATTGTGCTAATAGCTAATAGATGGCCTGGGACATGAGATGTGTGCGGTTAATTTTGGACCAGATAGATGCTCATATCCAGCTTGTCCTGTGAATAACCACAATATTCTTTGACAAACAAGTTCTGAATTTTAGCTTATATATGACTTTCTTCCTCTTAGGGCATCCAATTGAATGCAGTCTTTCTCAGTTATAAAGATATTATGTAGCAACGTAATTTTTGCTGAGTTTTCTCTGTTATTATGTTTCGTATGTTGACCCTTTTATCTGTACACAGCGTTTTGCTGCAGTCATCATGAGAATAAGGGAACCCAAAACCACAGCACTGATATTTGCATCGGGTAAAATGGTATGCCATCAACATCTTTTTTGCCTTATACTGTCAATTTTCAAGCATTTGCATTCTTTTGCTGGCAGAATTTCCCTTTTATTAATTTATTTGCTTCCAAATTCTTGTTGCACATATGGCCTACGGGGCGCTCAAGAAAAAAAAAAGGCCTACATGAGATTTGATCTTTCTGTTTTTACTGTCCTTATCTATATCTACCTCTCTCAATCATCAAGTATTGGAGAATAATGTTCTTACCCTCTCTAGCCTACGCTAGGCAAATATATTTTTTTTCCTTACCAGAAGATATATCACAGTGGGTGTTTACTTGGGATTTTATCTGGATCAATATCTTCAGTATTGTAGACTTTCTTGGTTGTCATATTGAATATTAATTAAATGTATTGATGCGTCAATACTTCTCTTCCAAATGAACAAAGTTTATTAGGCTAGTCTCAATGCACAGTTTCATGGCACAGTTAACCGAGCCAGATGAGTTTCATGGGAATGAAACTCCTCTCTCATATGATGAAACTCCCTCATTTAATGACCCTGCCAAGTTAGCAATTTCGCTGATGTGGCAGCCTATTTAATGTGCATGACACCCCCATGAAACTTGCATTGAGACTAGCCTTAGAACTGCATTTCTTTCACATAGAGCTACAGTCTTGTATCAATCCATCATAAGTGTTATAGTGCTGAAGCAAGTGAGCAATAATTTTCTATCACCAGGTATGTACTGGAGCAAAGAGCGAACAACAATCTAAGCTTGCAGCAAGAAAGGTGCCATATGGTCGCTATCATTTTATTTAAGTTGGATCTAGTTTACTGAGAGGCTTCTGCATTCTAACACTTGTCTGTATTTCCAGTATGCTCGTATTATTCAGAAACTTGGTTTTCCTGCTAAATTTAAGGTAATTATTTTCATACTTGTACATTTACCGGTTCTTTGAACAATTTGTACATCAGTTGCTAAGTTGCTGTTCTATGCCAGGACTTTAAGATTCAGAATATTGTTGGCTCTTGTGACGTCAAGTTTCCAATTAGGCTTGAGGGCCTTGCATATTCTCATGGTGCCTTCTCAAGTGTATGTCCAATGATGGCTTATTTTAACATCACAGTAATTCTTTTACCCTATTTGTCTCCATTGTTGGATAATGGCATTTTTGCATTTGTTTTACAGTATGAACCAGAACTCTTTCCTGGGCTTATCTATCGGATGAAACAGCCAAAGATTGTTCTTTTAATTTTTGTTTCAGGCAAGATTGTTTTGACTGGAGCAAAGGTTAGTTATAATTTCTTGCACATGCTTAATAATACCTTCTTTTGCTTCTCTTTTTCCTTCATTTCATACTCTTTTGTTTGTAGGTGAGAGAGGAGACCTACACTGCCTTTGAAAACATCTATCCTGTACTGACAGAGTTTAGAAAAGTTCAACAATGGTATGTAGCTCTTTTTATCATGCTTCAATCATAGTGCATATTCATGACTCTTGCTACAGTCGAGTTTCTCTTGTTGTGTTGAAGTCTTGTACGCATTTTTGGAACATGTCTGGGACTGGTCACCTGTATGTTATTTGTTGTTAGACTTGATAGTAAAATGTTGGATTCATGTTTTCTACTGTGTTTTTGAAACAAATTTTTATCATGGTATTCTGGTTACCCAAATAAGATGTCAGAGCAAAGGTCAGTAAGAAAGCTAGTTTGTTGGATAATTTGAATGTTGGTCTGCCTTTATATTTGATTTATAGCTATGAATTGATTGATTTGTTTGCTGTTTGATATCATTATTACTACTAATAAAAAGTGAACGACATAATATGTTATGCAAGCCATGGCTTGTAAATAGCTGCTTGAGGGATCTTTCCTTCTCTTTAAGCCCCTTTTGCAATGTGGGATTTTTTTTTCCTGTTTTCCTGTGAAAATGAATTGATTCCCTTGAAATTGTACATGATTTCTGTGAAATTCCTGCATTCCAAAAGGACCGTTTGTTTTTTTTAACTTGTGACTCTGCGCAATACTAAAATTAATTATTTAAAACTAATCCTTTTCTTCTGATGTCCTCTTTGCAGATGACCTCAATGAAGGTCACGTTCTTCTAATTACAAGGTTCATTGAGGTTTTTTTCGTGTGACCATAAATTCTAACTGTACATAAAAACTCTGCCGGAACTTATAGCATCTTGTAATTTCTGTTAGCTGCGGTGTCAACACTGGGTAGGCCCTGGTGAACACGACACCTCATTATCTCCCAGTTTGAGTAGTTTGTGTGAACTGCTGGGTACATGCTTGTCCCATGTGTTTAACTTAAGTTGAGTGCTAACAAGAGTAGATAAATTTTGTCCTACTTTGTCTTTGAGACGGGGCGAATCTTTTAAAGTCTTTTCTGAGTATCTTTCAGCGTGCTGTGCGATGATGAAAAGGCTGGCACTGTATGTAAGAGGGGCAATACTGACTACTGACTGGACTGTGTGACTGGTTGTAAGTTATCTGTTGTATTTGAGATGCTGTAGCGTTTAGGACAGTGAGATTAATCTTGTTGGTTATCACCCTATGGAGGAACCGGTCAGTCGACCACGCTGTGGCTAATGATAGACATGTACTATGCAGTGTCTCGTTATCCAAATGTTTCTGCACTTATAGTTTTCTTTTACTATCTCAATGTTGCATGGTAGGGTGAATAATTTGAATTGTACATACTGTATAAGAATTCTTATTTACAGTGTCTGGAAAGATTGTCTGGCGAACGAGTTGTCTCGTATGGCTAATGATAGACTGAGCTCTTTTTTTTTTTTTTTTTTTTTTTGACAACAATAGACTGAGCTCTTTGGTGTTTGCCAATTTGTTGGGTTGTGCATACCCAGCAGCTGCACTGATTACTCATTGACGCCTTGCTATATCCAAATGATTGAATGGTAAACGGATTAGGATTATCCCACCGATAAAGCTAGGTGAAGAGGGTGTCGCATTCAGTTCAGAAAAGACGATGCAAGCTGAGTGACCAGGGCCTCGAACCCAACTCTGGAGCCTCTTTCCACTATTAGCATACAAGTGGTTACGCATTTCACATTAGAGTTGCAAAAACAAAACATAATAGCGGCGGTGCTAGTTCGAACTTCCTACTAGTTATTATATGTATACAAAATACGCATCTAAATTACAATTATGCACCGTCGTCCTAATATAAGCGTACACTAGTACTAAGACCAGAGAGTTGGACGAGCAGCAACAATTTAATCCGCACTCGTTATCACGTTGCGCCGGCGCAAGGCGTCAACCGGCACCGCCGCCGCCACCGGCAGCACCAGCCACCTGACCTGCCGCTGCCGTCCGGTGCGCAGCGAAAGAGATGGATGATGCAGTGACAGCCAGCAGGGGCAGGAGCTGATGAGTGTGACGCCACGCCGCCGGCCGGCCTTTCTTGTCGGCTGTCACCCCAGCGCCAGCTGACCCGGGTCACTGCGACCGGGCCCCGCCGAAGTACTGCGCGGCAAGCTCGTATCTGTTGGAGTCGGAGGCGCCCTGCTGCTGGCCGCCGGGAGGAGCCCCGCCGCCGCCGCAGAAGGAGCGCCGTGCTGGTGCGCGCCCTCGTAGACGATGCGTAGGTCGCCGCTGGGGTCCCGCGGGTGCCACTCCACCTTCTTCTTGGCGCCGCACTGCTTTTGCCGGCACCGGAAGTAGCTCCTGCATGCGTGCGCCATTATTGGATCATCAGTTTGCACGCAACAGCAACACACACTTGTGCAATTTGCTCATCAGGCTTTATTTGGTTGACCGTTAGTAATAAAGCGAGGACTCTGCAGTTGATTCTTCTTGTGCAATTCGACGCTAAGATCTGGCAGCAAAGCATTGCACGTATGTACATGCACGGGGACGGGGCAATCCATCTTCCAGCTAGCATTTCCCAGTGGCCAGTGATCGATCGATGGGCGTCACATCGACTCAATTAAAACGATTTGATGCACAGGAGAACGAAGACGGACAAGTCAAAGCTTGGTCAACGTCGAGCTATTGATTAATCTGATGTACACACGTATGGTGTGGAAATGATTTGACACGAAATGGTATTCAAGTTTGCACTAGCTAGCGCTTTATTTGAGAGTTTGAGATCGATGCCAAAACTATGTATGCATGTTCGAACGGAGCAAGTACCTCATTTTCTGGATGTTCTTGATGAACTTCTGGCCGTACTTCTTCCACTCGTACCCGTCCTCGGGCATCACCACCTGGCTGCCGTTGCCGGCCTCCGCCGCCGCTGCCGCCGCTTCCTCCCTCTCTTTGGTTTCTCTCTCTCCTCCTCCTCCGCTCCCTCTGCATGTGTATCACTACAGTTAGTTTTTGTGCCAAGAAAACTAAGAACATGCATCACTTTTGCTACTATATATGTATACTTCTATACATTGATGCACAACTTAAGCTGATCTATGTAGCAGCTAGATAGCAGGATCAGCTCAACTGCTTAAACCAATTGGAATTGATGGTAATAAAAGAGGCGGTTATTCATAAATCTATATATTTGCTGCAGGTAGTTAGGGATGATATTGATATCTATAGGGAAGTATATATACACTTCGTAGTGCTAAGCCATACATATATCATGAACTTGAACATCTGTTGTGGACGGAGGGCAATATATACCTCCAAATGCTGCTACATGAAAATTTGAGAAAAACATGATGAACCATGCATGAGAAGTTGAGAACCAAAGCGCGCTATGATAAGTAAGTTGCTAATAACCGAGCAAGTGTGGTTTAAGGCAAACACATCAAAACGGCGTAGAGAGAAGACTAAGAAGACGGTGAACAAAAACCATTCATTCCTTGATAATTGGCAGCCATTTGATTCAGAGAGAGAGAGAGAGAGAGAGAGAGAGATGCATACATTACGCCGGGCTGTGAGCTTGAATCCATGGGACGCCGGTGGCCGTATAGTACGTCTCTACGTCTTGTGCTCTACTGCTGCTCCCATGTTATCGCGAAATTAATGAATGAAACATTGAGATGAGAGGGAGAGATTGAGAGCAGTGACGACGAAGCTCTTTGCATTGGGTGGTATATTTATTATCAAGGCTTAGTCAATGGAATGGAAGCTTCTCAGATGTATGCGACGTTAACGTCGTCAAAACGAAGACGAACCAGCAAATTCTTGGGTTCACATGCTGTCCTACCCAACTTTGCCAGGTTTTGATTGAACCAGAAATTAAACCACTGTGATCGAGGAATACGGATGCACAAACTAATCTTTGCAAAAAGAAGTTACTGTTTGGATATTATTCCATTTAGTCACTAATAGAACAGTATTTTCAAGTTTCATCATGCATGTAGTCAGGCATTTTAGTCTTTGCTTCTAATTTTCTAAATAAATTATTCTGTTCACCGGAGGCGATGACATGGTTTGCGGCCGGCAGCGGACCGCGCACTCTGTGACCAAGAGGACGAGACTCAAGATCACATTCTGGGCGCTTGTGTCTTCACTAGAGAAATCTGGGTGCACACCCTTACCGTCGTTGGTCTTCACCTAGCACTTGATGGCTCTGCCCCCCGTATGCGGTCTCGTCGGGGCGTGCCTGCGGCCTTCCGCATCGGGTTTGACTCCCTCGTCCTCCTCGTCACCTGGGTGATTTGGAAGGAGAGAAACGAGAAGGGCGTTCGATGGGGTGTGCGTAAACTACGACGCATATCTTTGCTTGACATCAAGGTCGAAGGCGGCGATTGGATCGCGGCGGGCTTCGCCAAGCTAGCCCGATCTTGGCGTTCGTGCCATAGCTCTTAGGGCTTTTCTAGTGGCACATTAGTTGCTCAGCCCAGTACAAAGCGGCCACCGTTAGAGCGGTGATTCTTGTAATGTGTTTGCTTGCCGTGTTACGTGGCCAGGGGCGGAGCTAAAGGGGGTCGTCGGGGTCCACCGACCCCTTGTGGCCCGCACGTCGGACCACGGGATGTTCAAAAATAAAAAAAAAACTATTTGTATTAAAAAAAACTATTTGTATATAATTTTTTTTTGATGCACCCTCAGTGATCAAAAGCTAGCTCCGCCACTGCCTGTGGCAACTCGCCATCGAACAGCGTCAAGTTGTGTATCAAACTCCATTTCCCCTTACAACAATACACGCCTGGGCCTGATTTCATATTATGTTCACCGAGTTTTTGATATTTGAAAAATGACATCAAGATAGACTTTTCTAGAGAGGAAACCATGCTTTTTTTAAACATATCATAGACCTCCTACTCGCAAGCTCAAACAAACAAATTGTTTTTTTTTTTTTTGATGCCCCTACAGGTAATTTATTAAAAAAAAAAACTTCATTATAATTGTTTTCTTCTACTATAAAGGGCTACATACCTATAGAAAAAAATATAATTTAAGTTGAATCCCATGATATGCCTCTTAGTTTTTTTTTTTTCTCAAATGGGGTTTAGCCCGTTTTTTTATTTCAGTTTACACCAACAAATTGTAACGGTGGCAAGAGGCCATCATTAGCAACCGAGGCTGCCTTAGTGTTTTTTTTTTTTTTTTTTTTTTTTTGAAAAGGAGGCTGCTTTAGCTACTGGGTTTGTTTCTCAGCTTTCATAACAAAACAATTTATAATGTCAACTGACCAACTCAATGCCGATTAAATTCTCTGCGAATGCCAGATTCGTCTTAGGTCAGTCTCGGTGAGAGTTTCATTTTGCATTAAATAGGTTTACCACATAGACATATTTGACATGATAATGTACTCCCTCCCTCGGGTGATAATGTATTTAAGAAAAACAGAAGAGAATTAATGAGATGAAACTCACTATGTAAATGTGAATATGTATACTTTTCAACACAAATCTATTCATATAATTTTCACATTTATAAACTCAACAACTTAAAAGTTATTAATGATTTATATTCCCAATGTTTGACCCAAAAAACGACTCAAATGTTTAGATGAAACTCTAGAATAAAACATTAATTGAGAGAGAAATCAAATGTTTATGAATACAGAGTTTCATTAATTGATTTGATAGTCTTTGAAAACAAAACTCTGCACTAACTCTGGCCTTATTCCGCTCTCCTCCTGCTCGTAACGGCGGTCCTATACCCTGACGGGCGTTAGCTGGGCGGGGCCCGCGTGGCTTGGAGAGGAGGAATGTGGTGGCACCAGGTTCCGGCTGGAGCGGTGACTGACGTCAATTGTCTTACGTCAGCAACCGTTCCCTTGTTGCGTGGTCTTGTTCCAAGAAGTTGCTGCCTCTTTTCTTTTTACCTTTTGCCACCGTAGTATTTTGTTGTACCGCTTCATGCCTGTGCAGTTAATGGATTTCACATCATATACTCATCTTCCATGCATCTCCATATGTTAATGTGAGCTCTGACCTTTTTTAGTATCACTCTAAAATGGCTATGTTTGGTCGAGCGGTAAAAAAAAAAAAGCACTACAACGAGAAACTATACAAATGAAGTAAAAGCGTGGTACATAAAAATAAGTTGATCTTCTTTATATGAAAATAACTTGACCTAGTTTATGCATTTTAGTACAAATAGATGCCGTGGGGGAGGCCATAAAAGTGTAAAAAAAGGGTTTGGACCGTAGGAGTCAGTTGAAACTTGAATTATGTATATGTACTCCTTCAGTCTTGCGTGATATAATGCTTTTTCCATGTACTATATTGTTTTGGGAAATATCTTGCATATTGGTGACCTATTTAAAGTTCACATAGAAAGGTATTTGTGACTCGTGAGAGTATTCCCTTTGTTCCAAAGACTAACGTTCCAAACTTTTCTAACTTTTTTTCGAATACGCAAAAAAAAGTTTGCGCATCTTTTGTATTTATGTAGAAAAATTTTTACACATGGTAAATCGCGCGCTTGGAGGAAATGATTTTACAATAAGCACAACCTCCTCAGTCCTCACAGAAAAAACTTTTGTAACTTTAAAAATATAGAAAAGTGCACATCTATAGTGCATTCATTTAGTATTATAGACTAGACGCTAACATTTTTCCTATAAACTTAATTAAATTTGAAAAAGATTGACTTTGGACAATTTAAAATAACTTATAGTGAAAAGGGGTACTTAATTAGTCATAAATGCCCAACAAAATTAAATTCACATTTTTTATTTAGTAAAAAATATTATTCTATACACAGATGGTTATTGGTTGAGTGAACTCTAGAAGTAGCTAAGGAAAAAAATTCTAGACTTGATAGTTTCAATATATCTATGTATTCTTAAGGATTAAATAATGTTCGAAGCAACTAGCTGCTCTCACAAAAATGTTTAGTCACATGAATATTAATGGACCATTATTAAAAGACCAAAATAAACTTGGATAGTTTATTAGTCTATGGATGAAAGTGAACCCAAAATACAAATTTTGAGGACTAAAACGATCATTTTTATAGTTCTAGAATGAAATTGAGCCTAAAAGTAGAGTTTGAGAACTAACACGACCATTTTTGAAAATTTAAGGATGAAACCGAGCCCCGAGTAATAATTTAGGGGCCAAAGCGGTATTTGCCTTACTTTTACTATGTATCCGAACATATTGTATATGTAAGTGTATAGCAAAAGCTATATATTTAGAAACCCCCAAAACCCTTTTTATAATTTGGAATGGATCAGTATCATTTCCTATAAGGTGGTTTGAATGGATGAACATAATGTTTGATCGAATTAAGGGGACAATTTTGAATATGACTCACAAATGGATTATATTCCTTGGATGCATTTGGAAATATAACTAAGGCGTCCAGCAGTGCACCTCTATCTTTTTTTATAAGGCGTCCAGCAGTTTTCATTTTTTGATTTTTTGTAAGGCGTGACATTGTAATCGAGGTGGAGAAAGTAAATGGACGTGCAGCATTGAAAGCAGTACGATGAATACGAAGCGTTTGCATGCATGGAAGACCTAGTTAAAAGCTTTTTCTAATCACCCGGCGGCTGCGCGCGTTGCCTTTGGCATGCAAAGGACTGTTTGCATGCTAGCATGCAAAGGACGGTTTGCATTCTGGCCACGTGGTCCTCTTTCTTCCTTGTTATCTGCAGTTCCTTGGTATCTGGGATAATAGCCTATACGCCTTAAAAAAAAGATAGAGGGAGTACTAAGTAAAGAATCATGGATGAACATCCAGTTGCTGCAACCGTTTTTGAGTTTTGACCACAGGGAGAAAACTTCGTTTCGAAGTTCGATAGTAGGTAAGCATGCATGGCCAGAGGACCATATTCATGCGTCTTATTGGAGACGATCCAACAACCATGTGATCCATGCGTGTCAAATAACCTGGCGAGGATCTCGATCCTGTGAGGCTAGCTAAGCTATAGTTTATTATGGGTGCCGACTTAATTTGGTCGATCTTTCCTGCTTGCCAAATGATCGTTTTTACAGTACCTATACAAGGACGAGACTGAAGCTGACCACGCGTTCATTCGGAGACGTACAGCTGATTTGCTGAAGCTGATCTGGTCGATCTCCCCTTTCTGATACGGAGACACGGGCCGGCCAAGTCTTTTTTGTTCGGCAGCAATAATCCTGCCAAACATTTGGAGACAGCTGAATGAAGAAGCTGGTCGGCAGGGTGCACGCACGTGTCCAGCTCCAGCCGCTGACTCCCTCGCGTGTAGTGTCGATCGTGTCTTGTTCGTGTGGAAGCTGCTGCTGGTTCATGCTCGTCTCCTAGCTAGTAGTCCTTGTAGCAAAGATTGTGATGAGAATAGTAGTCCTTGTAGCAGATAGAAAGCGATTGAAATAACCAATGTGTACAGAGGTTTTGAACAGGGTAAATAAGTCGTAGTAGTCGCGTCCGTGTCTGTATCTGACTGAACTAGTTTTGCTAAAACTTTTGAACCCCTTTCGTTCAATTCTCCGAGCAGGCGAAGGCAATTCGAAGGCAATTCTTGCCCTGCATGCCGCGGACAGGCCGGGCAGCTGCAGCTGCCTGGTTCCTTCCGCGCGCTGCCGATACAGGTCCAGGTCCAGCAGATCAGATTCGACCTGTTCTTTCTTGCTACCAACGGAGTGACAGGAAAACAAACAACGGAGGAGGAGAATTCTCGTGTCGTGTTCATTCGATTCCCTCTCGATCCGCCGGCCACTGCACGCCGGTCGCCGGCGGCTGAACGACGAGAAGTCTTCGAGCTCAAAAGCTGTCGCGCACATTTTGCTTGTGTTTTTGGATCCGGGCTCGATCGGCAAAGAGATCGAGGACGGATTTGCGTCAGTCCACTCCACTCCAGTCCAGATCGATGTGTGGTTGCGGTCAGCGGGCCAATTAGGGTAGCGCGCAAATCTTTTGTGATGCTTCCGTAGTACTCCGGCCTCATACGTGCCGACATGGAACGACCGGCCGGCATTCGTTGGCGCAGCCCAACCGGCAACGTCTCACTACTACTTTGAGCAGGCAGATTTTGTTTTGCCCTTTGGTGTTACGGTTTCACCAACAGCAGTGATGACACCACAACATGCATGCACGTGCATGCACGGAGCCAAATTAGGCGTGACATGCTAGGCCTTTATTTATTAGGAGGGCTCATTCGGCTCTCCCTTTTAATTGAAAAATGATTCAAAAAGCATAAATAATTTTGCAAGATATTGATTAAATATTAACGGCGTCGGTCACAAAATAAGTGTGTTTCGTTGAATTAGAGCTCAGCTGCTTCTAGAAATAGGCGTGAAGCCCACCAAACCCAATACGATGGTCATATATATAACAAGGAGTTAGAGTTTTGAACTCCCCCGGCTCGACAATTATCCCCACTCCTCTCTTGACCCCCACGCCACCCCTCTAGCTCCCCATCTCTCCCCCTCCCCATGCTTGGAGTGGCAGTGCATGTAGTATTCTCTTCCTCCCATGCGTAGCAGTAGGGAGTGGCAGCCTACGACATCCCTTCTTGAAGCCCACGGCGATGGCGGTTGCATGGTGGAGGAGCAATGGCCGGTGGCTCCTACATCCACGCTTAGTGGCTCACCACTAGTAACAAAATTTTTTTAAGTGACGGGCAAAATTTGTTTTTCGCGTGGCGGGCAGCGATGCCCGTCATGCCGGCATGGTCACGGTTAATGGGAAGAATATCCGTGGGCGGGCGGCTGTTGCCCGCTGCGGTTAACTCTGAATAAAAAAAGCCCAGCCCAAGCCAAACCCATACGGGCCCGACGTCGAGCCCGGGCACACATCGCCACCGCCTCGATCGGCCGCGTCGTCGTCCTCGATCCACCGTCCTGGTCCTCAAGTCGAGGTCCTCAAGCCGCCTCAATCCCACATGGTGGTCGCCCTCGATCCGGATCCACCGCCGCCCGGCGGATTAGCCGCTGGTGGCCCCCCGCGTGGATCCACACCGCCGCCACCGGGAGGGCTTTGACGCCAACACCGCCGGGAGGAGGCCACGCCCGAGATCCGCCGTCGGGAGGGTCGCCCCTCCGGATCCGCCCCGCCCGGGAGGACCGCCGGCCGGATCCGCCGCCGGGAGGACCGCGCCCCGCGCCCGGATCCGCCGGCCCGGAGGGCGGCCACGCCACAACCCTAATGCTTGGAGAGCCGCCGGGAGGGACGCCGCGACGGAGGGAGGGAGGGGTGGTGCGTGCGGTGGCGCTCAGCCATGCCCGGAGGGAGGGAGGACGGGAGGCGTCGGCGGTGAGAGAGCAGCGCGTGGAGAGGCCGGCCGGCGGTGAGAGAGCGAGGCGTGGAGAGAGGGCGCGGTCGGGACTTGGGAGCGAGCGCGGTGAGAGAGCGAGCACTGGGAGCGGTGGGCAGAGAGTGGGGCTTGAGACAGGAGCACGTAGAAACCCTAATGCCCAGTTTTATACTGAACTGAGTTATTGGGCCTAGCCCAGTTCAATTGGGCCTCATTCTTTTCCGTGGCGGCCCTTTTATGTTGCCCGCCACGGTAAATCAATTTCCCGTGGCGGGCACCTTTTCCCGCCACGTAAAATGAAAAACACCGCCATGGTTAATGGGCCCATTAACCATAGCGAGCAAACTCGACGCCCGCCACGTAAAAGATTGGGGGTTGTCTCGCAAAATCAATTGCTTAGTATTGACCTAAGTGGCGGCACCAGCCATAACAACAGGGGCGCTCCCCGTGGTGGCGCGTGATAAGGCGAGGAGGTGGTCCTCCCGTGAGGTGCGCGAGAAGGCCGCTGAGTGCCGAGGTGTGCAGGTGTGTCCACATGGTCGAACAACAAAGAACACTTTGACAACAACCTTTCCCCCGGGTATTCTTCTTCCCACCTCACGACCTTGACGCGCCCGCGCTACCCAACAGCCCGCCGCGGGCATACTAGGGCACGCCTCGGAGCTTTGGTGTGCTAGGGCGCGGCCCCTCGCCCGTGCTCGCCGGCAACCTCGATGCCCCCCGCCCTAGGCCTGGCCCAACCACCATCCTCCGCCTCAAGGGGCTCCCTAGGCCGCCCGTCCGGTATCCCCACCGCCTGGCTTCCTTCCTCCCCGGCAGTCCGGCCACCTATACCGGAGATGGAGATGAGGAGGGAGTGAGCTCGCCGAAACCCTAGTTTTTTTTTTTTAGTGAGAGGCCCGGTGGGGTGCTGGGGGGCGCTAGGCATAGGGAGGAGAGAAGGTGGGGCGGCGGCGGAGCATACGGAGGGAGAGGAGGTGGGGCGGCGATGGGCGTGGGGAGCTCGTCCGCCGAACAGTGCCGAGAGAGGGGGGTAGGGGGTAGGGGTCGGAGGCCGACTAGGATCTGACGGTGGACAGTAATAATGTTTCTCTAGAGTGCATAAGTATATAAAAAAAAACCTGTTTTAGGATACAATAATATTAAGAAATGATTCAAATGACTCTCCAAGTATCCGGACAATAATTTAGATAGCAATTTTTTATATAAAAATTGGAGATGCTCTTTTACTCATATGTTTTTTCGAGGAACAAGGAGGTTACATAAACTTAGCTTCTAGTTTCTTAAGTGAAGATGCTGTGATAATTATACACTACGATGCACACCATACGTGATTGATACACACTAGTTCTACTCGAGTAGAATACTTGACACCATTGATTAATCCACAGCACTGCATGCGAACCACCAGGTTCGTTCGCTCTTCGCTGCACCGGTGCAAGGCATTAATCGGTGGGCACCCACCGCTAGTCCGCCACAGGGAGGCTCGCCGGCGCCATGCGATGAGCGGCGACGGCGAGCGAGCTAGTAGCGACGTCGATCTCTTTAACTTAGTGCTAGCTAGCTACTTTCCGTAGTCAATGAGGGGAACGTAGCTCGTGTAATGGCTAGAGTCGCCGTTGACCACGGTCACTGCGACCGGGCCCCGCCGAAGTACTGAGCGCTCAGCTCGTATCTGTTGGAGTCGGAGGCGCCGGCGCCGCCCTGCCGCTGGCCGCCGGGAGGAGCCGCCGGGGCGCCGTGCTGGTGCGCGCCCTCGTAGACGATGCGGAGGTCGCCGCTGGGGTCCCGCGGGTGCCACTCCACCTTCTTCTTGGCGCCGCAGAGCTTGTGCCGGCACCGGAAGTAGCTCCTTCATGATTATGCAGGCATGCACCGTTCAACTCGTTTGTATAATAAAAATCCTAAAATCATATTCTCTTCTCGTGATGATAACTACCTGTTCTTTTGGATGCTCTTGATGAACTTCTGCCCGTACTTCCTCCATTCATAACCGTCCTCGGGCATCACTAGCTGCCTGCTACCGCCATTACCGCCCTCTGAAGCCGCCGGTGCCGCCTCTCCCGTGCCTCTGCACGCAGGGACGAATGATTAATTTGTGATTTCCTGCTGCCAAAATCGAGAGAGAGAGAGAGAGAGAGAGAGAGAGAGAGAGGTCATACATTGCGTTGGCCTGTGAGCTGCTTGATGCCATGAATGTTGGGGGTGATCACCGTACGTTGTCCTCCACTTATCAAGAGCTCAACAATGAAAGAAACATCGACAAGACGATGGTGATCACACAGTAGAAGAGTAAGACTGCAAGAGAGAAGGAGAGAGAGTCCTAACGATCCATCGTATTTGGGTAGTACTTATGGTCCAACAACGTACGTTAACGTCGTCAAGCACTCGAGCTCAGTAGCTCACCGCGCGCGGTGCTCGCTGTTCAATTCCAAGCTGCATTGGTTGGTAATTTTTTTTGTTTGTGTGTGTGCCTGTATATATACTATATCCAATATTGACACGTGGTTTCACTTACATTTTCCTTGTAGAAGGGTCTATACGAACTCAAGTACGAGTTGCTCCCTTGATTGGTCATATATAAACAGATCTGGTATCGATGATCTGCCCAATCTTTTGAAGGCAGTAAACGGACAAGCTCCTAGTCAAACTTTTCAAACATTGACGATCAATGTCTTTAAGATCATACAAACTGAAAATTCACAGTGCTGAAACTATATATCATAGTTTAGTGTGTTGTGTGTTTGTGGTGTAATAATGAATAGTATATGCATTTTTTGATGCAGATTTGGGATATTAATATATTCCATTTTTGAAAAAAAATTATAGTTTTTATGTGCATTAATTATTCTACCACCTAAGCATTTTTGCTGATGTGGCAAAATGATTTAATGTGGAGAGATGAAGAAACCGGGTCTACACGAGAACCAAGACATGAAGAGATATGATAGGTATATACATAAGAGAGAGAGAGAAGAGGTATGATTGGACGAAAGATTATTCTATAGAAACTATCTATCGAAATATATATAGTTTCTATACTTAGTGTCTACGTGCACAAAAACTATATATGGTTTCTAGCATTGTGAGTGCACTTATTAGTTCTTCTATATACATAGCGAAGTTCAGCCATGTGCCCACATCATTAGACGCATAAAACACTACACTGGCATCCGAGCACTCCATTGGCCTCGCCGACATTGCTGTCCCCAATCCTAAACCAGGAGAAATTTAATCTCATCTTAGACTTTGTTTGGATGTTGTTTGATTCAACTCAATCCACACGTGTTTATAGGTGGATTGGGCCGGAGTGAAAGTTAGTTTGAGGTCCACTCCAATCCACCATAATGCATGTGGATGGATGCGAATTTAACTACATCGAAAACAGGCGTACGATGGAAATGAAAATTCAGGTGTGTCAGGAGAAGGATGACAGGCATGTAACTTTCCAAAAAGAAATTCGATCTGTTTGACAGGAGAAGACAAACTATTTATGTCACGTGCATGATAAGAGAGAACTGTCAACGATCATCATCCTCTGCAGCATCCAGCCGTGAACCACGTGAGGTTTTGCATGTACTGTAGTTAGATTAGGATATTTTTCATACTAGTCGCCGATTGCCTCAGCAGGCCGTATCATATCTGGTGTCCTGCTCAAGGGCCAATGGAATGCATGGGGAGACTAGTATCACCTTGCATGCCAAGTTAGCTACTTGTACGTCTTTTTGCGATAGCTTCAAAAAATGGCAGAAGGAATCCTGCCGAGGCTGTGGCCGTTTTTATTAGAGAGCTAGATAGATGCAGGCATGTGTGCCGTGTGCGTGTCCGCTGGCTCGCATGCAGTTGGAAACGGAGTCGTCTCTTGCTTTCTGTGAATCTGTGATGCATGAATATAGTACTCCAGAAGCACTCGTTTTATTTGAGCGAAGAAAAGGACCCGAGAAAGCAAGTGAAATTAGTAACATTCCTGTCAGGGTCGTCAGACCTCAGACGACGACGACGACGACGTTCGAAGTCCTGGACGACGACGACGTGCTCGATTTGATAGATATGGCGGCCGGTGCGCTGGACGGCTGCTGGTGCTGCCCTGCCTACTCCGAACGTGCAGTGCTTCTACGTTGCTGCCAGCTCCGTTCCGATGCATGCATCAGATCTCGATCGGTGGCAGGCAGGGTGGGTCTGCTCCTGCTCCTGCCTGCCGCTGCAGAAGTGACAGGATCAAGGGAAGTTTCGTTTCCGCCGACCGCCCGACCGTGGGGCGACTAATCGTTGTGGGCGTGTTCTTTACTGCCACGGATTCACCGTGCGAAAACCGGACGGGTTCATGCAGTTCCCTGCGTTAGGGCCGGGGCAGGGCAGTCGTCACTCGTGAGCGCACCTGCAAGGTCCTCAGTCGTCTGTCGTCATACTTGCCGACATGAGCCGGCCCGGAGGCCAATCATTCCCACGGACAATTTCATCGCACTATCATTTTCCACACACACATATGAGTTCCCCTGTGTGTTCCCTGTTCACTACAATAAAATTAGTTTTCACCAACAATATTTAACGTCGGTTTTTAGAAATGGACTAGATTTCAAATTAAAACCCCTTTTACAATGAGATCTCAACGTAAAATAAAATTACATTAAAGCACACCGCTTCTTCGCGCCCGATAGTGTAAATCCTTCAAGAAGCTCCATTGCGATTATGGAAGTACACTAGACCTGGACCCAAGAACCACAATCCTTACCATCAGAAGAATCCACGAACATAGAGACCGCAAAAGAGGCGCAATATGCTCAACCACTATGTGGAGTAAAGGCGCCGAGAGCACATGAGCATATCTTCTGAAGGTTGAACCGAACATAAGATCCGACATCGCTGGCATCACCACCAGCAACTAGAAGGGCAGATCCGCTGCCGCCAAGAGCAACACCGACGACCGGAAAGACGATCCCGCAGAAGGGGAAAGATATATCCAATCCCTCCTCGAGAAGGACTATGTCAACATATCTCAACATACTCAATCTCAAGAGCGTGTCATCACCGAAGACAACGACACATCCACCAATGATCCGGTACGAAACAGGAAGCCGGATCAACATTTGTTGGCGGAACCTTCTCAAGGCTTCCTTGGCTCGCAAGGAGTCCCCTCCAAGAGGGCCGCCACCAAGCCCCGGGGCATTTTTCCTTGGAGTTGGTGGCGTTCCTATCATGTTGTGTAACGCCGGGTTATGTGACCCCACTGAGAGAGTGGCCGATAGGGCTTTGCTCGCCGAATGGGTAGAGACGACATGGTGTCTCAATATCTATTAGGCTCGGGTGCTTGACCGGTTTCGAGCCAATCCATGCCTATGGAGCTACTGGCGCCTGTTGCCACCCGGGCGTGCATTGGGTGGAGGGTCTCAGGCTTGGGTTGCCATTTCTTAGCAGCTCAGAGCCGTAATCGAGCCTCCAAAGGGTGCACATGTACTCGATGGGCGCTCGGGCTTTCCCCGACTCGTTCCAAAGGGGTGCACACGTACTCTATAGGCATCACCCCAAGCCCCTGAGCAATCTATATATGGGATCGGTTGAGGGCATGTCGATTGTTGTCCTCTTTTCTAGAGACTTAACATACCCCTATGAGTCCAGTCACTTGTCATTTACAGGTGGAGCTAAATATAAGTCTTATTGGGATGTACCAGTGACATGAAATTAAATCTTGATGCAAAATTTTACTTATTTATTATATATACTAAGTGCAAACAATTACATGCATTATATTACAAGTTTGAGTATAAAGGCATGCACTTTTTTTGAAAAAGGTGAAGGTATACATCTTGGAAAATGGAAAATCATAGCTATATAAACCTTTTCTTACTCTGATTTGGTTGCCATATACATGCATGCTCCGATCATCTCACAGTAGGTTGATGATCTTCAAGTCTTATTCCAGTTCGCTTTTCTCTCCGAGGTTCGTTTATTTATACATCTTATATACTGACTAAAACTTACTCATATTTAGTGGTTTTAATTATCGATCACAACTGTTATTATTAGCATCTCTGCCCACGAAGGCGGCGTTGCTTGTCAGATGAGATCATCTCTGCCGGTGGATTGATCCTTCAAGCCTGGATTACGTCGCTGACCACAATGACGAATTGCACATCTACGAGGAGACTTTGTCAAAGGATAATGATGGCCCGCTGGGCCTCCTGGGTGCCAACATGGAGGTGTTGGTCCGACAAGTGGATCTAGAATAATATAAGCCTATACTAGAGAGATGAAGTTAATTTCTGATGGCTGGCAAGTGAAAAGAAGGATTCATATTCGTGGAGGTGGAGGAAATAAGTTTGAAACCATATCACAAAGATAGTAACTAAATGGTTTTTGATTGAAAACCGGGATTTCGACGGAGACAAAGTTATATTATTCAATTGGAGGTCCAAATAATTTGGAAAAGGGATCTCAGAAAAGTTCAATTCACCAAACCCTAAACTTTTACTTATTTAATATATATAAGCGCAAAACAATATTACACACATTACAATACAACATTCAATAGTGTATAAAGGTATACCGTTGGGAAAAATATGGAAAACAATACAACACCATTTTTTTCTATTTTTAAACTCCTTTCTCGACTTCAAAAAAACTTATCAGCCAGCCATTCAGCGAAGACTCTCTCACAGCATCAACCAACAACTTCTACACTGTAACTTACTGCAGGTCATGCTTCGAGCCGCTCACATCATTGATCCAAACTTATATTCAGTGGTCTTTAATTATCTGATCACACAGCTATAACGAGCATACTTTTAATATCATTTCTAGTCTTTCGTAAGAAGCTGGATGTGAAAGCCATCTGGAAATTGCAGCCCGGGATAAAGCATCATCGTCCCTTTGTTGAGGGCTTTCCATCTATTTTCAAGAAAACATATGGTATTATTAGCACCGTTATACAGTTTTTGTGACTTCCGTGCATCCTCATTTGTATGGTCCATGGTATATATATTCATATTCTTTTACCTGTAATTGGTGACCAAACAGTGGAGGAACACAGCCATTTGCAGCTTGGCAAACTCAGCACCAACACATAACCGCAAACCACCCCCAAAGGCCAAAAAATCCTTAGAGCCACCAACTGGTTCAGGAGTATCCTATACATGTAAACATACATGTCACCAAAACAACACTTTGCACTAAAAGCATAGTTTAGGTAATGAAATTTTGAAGCTATTTAGGTCAAATAACAATTGTTTTTAAATACGACTCTCACACATACCTTCCATCTCCATGGATTGAACGCCAAGGGGTCCTCATAAACCTTTGAATTCAGGTGAGCTGCAGATGGACAGATCATGATCTTTGATCCTTCTGGGATAGTGTACCCTGAGTTCATAAGTTCGAAGTGAGTATATGTACGTACACTGATATATTCCTCTCCTAGGAATACCATACCCTAGTATTTTTTTTTACTGAATGCATATACATACCCTTTATGTGCACATCTTGGTTTGCTTGTCTGAACACCACTGGAGCGATGTTTGCGAGCCTAAGCGATTCATGTATAACCTATATGTGATGTAGAAAGTATATTATTAGGTGCCAGACAACCTTTAATTTGGATTCTTCAATGGACCATAGATATACTTTGAGAGTTTTGTTTGCTTATGACAATTTTGTAGCACATACATGAGATGTGAATTTCATAGACTTGTACTCCTCCCCCAGGTGATATCAGCGTCTGGATCCATCCTTCTTTCCACGATTTTTTCATGCTCCTCCTGTAACCAATCTCACATCAAATACAAAATCGAGGTGTATGATATATCTAGCTTTGATTGACACAAAAGAGTTGCGGCGATAAATCATTTATACACACAGTCAATTCTTGCAAGGCTTTTGGACTGTCCGTAAGGAACTTGAGTATCGCGGTCAGCCCCATCGACGTCGTTTCGTGGCTTGCAAAGAGGAGCAAGAACAATAAGTCCAACGCGATGTTCTCATTCATTATAGGGTTTGGCTTGTTAATCTCATCGAGCACAAGATCGAAGAAATCCACGGTGTTGCGCTTGGCTCCGCTCTTGCGCTCAACGAGCTGCTGCTTGAGTACCTTCATAACGTTCTTTCGTCCCTGTGGATATATCATGTAATATTGTTGGAGATTATTGCTGAATTGGTTAGGTGGTATGAGTAGCAGTTTTTTTTTAAAAAAATTCAATCAGATTGTTGAATTTTAATATTGTTGGATATATCATGTACCTGCATGCATTTATAGAAGGCTATTCCAGGAACGCAGATTGGGAATGACATGAGCCCCTTGGTCCAAGCGTCGAAGCATTTCCACAGGCTTCCTCCTGATGCCACGTCGTCGTGGCTGATCAGCTTCTTTGCCGTGACGCCAAATATCATCTGCACGCACAGATCGATCGATGAGAAAACAAACTAATACCTACGGCCATCCTGGAAGTATATATATATATTTGTGATAGCTAGCATTGCAACTTACCCTGGAGGTTGCCGTCCTGACCTCGACGTCCGGGCGGTCTAGAGCCATGACCGGAGCTCGTCGCGCGCGCTCCGCTGCACGTCATGGAGCAGCACCAGGCGGAGAGCCTCGGGCCCAAAGAGGCGGAGCACGAGGTTCCTAGCGTGGCGGTGGAGCGGGCCGAGCATGGAGACCATGTTGTTAGAGCCCAAGACGCGCATGAAAGAGGAGGGGTACCAGATCTGGAAGCCACGCTCCTCCTGCTGCAGCACGCGCGCGTTGAGCTCCGGGTCCAGCGACACGATCATGTCCTCGCCAACTATGTTCGTCCTGAAGATGGGCCCGAACCTGCAACTCAAATCAAATCAAAATCAAATAAAGCATGGACGACGTCGTATAAAAATTAGGAAAAAGTCTACTACTTTTTAGTCCCTCAACTTTCACGAAAGTTTTTGGCCCCTTAAACTCTAAAACCTACAAAAAGAAGTCGCCAACTTTTTGAAACCGTGCAAATTTAAATTTAGTCCCTCGGCGGTTTTTTCCTACACTGATTTGCTACAGTGAACACGGATTTGCTACAGTACACGCGGTTTTGATTTTCCTTTTTAAATTTATTTTGGCTGAAACTTTGAAAAATCATAACTCTTCTATACGACATCGGATGAAGATGATTTTTATATGAAAAATGTAGCTCTCGATGAGATCTACAACTTTCTAGTTTTGAGTTTTTTCATTTGACGATGTTAAGGTGCTTAAAAAATTATACAAAAGTACAACAATCGTAATAATCAGCGTCTTTTGCGTGCATGTCGTATTAGAAAGTTAGTAATTTTTTTTTGTTTGTCGTCAAATGAAGACAGTTTGTATACCAAAATTTTTGCATTCTAAAAGATCTAGATTCTTGTAGTTTTGAGTTTTTATATTTAAAATTGTTAACATGTCGATAAAATAGTATAAAGGCTCCACAAAGATATTAAGTTCACGATACTTTTATGTTATCTTCTTACTCGTAGATCTACTCATGTGGAGTCTAATAAAATTAAAAAATTTAAAACTCTCGTCGATGGCTATAACTTTTCATGGTGCTGTACTTTTATATGCGATTATATTTTTTTTTATAGTTATACGCGATTATTATAGTATTGTACTTTTATATAAATTTTTTAAGCACCTTAACATCGTCAAATGAAAAAACTCAAAACTAGAAAGTTGTAGATCTTGTCGAGAGCTACAATTTTCATATAAAAATCATCTTCATCCGATATCGTGTAGAAGAGTTATGATTTTTTTTCAAAGTTTCAGCCAAAATAAATTTGAAAAGGAAAAAAATCAAAACCACATGCACTGTAGCGAATCCGTGTTCACTGTAGCAAAACCACCGAAAAAACCGCCGAAAGACTAAATCTGCACGGTTTCAAAGTTGAGCTTCTTTTGTCCGGTTTAGAAGTTAAGGGACCAAAAGTAGACTTTTCGTGAAAGTGAAAACTAAAAGTAAACTTTTTCCTATAAAATTATCAAATAAAGGGTACTCTATGTATGTGTTAGGATCTGTGAAGCAACCGACTTTAAAGGCTACCCGAACTTGGCTACACGGCCCACGAGCTAAACAAAACGGCCCAATGGCCAACATAACAGCTTAAAGCGGCCCAGTCGGCCGGACCAGCGAGAGGACTTGTTGTCGGAAAAGCTTCAGCCACGATCGCCCACCCACCGCACACCTGATCTAGGTCCTGACAATATGGCAACTGGTTTTATAGAATTAAAGTCGCACAAAGGAATATCTAGTTTCCTTTGGTAATGTATGTAAATATGTGCATAACCTGGTTATTAATTAATTAAAGAGTTCTGTGAACTGAGTGTATCTCTACAGTTTGGTTTACTTGTGGTTGGAACTTATATATTCTCCTACTTTAAGTCCCTCTGGCTTGACGTGTGAGCGTTTATAGAGTTGACTGACTTCACTTTAAGTCCCTCTGGCTTGAAGTGTATCTATATATTACCTCCATAGCAAATTAAAAGGCGTTTTGACTTTTCTAAATACTTTTTTTACTATGTATTTAGATATAGTCTATAACTAGACACGTAACAAAAGAAATGTATTTCGAACAGAGGAGTATAGTAATACAATATATAAAATACGGAGTAAAATACAAATCCGGTCCTTAAACTTTCTAAGCTGTGTCATACCGGTCCACAAACTATTAAAGTATGTCATCGTGGTGCCTAAACTTGATTTGGGTCTCTAATCACCAAAGACCCATGACAAGATTGTGACGTCAATAGCAGCCAAAGCACGGACGATTCTCCCTCAAAAAAAAATCACGGACGATTCAATTTCCTCGTGCCTTCTTCGTCACGTGCGATTAGGCAGCGGACGCAGTGGACGCCGACGAACTCCCCGTGGCGGCTCTCCATGGCTGCGATTTTTACGTCGCGAAAGGGCAACCTGCTCCCCTGTACTGTGTGTTCCCCCCATCTCCATGGCTGCGCCCTGATACTTGTTGGCTGAGATTTGGAATCCATTAAGTACAACGTGTGTTAGCTGTTATGCATGAATGGTTAAGACGACATTTATCTCTATAAAATATTGGTGTGATATGCACTTGGTTAAGGCTGTTCGGCTCTTGATATGTTGTTCATCTTTTCCATATTGCTGTGATACTACAGCTCGGGTGTTTTTTTTTTTTTTTTTTTTTTTTTTGCTTGGAACTGTGTTCGGCTGTTTCTTAAATGAAACGTTGTAATAATTAGCATGCAGCAGTTCGGTTGTAGAGCTCTGTTTTTTAATACACAGCCACCTGGAGCCGGCAAGACCCGTTATGTAGTACGATTAGAGGCCAAATCGAGTTTAGGTATGCGGGATGACATACTTTAAAAAGTTTGTAGACCGGGGTGACACACTAAGAAAAGTTCAAGGACCGGATTTGTATTTTACTCTAAAATACGTAATGGAAGTGTGATATATATATGGTAGTGTCATCGTAATCTATAACTCTTATATAGGAGATCCCACTGGCAATGCTAAAGGAGTTCTCAGAGGTTCCCTGCCAGTGCTAACTGAAACATCATTCGAGCGCGTCGTGGGCTCGGCCGAGCGCGTCGTGGGTTCGGTCTTTTTCCGTTGCGTCCCCGTTGGTCATGGGTCTTTCTCGCCTTATCCCCATCCACTCCGTCGCCGGCTGAACGGCACCTTCGACTTCGTCGGTTCCCCTTCCTTGCTGCTGGCCTCTTCCCTCCTCGCTCCACCCTCTTCCCTCCCTGTTGGCATCCATCGACTCCGTCTCTTCACCTTTGCCCGGCTGGATCGCCGCCGTTCAGATTCATGTCCGAACGTGTCCCTCCTCCTGCGCCTCTTCGTCCTCCGCAGCCGGGCCATGCAACCAGAACGGCCCGCCGGTGTCCATCCCCATGGGCGGACCAGGGCCGACCTCCTCCCCATCCGGCGTGGGCTCCTGCGGCAGGGACGAGCCTAGAGGCAGCGGACGCGTCCAGTCGCGCGGTGGCCGTGGCCGTGACCGCCGCCGCCGCCGCCGCGTGGTGGTGGTGGTGCGCCATGGGGAGCTCGATCTCGCCGACCATGGAGGAGCTCGCCTCCATGGCTGCTCACGCCTGATGGAGAAGGGGCGCCGATGGAGGAGCTCGGCACCAGCCCGGCCATGGGGAGCTCCTCCACCGACCTCCCCGCCACCACCTAGGCTACAGGCTCGGGTGGTGCCTCCAGGGGACGACCGCGCGGCAGGCCTCGGCAGCGGCCACGATAGCGCAGGACGAGTCGACGAGGGGCCGCGGGCCGTCTTGTCGCGCAGCACGGACGGGTGGCGCAGCCCTGGCATGCGCTCGACGAGCTCGAGCCGGATGGACGGAAGGCGGAGAAGATGCGGATGGGGAGGTGTGACGCGACGTTCTCGCGCGTGAGCCCGTCGACGCTCATCAGCTGGCACGGCGTTCTTGATGCCGAGGTGCACGACGACGTCGACGAAGCGCTTGTGCAGCTGCGGCGTCCACACGAGGCGTCAGGTCCGTGGTTTATTTATGATCTGATCTGATGCTACTGATGCTTCTAAACGAATCCATGGTGTAGTAGAGAGTGTAGTAGCGGTGTCTTTCCCTGCTCGATGTCATTCTTTCCATTCTATTGTAGTATTGCCGTGTACAATCTGATTCGGCTCCGTACAGGTCACCAGTTGAGAGGCTATGTGATATGAAAGTTGTGCTGCTTCTTTTGTTTAATTGTTACCGTGCCTCACCTGATCTAGATTAATAGATTGTTAGTTCTACTGCTGCTGTGCAATTACAGATTTACAGTGTTATTGCCTGAAAGTTAAATCTCTTTTTGGGATTCCAATATTAGTCCATAGTAAATTTCAGTTTTTTAAAAGTATGGAGCAGAGCAGCAAACTGCTGTCATTTTCTTAAGATTTTTCTAAAGTCTTCAATTCTTGATCAGCTCAATTTTATATGAACAGCTTCTCTCAGTGATTTTAGTTGGAAAGATCTTTGCACCACTGATTCAAACACTAGCCGCCAATCTTGGAGTGAAGACAGGTATACCTTTCACTTCACATCCATGTTGATCTCTGCACATGTTAATTTTTTGAAACAAGATCTCTGTACATCAAATCCTGCATAGGCAGTTAGGCACATAAGTGCATAACCTCAACTAACCATGCATGCTAATGGTGAATTTGGTACAGGGAATCATCTTGCTGAACTCTGCAGGAACATTATGAGCTGGCAGTGATATCTGATGAAATCCCTGAAGGTTGATCAATTAGACAATTAGTTTTCCTTGTGTGTGCTCTGATGACATCACTGAATGTTGATCGTTTGTTCCAATAGTGCAGTGCTGGGCACAACCTTTGCATTCAACATACTGCTAAAGACCCAGTGTGGGCTGGAGTCATCCTCACGCTTTCAGCACGCCTCCTGCTTCTTGGGGTGTAGAGATTTGGGGTACTCACCTAAGGCTTCAATTCTGGCTACAATTAACAGTATCTGATACACTGCTATCTATACAGCTAACTGATAGGTACATGTTTCAAATCAAAGTCTGCTACTTAATATGCAGTAATATCCTGATGGCAACTCATATAAACATGTTACTTAATGAGTTAAAACTTATATATTCTTTAATTTAATTTCTCTATACGTTGTGCACATTCCTATACAGTTGTGACTATATCCTTCACTTTATTCCTTTAATGCAAATTTATCCGCAGAAGCAAAGCATGGTCTTATTTTAACCTATGAATCACCGTTGGGACCTCGATCGTGGAGCTGGAATCGCTGGTGGAGCAAGGCGTCGTGTCCCAACAAGGCGACCTCGATCGCGTCAATTGAAGCCGTATGTTGCAAGGCGCCGCTGTGGTGGGCAAGACGTCCGATCCGTTCACCAGCTTTCTCCAGGTTTTGCTCTTAGGCTCTAAAACTGCCCTTTTTTAATTTTATTAGTTACAGTCTGTAGCAAGGAAATCCAGGATTAGTAATCTGCCTGCTCCTCTGTCTTCTTTCTGCATCTGTTTTGTGGGGATCCTACTGGCCGTGGTCATGCGACGGCGATGGCGGAGGGCTCAAGTGCTCGCAGCGGTGGGCGGGGCTGTAGCGATTATAGATTCTGCATTTGCTCAATGTTATCTGATGTATGATTTTCTGACTCAATCATCAACCGGAAGGTCTATGCACGGACTCGGGTCTGCAAAAAAGTTTGGAGGTGTGAGTCTCCCTAAATTATTTATTTTTTCTTTTCATGGTTACGTTTAGTCTAGGTGCTTAATCTGGGACACATTTGTTTACGCGTGGAGCCATAATTTTGTTTCCTGTTTTTGCGCTTTCCGAGACAGAGAATCGGGCGTTCCTGAAATTGATAAAGGCTACAACATTGTAGGGCGAGGATTATTGTCACCATAATTGTTGTTTGGTCTGCTTTGCCAAAGTCGATAGGACTGAATATATTAGTCTTGAGATCCTTTTTGGCATGTACATCTGTAGCTTCTACTTCTCAATTACGCCTGCCATAGTGCCCTGTCCATATTACATTCAGATTGTAAATCTTTTGATGGAGAAAATGCTTATGTTATTATGAAATCGATCATTTGCTATCAGGCGGAGCCTCTAGCTATCCAGCTGACACAACGAGAAAGGGGAATTAATTTATGAGAAGGCTGAAGTAAAAAAAATGGCTAACTTCCTTAAGCAGGTATGATGCATTTTTTTTTAGTACCAATTAGCTTTGCAGCCTTTTTAATGTGTTACCTCAGTAGATGAGGTGAAGCCTCAAAAAAGACTGCCTTTTTAAGCATGAAAGCACAGCTAGGTGCCTACAGTCATGAAGTCTATAATCTTTCCTTATCTTGATGCTATGTAATTTAAGTTATTTTATGTCAGTTGTGTGCAGCCTTTCCACATGAATTTTAACTTTTGGCCTGTTCAATAGGAAACTCAATTTGGTTTTAGGATCAAAGTTTCTCTGTTTGATTTCACCCAAGCACATCGGCACCAAAAAATGCATCAGGTGAAAAGGTAAGTAGCTAATCAACTAGCCAGTATCTTCTTTGTTCAGTTGCAGAAGATTGCATTTTATTTATGTCAGTCATCTTGGTATTTTTTTTAGCCAGCCAGTAATGTGAATATACCCATGTGCGGACGATGAATAGTCAAGCAATGAACTGTCCTAAATGAGTTATGACCAATTCATTTGCCATTTGCGTTCACTGATGGTGGGTGCTTGAATCTAATTATAAAATTAAATTGACATAGCAAGTAATATTGTGGCGCATGTGATCCATTGGCCAGGCCTGTTAATTATAAAATTGGAATAATTGCATAAAACAAAGGATGTTTGATATATGAGATCGAATGGTTTTCAATTATAGCAGGAACACCTTGATGACTCTGTTTTTGCTTCCACGCAATTTGAAAATAGCCGGACAGAAGTAGCATCTCGAATTCTTCTGAGTCAGCCAGCTCAACCGGGAGCAACAGGTGACGCCGCTGAAAAAACGTTGCTGCCTCCAGCCCTCCACGACCTGCATCGTGCCGTCACTGCTCCACGCCTCCGGATGCCAGTTGACTAGCCGGAAACGAACACCTAATAGGTATGCCAACCCTCCCTTGGTTGTGACTGACTTTGATTCAAGTCATTGGTGGTCACTTTTTTTTCAGTAATGAGATTATCAGTTGTTTCAGGCCATGAGATTTTTCTTTTGCTGAACAGTAGTCATCATTGAGATATAGCTGTACTTCCAATTATTAGAACAGGCAAGGTGATTGTTGTCACCTATATGCATATAGGTTTTGTATATTGTTGTACTTCTAGATATAGCTGTACTTCCAATTTTATGACAATACACCTGTATTTCAACTTTCTACAATAAGCTCATTTATACCTATCGTGCAGAGATGATATCATGAAATCTCCTCTTATGATCAATTGCATTTTCTTAATTCCCGCAGCAACGCGCGGGGGGGTTCCCCTAGTATATTATACCTCTCCAACCGTCTCTTGAAGAAGGGCACGAGCTCAAGTGTCGGGAGGCTGCGAAGAACTCAAAGCGTCTCGCCGAGGAGCGGCAGGCCCTCGACCCCGGCGGCATCATCATCATCCCTTCTGTCCGCCACCGTTCATCCATTTCAAAGCCCAACGGAGAAGCAAGATAGCCCCCCATAGTCACCCACAGAACAGCTAAGTAATGCATCGACATTGGTACTATAAGAAGAATGTACTCTGCAACTCGTCTAGCTAGCTATGCCACCTTTTTTTGCTGTTTAATTATTTATGGATGTGGCCGGGCACTCATTTAAAGAGTACATTTGGTGTGGAAGAGCTCCTCGGCCAGGGCGTCCACGGTAGCAAAATTATTTTCCACCGTTTGATCTCGATTTCTACGTTCTGATATGCCTTAACCGACTGTAGCATCCCATGTATATATACAGCCCCGTCCTCTCCCTTCTCCCTCTCCTCGCGGTAAAAAAAAAAAAAAAAAGAAAAAACGAATGCTCTCGATCTCTCCCTTCTTCTCCTGATTCGGGCGGCGTCGCTGGAGGGCGCCTCCGCCGCTCTCGCCCTCGCCCCCTCCTCCACCTCCCTTCTTCTTCCTCTCTACCATTCTCTTCCCCGTCATGTCGGTCGGCGGCGGCCAGGACGCGCCCTTGGCGGCGCCATCCCTGGCCGCGGCCCACGAGGCAGTGGATGCCGCCCGTGGCGGCGTGGCGCCCCTCCACCAACGGCGCTTCTGGTCCTACATGTTCCATTGTTCCTCACAGAGTTGTTCTCCTTCAATCGAGAAAACCCTAGCTGACTGTCCTCATTTTTTCCCCAAGGTTTCTTACGATGGCGATGGATGGCATGACAATTCGAGGGGTTAATCTTGGTGAAACAAATCAGACGAGCAAGGCAAGGTCAGTTTCAATTCGGATCTATTGTTTCCCCCCTTCTTCTCCTACCAATCGATATGGTTACTGCAATTTTTTTTTTGCCTGTTGTAGGCTGTGGCCTTCTCGGTTCTATGAAAAGGCAAAAAAAAAAAAAAATGTAGGACAAGCTTAGCATGTGGTTACCGTGGGGAGGGGCTGTATATATACATGTGGTTACATTTTTCTCATATGTGCGACAAGCTTGTTGGTGCCAGTTTCCATTAGAGAATTTGATGATTTGAGAAAAAGATTGATCATGTTTCCTTGCTCAACCCTCTTCTTTCTCAGTCCTCCCTATTTTCAAGACATTTGTAAATTTTAGGTTCTATGCCCACACAATCTAAGATGATGCTAGGAAGCTGACTGACTGCACGATGTGCATATGTTTTTTTATAAAAAAAATGGTGACAAAATGGGCAGTCAATTGGTACTTTGCTATATTGAAATCAAAAGATATTTATTCCTTTATGACATTTTCAGATCCAATAATATTATGGTTGTATTTTTTAGGTTGGGCTCTCTGATCAGCTCCAACACTTTGTCAAACCTGGGGGCACCTTCTCAAGTTTAGGTGAGTTATTACTCCCCCTTTGCCCTTCTTAGATATTATATTAGATTATTTTACAATACAGCTGAATGTTGGGTACTGACCCATATATGTGCGCTTTCCTATTTCCTTTCTGCCCATTTCCTGTAAGCTGTATGGTTACCGCTGAATTAGGTGATAAGAATTTATATTTCCACCTGCAGAGATCAGGGACAGGGGCGGTCCCTGGGGTGAACTTGACAGGTCAACTTACTATCCATTATTCCTCCCTCATGGCAGAATTATCCTATTTTTTCTTTTCTTTCTCTTTGACCAGAATAGGTCTACTCACTATGATGAATGTTGTGATATTTTTAGAGATACAACTGTACAGCTGTAGATGGAAAACATGGTGACCATTTCAGTTCTCTTTTGACATTATAACAAAAAGTACAAGATGAATGCCTTTACTTAGTCAGCCAAGGTGGTTAAGAGTGTTATTGTGTTTATATAAACGTTACCTACATTTGGTTTCCAGACTATGGATTTTTGAAGCTTCAGCTTAAAACATGTACCATGATTTTTTTTCCATATTAGAGTTTGAAAGTCTCTAGCTATAAGATGTAATGGTGTGCCACTTCAGAAATTGCATGAGAGAAAAATAAAAATAGTCATCCACACATTTTACTATTTATGTAGTAATGACTGGATTTCCTAAATCCTAAAAGGAATCCACAGAGTTAGGCGCCCACTCAGTTTGCTGAAGCACTGGCAGGTCAATGCTTTTCTATGCAGCTTGAGATGTATTATTCAGAATGACTAGAAGCACTAATTATTTTCACTTCAAAAAGTTCCATTTAAGAGGAAAAAGAGCCACATTCCAGTTGCTCCTATTTCCATCACATCAAATTTGATCTTGACACAGATTTTAGATATTTATGGCACTTTATGAGCTTGCAGGTAAGATGGTCTTTGTTACCACAAATAGATAAGTCATCCTAACCAGCGAGACCTAGAAGTATGGAATTTTATAGTTTTGATAATTTCTCTTTTTTTTTATGCAGCATTTGTTATCAATTTTCTCTTTTTTTAGGCGTCACCACTTTCCACACTGGATTACCTACCATTGTTGTTGGGGTTCTTGGCTTCCAATCATGTACCATTATTTTTTTTTTAAGGTGGTCATTGCTTTCTACACTGATATAGAAGTACGACTGATAATTCCCTAGGAAATATAATGCATGCTCTATTGACCCTATGACAGTTTCCAATTATGTATATTGACCATGTATGTGTGCTCCTTCTAACAGTTTCCTGCTTGAACTAGAAAAAGAGTTTTCAGAAAGAGCAAATGCTCTATTTTTACTCTCATGCCATTTTTATCTTTATGGATTTAAAAGAGATGCTCTATTGAATCTTTTTTTTTTTTTGTTTCCTAAAGGATCTGCACAAATGGAATTGATTTCACTAAAGGAGTGACATCGTTGTTATCTAGCTAAAATGTGCATGCCTGTTTGCCTTTGTTATCTCCTTTGCATTCATTTTTGTTGATGTCGTGGTTAAAGGGTTTCAGTTAAGGGAAAAGAAAACAATTCTTCAACCAATGGAAATGCCTTCACTGATTTAGTGTTGGTCTTTCTTATTTTCGGTGATCTATTTGGCTTACTGCATCCAGAATCCAAAGTGTATATCTTAGCATGATAAAAGGAAAACTTATGATATTTTGTAGTTACATCTTCTATGCTTCAAGTCATAGCTATTATTTCCATTTAAAATTATTCTACTGTACAGACTTTTTGATTATTGTGCCACCAATGGCATCAAAGAGCAGTTTACTATGCTCCAGGCGAAGCATTACCTCTTTGTTAAGTCTTATTAAGATCCTTGCTGCAAGGGATGCTATGTTGATTCTATGCAAGCTACATGACTCGAGTGCTAATACTCTTGATTTCTACTTGAGGCAAGAATTTTGGAAAGGAAAAAAAACATATAATATATTAGAGGTTGCTAATCAATAATGTTCCTATTCATTGATTAGGTTCTAGGTTTTACATGTATCACATTAGTGAGTTGTAGCTGCGATTTTGAATAAAAAGGAAGTTGTCTGTATAGTCAATCATTAAATTCTTATAGTTCTTTTCCCTACCTTTTGCAAAAACATCGTGCTTTCGATTACAAGAAATAATTAGGACTGCTCTCCATGTTTTGCTTTGGTACTTCATTTTTATAGTCTTAGCATTTATGAAAATGCAAATCCATGTTACCATATTTTAACACAAGAACCATTCATTCAAATCCATTGATGCACAAATTTAGTCAAATTAGTTATCTTAATTTGTTATTGTAAAGGTTCATTTTCATCCATTCTTAGGGAAAATAAATTTATCATAGTGCTTATGCTATTACTTTATTTTCAGATATTTACCTACATTTCTTCAAATAAACCTAGCCCCCCCTGCAGTCTCGGAGCGGTCGCCCCCGGGCGCTGTGGTGCGGCGGGTCTTGGTCGGTTCAGAGCTCGGACGTCGGCGGTAGCGATGGGGTGCTCCGGCGTGTCTTTGCCGCACGGCGTCCGGGTTTCTTGTTACTCATCCTTCCCTCTCCTCTCCTGCTCTCTCTCTTCCGTTCCTCTTCTATGCGCCAGATGTGTGCTCCGGCAACTCCATGACCAGGTCCGGTGCCTCCATTATCGGTTTGTCCATCCCACCGTCTGCGCGGCGTCGATCCGTGCCCCGTGGCTATGGCGGCCGTCCCCCTCGGCGTTTGGGAAAATGGTACTGCTGGTGCTCTTCTTTTTGGGTTTCTTTTTTCTACTTCTACTTCAGTTCCTATGCTATTCATTCGCATTTTGGTTTATTTGATTTGCGATTACCTGACGTTCCTCTCATAACTCATGGGATGTTTGCTGGTATTTGTGCGGTTGGATGCAAGCGATTATGTGAACTAGTGCATGTGATTGCTTGGCTTGCAGACATTTTGCTTGCTGATTGTTTCTTGCATTATACTTGCCGTTCACTTTTCCAGATAAAGTAGATGCCGCCATGTGCAGGTTGAATTAATTGAATGAATGTTTCTACATTCCGAAAAAAAGATATGATTAATGTTCCGAAGCAAAACAAACTATGCTTTGATGTTCAGACACAGAGTATGAATACACACAGATAGTTTACAACTCTTCTGCAAGAATTTGGGCTGCCGATGGAACATCACCTCTGAAACTAATTTTGAGGAATATCTGTTGATGCTTTGATTTTTTTAAATTATGAAGCTGCAGTATCTAAGCTGCAGAATCTTGTTTATTGAGGAGCTTATCAGATATGCTCATCACTTATTGGGCTGTTTAGAATAGCAGCAGAATATAGGAGGTTTGACTATTAAGATCTTGTTTTCGAGGACCTTATCTATACATGTACTTTGTTAAGAATGTCATTTCAACATTGATAAAAAAGATAAACTAAAGAAAAAACATTTTCTACAGATACAGTCATTTGTTGCTTGCGGTCGAAGTGTAAGGTTTTATGTCAATTGATTTTTTCAGCTTTAGCTTAGAATCCGAGCTGGTCCAGGCTCAATTCAAATCCGAATGAAGGAGTGAGGTGTTTGTCACGATGAACATGAACCTTTCCATCCAAGGTGAGGATTTGAAATATCTTCAACTTTGAGTATTGATGCTTTTGCTACATCCAGGGAACTCGAGAAAGTTCATGTCAAGATGATTTATAGTAGCTTCTCTTCTTTTTTCAAGCATTCTATTTCCCTGCTTAATTTTCTTTCAAACAAATTTTCTCCTGCTAGCCTATGCTTGCACGAGAACTCCTGCTCTCTCTTCCCTCCTCTCCACCCCTTGAATTTAGGTTGTCAAGGTAACTTTGTTGGAACTGGCTTTAAGTTCCAAATTGTTTTACCTTCTCGAAAATTGGTAGAGCTTTGCATATTCTAAAATTTGGAATAAAGCCAACCCGTGGTGAATCAGCCTAATTATAGTCCTTTAACGCATTATGATCTTAGGTTGAGTTCATATTAGATATGAGGTTTTCCCTCAGCTGTGCATTGTTTTAATTGTACATTTTCGAGAGACCATATATTTGCATAGTAGTCATCTACTGTTAACTACCTGGCTGCTGATGAGTGTCAAGCATATAGGTACCAAAAATTATTCCTTGCTTATTGCAAGACTATTTTAAATTGATAGAAAGCAGCTCTATATTTGGGTTGCTTTTAGTATCACACCTGATTTAGATAGGAAAAGATCTGTACTTTATGTTAGATCTCTAACAAAATTACTTGGGATGCTTTTGGACATGCAGCACTACATTTATCTAGCATAGTACCATTGTCATATACTCTTCCTGTATATATATGGAGGAAGAGGACCACCTTCCCAAGGTATTCTATCATTTGTCTTTAAGCCACAGTATCATATCTTCTGCATGAAACATGCATCCTCTTTGCTTACGCCGCGCTTCAGGTTCCAAGGGTGATCAGCGTCAATGCGAAAAGTCATCTTCGCTACAGGTTGCAAAATGGTTGCATCTTCATGTGAAACAAGAACACTCTTTTCAGTGTTCGATGATGATACAACATGTTACAAAAATAGAAATTGAGTATATATCTCATGTAAGATATATGTACTATTTGGATAGCTCACATCCTGGTTTACAAATACGGCTTTTGTACTTTCCGTATTAGAATATATATATGTAGTATTTGAACATGTTGCGGCTGTTTTAGAAATTCAGCCTTCTATCCAGTGTGTGTTGCCTTGTTGTTAGGCTAACCGTGGACTGTAATGGTAGCAAATATATGTATCCATTAACCAGATAGAACCTGTTATATTCGTTCTTTGTCAACATTATTCCATTTTTCAGATAGAACCGTGGCCATCACTCGCGCGCAAATCACTAGTATATATAGCAGCAGGGTACTTAGGACTAGGAGCGGCTTCGTCACACAGCGCCGCAGTGTATAGTTACGTTTACACTACTAGTATTACATTTGCAGAATTTTTTTGCGCACACGTGGTTGTGAATCTTCAACCTCTAGTAGACTAGTAGTAGTGTGTTAGTGACTGATGTAGACGTACTAGTGGAATAATCGTATTTTTACTATAATAATCAAAGTTGGCTGGCTTGCCTTAGATTTCTTCCGACGATTCTTTCTGTGGACAGAAATGGATCCATTCATAAGTGTCGTGCCAAATTTGATAAAATTCAAATGAGAAGGATGGTCTAAGTAAGACTGACTTCACTGTGCAAAGATGTGATACTCCAATACCATATATTATCAGTACGTGTTGTGCGTGTTTTCATTTCCTTCTCCTGGGTTGTGATGGGGTACACGGCCTGCATGCCGCGGTAGTCCTAGTCCAAGTAGAGTGTTTTTTTTTTTTTTTTTTTTTTTTTACATGTAAACTGCATTTGCTTTTTTTTTATTCGTCTAATAAAAATCGGTAAAAAGCTTTTGGCACCTTTGTATTTTTTTCTTCAAACGATCGCGATCGATGCATACATCTCCTGTAGTAATATAATGACTGTTACGATGTTGTATAAGAGCTACGTACACCTTGTGGAAGCGTAGGCATGTAGTGTTATCAGGTTAGCGTCTTGGTACAAGGCTGTTTGAATGTATCTTTGGTACTTGTTCCTAGATTGTAGCGGTGGTTAGCATAGATATATCATCGCCATTGTCGCTGCCGGGTGGCGCTGCTGCTGCTACAGGATCTGGATTTATGCTACTACAAGTCGTGCACGTTTAACTAACTGCAATGTGCACGTTTTCTGAGAAAAAAATCTCGATTTATTGGTACCACATTCGTCGTCGGCGACGAGTTACCTCAAAATGCACCGCCACTCACGTCTACTTTTTTTTGCCGTGAAAAGTCTAGTTCTTGATGAAACCAAACATATAATCAAGTAAGATTTAACCATGCTCTCTATGTCGGCTTTTAGGTTAAGGGGGTGCAAGCGGGTAATTTTTAGGTGCACCTCCGAACCTCTTTGGTGAAAATATTTGTACTACTTCTACAAAAATTTAGAGAACTAGTACAAATACGTGAACTAAAAGAGGTTTGGAGTTGCACCTAATTATCTTCAATTTGCACCCCTTTTTAGGTACTCGCAGTTAGAGCACAAACATATGATATTCAGACTCTCGCGGGCAGCAACAATTTTTAGAGACCTAGATGACAAGGAGGAGGACACGTGAGATTCACCGTACATATACGTATAGATGTTGGTATTGAGGTATATACCATGTGTTACTGCTATATACAATTTTTAGAGACCCATATGACACTCTGCCAAGTTTAAGGCCATAAATGACACACTTTGCCAAGTTAAATGATCTAGAACTGCTCCGGTAGCTTTTCCTGAAAGTTGCACACATCTCAAAGCAGACTATCAATTGTTTTTTTTAAGAATTACACAGTACAACGCAGACACTCACAACATGCACGCACACTCACCCTATGAATACACGCACGCAAACCCTACCCCTATGAGCACCTCCGAATGACTGAGCACCCGACAGATCTGGAGATTCCTGAAGTCACCATTGGCGCCTTGTCGTTGATGGGAACGTCGCTTACCATTGAATGCATAACACTAGTAAATCCTGAAAAAATCATAAGAAAAGTTGCGAGCACCATTGATCCCCTGGTGGGTAGCGTATGATTAAACACGTTTTTTTAAGAAAAGAATGGATCACGTTTAGGCCCAGTCGCCCAGGTCATCCAACCCAGTCTGAAGTCCATACCCCTCTGTTCTGTACGAGTCCGTTGAAGCAGACGGCGCCGCTGCAGCGACCATTCCGGAGCAGCAACAGTGGGCGAACCGAGCGAAAGGTGGCACCTCCATTCTCCACTCCACCAGTTCTGTTTCGTCATGTGGTGGTAGCTGGCAAGGAGGTCCAGCCGTGCGGTTAGGAGGTCCACACCTCAATGCATCCACGTCGTCCTCAACATGTGCTGGCAATTCTCAAGTCTAGTTTGGCGATCATCTGCATCGGGCCACGCCAAATCTCTCTCACTTCCTAAACATGCAAATAAGTTGGCTCTTGTACATGAGAGTTCCGAGGATCACAGTTCACAGATGGAGGAATAGGAGGAGTTTGATGTTCAACACTGGACGAGGCACGGAGGCGGCGTCGTCGTCACGCACCGCCGGTAAGAATCGAACCTCCGTCAAGGACAAAGATGGAGGCGTGACCCTGCAGGCCTCCACGCACTAAATCTAACAGTGGCGCTGGACCTTCTTGCCGGCTGCTAGAACATGACGAAAAGGGATTAAGGCAGGAGGGGTGGAGGTGTCGGCTCGGTCTTCAGTCCGCCGGTTGCAGCTGCTTTGCAATATGGAATGGCCCCCTCGTGGTCGTCGCCACGTACATGTAGATGAAGAAGTACGGAAGAGATGGGATTGAGGACGAGTTTACCTATGGGTTTGGTCTAAACTCGGGACTAGGAAATACTCCCTCCATACAAAAAAAAAAAAAAAAAAAAAAAAAAAAAACGGACAAGTTTTGGGTCAAACATTGGAATATAAATCATCAATAATTTTTACGTTGTTGAGTTTACAAATGTGAAACCTATATGAATAGATTTGGCTTGAAAAATATTTTCATAAAAGTATACATATATCACTCTTCGATAAATATTTTTATAAGGAAAAAAATCTACATCACCCCCTTAACTATAGAAGGCAGACTACATAAACCCCCAAACTATGAAACGGTCTATATCACCCCCTGAACTTTTCAAAACTGGTCAAATTACCCCCTAAAAGCAGTTTTAAAAAATCATAGTAAATCATAAAAAAATCGTAAAATGGAAAATCCAATTGTGTTAGACTCTAAATGAGTAGTCCTACACAATGAACATATAATATGGTATGCTTTAGTACATTTTTTTATAGCTAGAAGAAAAACATAAATCTAAAGGCTGCAGCAAAAAAAAAATGAACTAAAGCATACCATATTATATGTTCATTGTGTAGATCTACTCATTCGAGTCTAACACGCTTGGATTTTCCATTTTACGATTTTTCTATGATTTAATACGATTTTTTTAAAACTGCTTTAGGGGGTAATTTGACCAGTTTTGGAAAGTTCGAGGGGTGATATAGACCGTTTCATAGGTTGGGGGTTATGTAGTCTACCACCCATAGTTAAGGGGGTGATGTAGACTTTTTCCTTTTTATAATAACAAGAGGTCAAAGTTGTGTTCTGGAGCCCGTGTCGTTGTCCTAAACGTCAAGCTTTTTGGGTATGGAGGGAGTATTTAATTAGATTAATAGACTGCTTTGAGATACATGTGATTTTTAAAGAGAGGTGTACTGGAGTAGATGCCTAATCTATATGTGCATTTTGAGAGTCCTGGGATCTAGATGACACCCGTGACAAGTTTAGAGACCTAGATGACATACCCTACCAAGTACACGCAGATCTAGATGTGCATTTTCAGAGTTTGAGGACCTAGAAGAACCCCCCAACACACACCCCGGCCAAGTTTAGGGGCCGCTAGTGCATTTTACTCGAAGTTTTGTCTTTTCTCCATGAAAATGGATCTAGTTCTTGATCAAGAGCACCCAAAGTGATGAAAAATAGATAGAAAGGAGGACGGGAGAGTGCCTTTATCCATAACACATCTAGATCTAAAGAAATAGAAGCTTTCTCTTTCCTCCATAAAAATGGATCTGGATCAAGAGTACCCAAAGTGATGAAAAAAAGAGTGGGATTGAGAGCCTTTATGTACCTCTTTGCGGGGGGTCCTCCCCAAATCCATGTCCTAAATCAATTTTTATGGCAATGACACCCCATAAGTTAGAAGAGGAAGACCCGAGGAGAAAGAAGGGGTGCTTGTTGTGTGTATTTATTGCCTCGGGGTTAACTTTGTCCGGCCTTCGGTTCGGTGGCAGGTGATGTTGGCTCACCAGATTTCGGCTCTAATGGGCCGAATCCGGTGCCTAGTGGTGCTCCCTGCTCCTCCTCGGCGTCCGACGCGGCCTCGTCCGGGCGACCGAGCTGGGTCTACGGGCATGTATTCCGCAACGAAGACTAGTAGGGTTGGCGCACCCTTGCATGTGTCTATCCTGATGATGACCCCCGCGTCGCCTCCCACATGCTGCTCCTCTTCTTCACGGCGTTGGGGAGCTCAACGGCCAAGGCGACTCCAGTTTCTCGGATGAAAATCTCGCTCGGTCTTCGACTATTGCCGTGAACGATGGTGCTATAGTGCATCGTTCTCCTTCTTGGGGGCGTTGTTGTGAGAACCTCTACCTCCAAGGATTGCTCCGGTGAAAACGAAGAACTGATTTCTTGGTTCAGGCGACCTGTTGGGGCGTCGCTATGGGGTCCTTTGCGAGGGCCATCTTGGTTATTATGGGATCCGAACATCGAGTTTCTAAGTAGACGAGATGTGATGGATTGGTGTTTGTTTAAAGTTGCTGCAAGATTGGAGCGGGAGCTAAGAAGATTGAAGATTAGTTTTCTAGTTTTCTTGCTTTGTTTTTGTAGCTCTTTTTTTTCTTGTTTTGTGTAGTGCCTCGTATGATGTTTATAGTCTAAAAACTCTTGTAACGTTTTGACTATATATATCCACTTGTAGATAAAGAGTCCGGATTGAAAATATCCTTCATCTAAAAAAACAACAACAGGGAGCAATCTATTGCATGTTTTGTGTCCATGATAGAAGCATGCTTTCTTCACCAGGTTTAACTCTGTGCTTGAGAAGCCTGAATTCCCTGACGAAGATATGCCTACAATCATCAAGGTTCAGACTGATTCCTTGGAAGATGAGCTCATTCCTTGTAGACTAGATCGTCAAGCACATAATTACAATGGCCTCCATGAAAAACTGAAAGTTAAGCTGGGATCGTAGAAGACTGATGATATCTAGGAACCAAATCTCACCAAAAAGGAAGCTTAGTATTTGGTTGGCCCACGGTATTGTTTCCGCTGCTATTCTTGGTGAGGCAGTTTATTAGTAATTACTAGTATAATGCCCGTGCTAACGCAACGGTTTTGTCCATGCAATTCACATGTAAATAACCCAATCACATGTAAATCACCAAACAAGGCATTTTTCAATAGTTTAAATCACACACAATTATTATATATAATAAACCAGATATAGTCTTTGCAATTAAAACAAAGTAAAATATAAAGTATCTTGAATACACTTGTCCATAACAAGCCTTAACAAAGTCACGTTTGACATAGTATACACTACTAATTTATTTGTCTCAGTAGATCTTACAGTGCTACAATTCTGAATTTTGTAGTCCCTATTAGGTCCGCACTGAAACAATTTTGCTAGTTCTTTGTAGTCTATGTCATCACGGTATCTTGAGTCTCGTCCAAGTTGAGTTCTCCACTGTTTATTTAGCAAGAAACATCATTATACCTACCCTACTGATACAAGTAATAATATATAATATACATTAGTGAACAATTATATCGACTCACAGCAAACTCGAAGTTCATATAGTGGTAATTGGCTTTCTCCAACAAAGAGGCATTGTTTGAAGCAACCATCCAAACAGCAAGACTGAAGCAATGATGATTCATCTCCATGTTTTCATTTATAATATCACTAATATTTCTGCGGTACTCAGACAAATGCTGTAACTTGACTGCAAACACTCCTAACTCGATACTGGAATTTGATTTCAAGCTATATCCACCAACTGGTAGCATGGCAAACAGGGTTAAGGCAGCAACTAACAGCAACAAGATAAAAACCTGTGAACTTCTCATAGAACTGAGAGTTGAGAGGTGGTCACGAGCAGGATAGAAGCCCCTGCTGTGGCTAAGCACCAAAGGAGCAAGAACTGAAATTAACATAGAACTCAGGAGAAAAACTATTATTAAACAGTCTAAAGTTCCTTGAATCACCAAACAGTTTTATAGAGGTGGGCAAAAGTAAAAGATTCAGCATGTCCACTCCAAAAAAAACAAATGTATCAAGATGCACAGTGCAGATAAAACAAATCTCATAACCTACAGAGTTATAAGAGGTCCATCGAGCATCAGGTAGACGTGCGTTTATTACTGACAGGAATTACACAAGTGAACTGCGATTGTTATGGACTACTCTGAATCCCAACGCATTACTGACAGGAATTACACAAGTGAACTGTGATTGTTATGGACTACTCTGAATCCCAACGCATTACTGACAGGGATTACACAAGTCTAACTGCACCAAACTGACAGGGATTACACAATTCAGATTTCAGAGGACACCCAAATGGAATTCAGAATTCAGAGTTCAGAGTTCAGTAGTTGATTTGGAATGAGCAGTCGCCAAGACCGTCGCTGTTTGTACCTGGACCGTCGGCTCGTGTACGTGGTGCTCGTCAGCGTGCCGCCGCCGTGCTGGATTCCGCTTCGGCGCCGCTCGCCGCACCGCCGCTCGTCCGCGTGCTCGCCAAGACCGGACCGCCGCTGGTCGGCGTGGTCGCCAATGCCGCACCGGCGCTCGTCCGCGTGGCCGTGCGGTGGTCGTCCGCCGCTCCTGAAGACCGACGCCGCGCAGGTCTGGATTGGCGACCGGGGCTGCGTGGTGGGCGTGACGGTGTCGGGTCTCCGGCGCACGCGGCTGGGCGGCACGCCTCCACTTGACGATGGAGATCCCGCCGTGGTTCGGCGCCGGCCTGCTCGCCGTGCTGGACCTCACCTCCGCAATGGATTGCCGTTGATGGCGTCGGGCGGAATGCATTGGGATCCATACGAGCAAAGGAAGGAAGGAAGGATATAGTAGGAAAGGAAGGATGACCGAATGAAAAGGAAAGGAGCGCGTCGGGAGGAATTGATTGATCGCGAGGCAGTAGTAAGTCGTCTCTGACGCCTATATTTGACCAGTGTTAGGATGTTAGAAGTAAGGTCCGTACACTTAATCCTGTACGTCGGGTGGTGTTTGAGTGATGAGAGAGAAGATTAAAGAAATCTGGATCGTTTATTTGAAAAATTTTGAACGCAGCGAAGAAGTTGGTGCATTAGTAGGGTAGATATCCCAATGGTTGGAATATGTTTTCAAAATATTGACCAGGGCACTCTCACTCTACAAGACTACTATACTCACACTACTGTTTAATCTTTGGAAGAAGCTAGCTTGATGTGAAAACCGTCTGGAAATCGTAGTCCCGGGTAGAACGTCATTGTGCCTCTGCTGATCGCTTCCCATCTGTCGTATAAAAATAACATTAACTCACCGTACAACTTGAATTTCCACAGCATACTCTATCTCATCTCAGTATATAAGAGACTTGGTATCCTAAATTGCACTATCTTTTATTGTGTTGATTTATAGCTACAAAATTATGAAGACAGGAAAAAGTATATATGTTTAGTTACAAAATTCTGGTATCAATTTGACTCTTGATGTGTGTGTGTCTTAAAAAAAGGGAATATATTGATATCCAGCTTCTGCATCAATCGATGCATATGGCTGTGTGTGTGAGAGAGCGAGAGAGAGCTCTTATGGCTAGTTTGGGTAGATGCACTGAAGTTTTTAGTCCTAAACTTTTAGACAACACTTTAACTAACTACTAGTTCACCAATTGTCAAAGGGAAGGTAAAGAGTGTACTAATAGCTACTAATTTGTGGATGCAAACAATACAGGGCCAAACTTTAGTCAACTAATTTTTAGTGACTTGAAAATTAGTTTGGTAACTAGTAGACGAACAACTGATTCAATATGATGTAAATAGGTCCTTAAACACAGACACAGTACCTATACTTGGTGACTAAACAGTGGAGGAAGATAGCCATTTGCAGCTTGGCAAAGTCAGCACCAACGCATAGCCGCAGACCTCCTCCAAAGGCCATGAAATTCTTGGTGCCGCCAACTGGTTCGAGAATATCCTGCAACAAACATACATGTGAGTTTGACATTGTAATCAACAAGAATTTCTGCATTCAACATACCTTCCATCTCCAAGGATTGAACACTGAAGGGTTCTTGTAAACCTTCGGATTCAGGTGAGCCGCAGATGAACAGATCATAACCTTTGATCCTTTTGGTATGGTGTAATCTGGACGTAGAAGTTCAAACTTCAAAGTAAGCACATAAATGGATCACTTCTAAGATATTTTCTGACTTCAGAGACATGGTGAAAAAGAGGAAGATGCATTACCGTTTATCTGTACATCCTGTATTGTTTTTCTAAACACTACAGGAGCAATATTTGCCAACCTAAGGGCTTCATGTATAACCTAATATATGTGATGTAGAAAGCACATTAATGCAATGCACAGGAAAAATTCACTACGTAGAACCAAGAACCTGTTCATTTATGGAGAGCATCGATCTGTGACAGTTATGGCCATACATGAGATGTGAATTTCATAGACTTGTACTCTTCCCAAGTGATTTCATCAGAGTCTGGATCTGCCCTTCTTTTCTGGACATTTTCATGCTCTTCCTGGAAACACCACAGAGAAAAAAAAAATCAATGCTGACGGCAATAATTTCAATTGCTGTTCTAAACCCAATAATTTACTTACGGTTAGTTCCTGTAATGCTTTGGGGTTGTCTGTCAGAAACTTGAGAATCGCGGTCAGTCCAATCGACGTGGTCTCATGGCTGGCAAATAGCATCAGAAACAGCAAATCCAGCGCGATGCTCTCGTTCAGTTGAGAGTCTGGCTTGTCCAGCTCTTGGATCACAAGATCGAAGAAATCCACCGCCTCGCGCTCTGGCTCGTTCCTGCGCGCAGCGAGCTGCTCCTTCAGCATCTTCATCACCTTCTTGCGTCCCTAAAGAGACGAATCAAGCAACTCCAAAATGGTCACCAATCAAAGGTCAGGCAGATAATCATCTATTACTTAACAAATATTAGCTAGATGATTATTAGTTTGCCTGCATGCATCTGTAGAAGGCTGTGCCGGGAACGCAGAGCGGGAACGCCAGCAGCCCCTGGTGCACGCGTCGAAGCACTTCCACAGGCTCCCTTCAGATGCCGCGTCGTCGTGGCTGATCAGCTTCTTCGCCGTCACGCCAAATATCATCTGAACAAGACTGTCAGATCACTGACAGAGAGAGACAGAGAGAGATGATAGCAAGTACATACCCTGGAGGTGGCCGCCCTGACCTCGACGTCGGGCAGCCGGAGCCAGGACCGCAGCTCGGCGCGCGCGCTCCGCTGCACGTCGCGCAGCAGGACCAGACGGAGGCTCTCGGGGCCGAAGAGGCGGAGCACGAGCGACCTGATGTGGCGGTGGAGAGGACCCGGCGCGGTGATGATGCTGTCGGCGCCCAGGACGCGCATGAAGGACGGCTGGTACCATATCTGGAAGGCGCGCTCCTCCTCCTGCAGCACGCGCGTGCTCAGCTCCGGGTCCAGCGACACGATCAGGTCCTCGCCGACAAGGTTCGTCCGGAAGATCGGCCCGTATCTGAAGGATCCACGTGCAAGAGGCAGAAATTAGTAGCCAAGAATTCCATAGCTTTGAAAGTGGCTAGATTGCTTTGCATTACCTCTCCAACCGTCGCTTGAAGAAGGGCACCAGCTCGAGGGTCGGGGACGCGGTGAAGAACTCGAGCGTCTCTCCGACGAGCGGCAAGCCCCTCGATCCCGGCGGTAGCCTTGGATCGCAAAGCTCGCCCACCCTCCATCTCAAGACCAAGCGGAGCAACAAGGTTGCGAGCGCCAAAGTCACAAACACAGGAGCAGCTAGGCAATCCATGTCCATTCCTATCTTGCTAATTGATCTGCATTCACTCAAGACTCAAGTCTTTCATGCTGGCTAGATACGGAGTATGTGACAGTTGTAGCTTGCAAAGGGCAGTTACTCTCTTGCCAAAAAAAAAAAAAAAAAAAAAACATTTGCTAAAAAAGCACTTTCGGCTAAAAGAACAGTTTTTGAGGCCCTAAACAAGTTCAAATAAAAAAAAAACATTCAACTACAGAGTTAGGTCTACAAAGTTTATTTTGACAAAGCGTTAGTAATGTTGTTCTGAACAAACTTTCATAATCGGTTGTAGAGACATTGTGTTGAGACCTAAATTAAAGAACATGTGAAGTATTGCAATTCAATCGTTGGCATGATTTTCTCAAAGATAGTACACATATATGCTCACACGCACACTTACTCTTTTACTGGTACATTTGATAGACTATTAAGCTGCATATTTTGAAATTGAAAACCATTATATCTTACTCTTATTGATATGTGAGTTTTTTTTTTTTTTTTTGATAAGTCGACCGGGTGGGGGAGGAGGATCCCCACCTGATTATAATTGATGATTTGTCAAGTTTAGAATTTTAATAATAATTTTCTGTAGGGGCCTCGGCCCCTCCAGTTCACTCAAAAAAAAAGTTTACAGTTTTAAGCTTAGATGGACTGCTTCCATCACGACTCAACTACTTACACTCGCATGCATAAGATAAGGTAGATACATTGAAGGAACTGATAATACTGGTGGTTGCGTTAGCCATTTTTTTACTACACAACACACTAGGCATGTCACTGGTTCTTAGGCACAGATTTGGTTCATGCGACAAGTGTGAGTGTGTGACGAGTGGTGGAGGGAAGGGGGGCTAGCTCTGACGTACTAAGGGCGTGTTTGCTGGAGGACATGAGGGTGGCCCGAGCCCGTGAGCTGCAACAGCCTGTGTTTGGAGCACCTGGCTCATGCATCAAAGTCCGTGCGCACGGAACTTAAAGCACCATGGGCCTGGCTCCAGAGCGAAGCTCCCCACACCGTATTTTTCAGAGCCTGGACGGACGGGGCGCGGGGGGTGGCCTGATGGTGCGTGCTGGTCACCTCCTCTCCCTTCCCGGCCTGTCACCCAGACGTTTCTCTTCATCTTCACCCACCTGGCCAGTGGCCACGATGTTCGCCGGCGAGCAGTAGCCCGGCCATGGCCACGACGCTCGCCACCACGAAGGTCGCGAGTGGCCGCTGCCGTGCCTCCGCGTCCGCGATGGTCGCGCCGCCGCCATGCCATCGGCCACGACCTCCGGCTCTCCCCTCGCCCAAGCGGAGCAGCAGTCGCACCTGCGGCTCTCCCCTCGCCGTACACCGCAGCGGAGCTCTAGCTCGCACATGCACTCCGGCCCGTGAAGCTCCCGCTTGCCCCTCCGCCCCAGCCGGCGGATCCCGCGGTCCCTTGCCCTTGCCATCGCATAGATGTCAACCATCGCTGGACAGAGCGCAGCAAGAGGCCCACGGCCGCGCCGCGCGCACAACAGCAGGGCCGGAGTTGTTGCCGAGCATAGGACCGACGGTGCGCAACGGCGCTTGCTCGCGGCGTCCTATCCGAAGTGTAGCACGCCATCCTGCTCCCCACTCCTCTCTCCCGCTGTCCCCTCGCCCAAGCGGAGCAGCAGTCGCGCCATTGTTGGGCCACGCGCCGCCGCGAGATGGCCGCGAGAAATCCGCCTGTGCGCATGGCCTCGAGCTCGGCGGCGTGTCCATGGCTGTGGTGTGGAGTATGACTCTTGGGTGTTCGATGAAATGCCAACAAGGATAGAAAGTTGCAGTGACGGTGGTAAGGCTACCATATGCTTGTGCAAGGTAGTTGTATTCTTTCTGCACCGAAAAACAAACACAGTCTGAGTCCGGCCTGGCTGTGAGTGGCTGGAAAACAAACACGGGACGCTGCACCAGTTTCACCTGGCTCTGGCTGGATTTGGCCTAGCCGATGGACCTGGCTGGCCAGATGCAAGATAGCAAACACGCCCTAAATGCCCCCCACAAATAGTACACCACACCCCTAACCAGCTACTTAAGGAATTGTAATGCGCTTGTTTGTTCTCTTTGTGTTAAATTTTAATGGTATCTACTTGATATAGAATTAGTCTTCTTATTAGCTTCTCCCCTTTTTTGTTGTTATTATTAATGTAGTTTTTCTGACCTACCCAAACCCAATAGTTGGTTCTCACAAGTCACAATACACCCAAATTAATTAGTTCAAATGAATATAATTAGTACTATCTTTGTTTGATCTATCTAATTTGATCTCTAATGGCTTCTATATGATTTAGGATTAGTACGGATATCATCCTCCTCTTCATTTTTTTTTGTTACTAGACCATAATTTTTTTGGTCTATCAATTAGATTGACCGGGTGTAGGTTAGAGACTTGTGGTAATTAAACTTTGTTCTGTTTTTATATAATTTTATCACATTATAAATCCAAAACGACTTATAACTTTTTTATTTTTAGCTTTTATTTTATCGCAAAACAAAGGGTGATTGGGTTGCTATGTATGCTCTTGCCAAATCCGTATATGTATGTCGGTATTATACGAATAGCCCCCTATGTTCAAATCCTAACTTTGCACCTAAAAACATGAGAGAATATAATAAAAATATAAATGAATCAAGTACATACTTCGTCCATTCCAAATTATAAGTCGTTTCAAAAATTTTGTAGATTCAAACACCTCAAGTTTGATGAAAATCATGATGTGGGAAACTATCCGTATGTGGGAAAACCGATCCAATTACTCATGTATTGATCAACCAATCTAGAGGTGGAAGGATGTGGGGAAGAATAAAGGGCAAGGCAATCCTAATACAAATGTAGAAGAGAGAGTATAAAACTAGTTTTGGAGAGACCCAAGAATTTTTGTGTAAAATTGTCTTGAAGTGGAATTTTAAAAATGTTGGAGAAACCCAACAACATGCCCCTATCCTTTATTAGGCACTCGAAAAACCATTGATTTACCAATTATTTTTTTTTAGAAACTAGTGAAGATGCATTGAGATAGGGATTTTTGTTGAATCACTTTTTAAAAATCTTACCCCAAAAAAGTAAGATTATTGCTCTAAGCTATGCAGCTAGGATCTTTTTTCAATGAAGGTCCAAGCTAAAAATTCTGCATTGTTTTCAGCTCTGGCTTTACATGAGATTAGTGTTGTGACAGTCGTGTGCCCCTTAGCGAGCAATTTGGCGAACTTTTAGACGATCGGTAACCTAGATGGGCAGGGCAATTGGATGGCTCGTGCCTCGTGGTATACAAAAACAGGAAAAAAAAAAAACTAAAAAAAAACGGGATGATAGCCTTATCCTCAGCCACGACCCGCCTCCCTCACTCCCAGTCACACCCTGGCGCACGCGCACGGGGCACACCATGGCCGCTGCTTCAGCTTTGCTGCTCCACCTCGCCACCCCGACCCTGACTCGCTCCACTCACCACCTCAGCGTCCGGCTCCCCACCTCCCAGCTGCCTCGCCGCCGGCCGGCGGGGCACGCGTCGCCACCGCGCAGCCGCCGCGGGCGTACAAGGTGACGATCGAGCACGGCGGCGAGTCGCGGGTGGTGGAGGTGGAGGAGGACGAGACGATCCTGTCCCGCGCGCTGGACGAGGGGCCTGGACGTGCCGCACGACTGCAAGCTCGGCGTGTGCATGACGTGCCCGGCGCGGCTGGTCTCCGGGGTGGTGGACCAGAGCGACGGCATGCTCAGCGACGACGTCGTCGCGCAGGGGTACGCGCTGCTGTGCGCCGCCTACCCGCGCTCCGACTGCACCATCCGCGTCATCCCCGAGGACGAGCTGCTCAAGGTCCAGCTCGCCACCGCCGACGACTGACGCCCCGCCGCCGGTGACAAGCGGACCGACCAGGCATCGACCTCCCCGAGACACTTACGCCGCTCTTGTTGATTAGTAGTGCTAGTGACAGAGCTTTTCTTGAGAATAGATATTGTGATATGCCTCATTGCCAAATCTCTTGTGTCAAAAATCGAGCATCCCAACATTTGGTAGCATGCTGCGAATTATCTCCACTTTCAGTGGCTAATCATGCTTCAGTTCTGAAACTGAAACATTGAGACGAGAATGACAGGGAAAGCCAACTGTCATGTAGGAAATCCAATCACTTACAGAGCAAGATGTTTACATCTTACAACATTTTGACTTTTGAGGGCAAAGCGAGATCTTTATTAACTAGACATTGTTAGGATTACAGTCATTGACTTTTGAGGGCAAAGCGAGATCTTTATTAACTAGACATTGTTAGGATTACAGTCATTTTGGATGAGATACAGCAAGAACGCAGGCCCTTGTCTCAACCAAACAACAGTGTGAACAGAGCTTTGATGAGCTTCGGATTTATTTATTTTACCGAACGAAGGTTGACCCAAGAACATATCCGGTTTCCATCGCACTTTGCAGGCAGTGTTTGTCGAGGTATTGCCTGCAACCAATCCACATAAAACAAAGATAAATCATATGTGCAATTTAGCACTCATAAGCATGTACAAGATCCAGAAAGTGGAAACAAATGCGATACTATAGCCTCCTCAGTTTCCAATGGGTGTTTGCACGAAACCAAGGAGTGTTATTACATACAAATATGAAATAAAAACATGAGCTTACACGATAAAACAGAAGAACACTGCAAATCATGGTCTCTGTTCACTTATCATTGGCTGCACCAGCGCTAGTAACCTCTAGGCCATTGCCTGCAATAGAACCAAATCAAAGAGTTGTAGTTGTGCTTGTGTGCGAAAGAAGAACAGGTAAACAAATGGCTTGATCGAAAAGTGTTACAAATAGGGTTAGTGCTAATGTGAAACTGGCACCAGGAAGCCTAACAAAGTGTATACAATTTAGAAATTAGAATCCTGTTTCCAAACATGTGTGCTACTTTTAAGAGAACCTAGTTAGCAGCCCTTATGCAAGTATGTAGAAAATTAGTTGATCAGAAATACACAGGACACCTTGATGGATTTGATCATAATTAGGCATGCACTGCATAGTTTAGTTAAGGATCCTCTGGTTGCCAATAGCAGATTGACCTACTCTGCATCGGTTGCTCAAAGAAAATGCATAGCCCTAGCCAAAAGTCCAAAAGAAAAACAAAATGCATAGCTCTAGCCAAAGTCCAAGGGGGGAAAAAATGAAAACTAACACGACTTAATAAGTCGGCTGTTCGGGCTGATGGTTTCTCAAGGATGATAAGCCGGCTCATGTTGTTTTGTAGTGAGAGAAACACTATACCATGACTAATAAACCAGGCTGATGAGTTCAAGCAAACAAAAGAGGCCATACAACATGTACATTCCTAAAACTTCTGCAAATATTCAGAATATCATCACAATAGACAAGCTATACATAGAGAGCACAACTCATGGACTGAGATCAAGGCAAGCCAACTGCATTTGGAATCAATTAGGTCAAATTTCCGTATTTAATAGTTACTAGTTTTATATTACTTATTAGTGAATGAATTGAAGAGAGGTTGCAGATAAAAAGTCATGAACTGATGTGCCAATGTAAGTACTGATAACACTACTTATTAGTGAATGAATTGAAGAAGCAACAACTGAGAATTTTACATGTTGCAATTAATAAAAAATCATGAATTAATGTACCCACTCAAATAAATAATTCTGCAATTACGAAGCTTTCATATCATGTTAAACGTTACTAGTAAACTTGGAACTCACAATGGAGAGAATATGAAACTTGCATACCATTATGCTGTCAAACACAGAAAACACAGTAATCTCAAAAAAAAAAAAAAAACACAGAAAACACAGAGTAGAGCCGACTGGGTAGAAGGGACGATTAGGCCAAATCCTTAAGGGCTCGCTCATGTAGCCTATTTCATGCCAAGGATTCATTCCACATCATCTAGGCCTATACAAATTAGCATTCCACATCATCTAAGCCTATACAAATTAGCCAAGGATCCATTCCACATCCGGCCCTTTTGTCTTCCTACACAATTCCATTTGGCCCTTTCCATTTTTAGTTCAAAATTATATAGTTTTTCGTTCCGATCCTAATCCGTCTCAATCCTTACATTTGCTAGGCACTATTCGGACATTCCTTGAACAATCCCCTCTCATCCAAAGCCCTCAGAAGCAAGAGGCCCTAGGATTTCTTTTGTACGAGCAAGCCTGTCTAACTCAATAGAATATACTAGTAATGAATTTCTGTAGCTACTAGTCTGTACTCTCAGTTCATGAAGGTTTAAGGTCCTGTTTGTTCAGACTACTGGCTTTTTTTTTATTTTTCATAATCCCAACAGCTTCCATTAAGCCAGAAGCACACCAAGTGAGCTTTTGGGTTTTGGGGAGCTTTTGTAACCATAAATTTAGCAGAAATTCCAAGTCGTGGACGAGAGCTACAATTCTCTAGCCAATTGCAACAATCGTGATCAGGTTTTTTTCCATCAATTTCACGATGACAAAAATCGACACAAAAGCGAGGAACCTCGCTTGATGAATGAAACGAGTAGAGGGCGTCTGTATCCTCTCACCGTCGGGGTCGAAGAAGAAGACCTGGCGCGTGCGCCCGTCTGGCTGCGTCTTCTCGAACACCTCGGTGCCGCGCGCCTTGAGCCCGGTCACGAACCCGTCGTAGTCGGCGACGGAGAAGGCGAGGTGGTGGCGCTGGGGCAGCTGCGACGGCGGCGCGCCCTGGGCGCCAGGCCCCAAAGCGACGGGTGTCGCGGTGGGATCCCGCTCGATGAGGTGGAGCGCGACGTCGGGGGACTTGGGGAGGCGGAGCCAGGCGACCTGGAAGTTCGGGTAGACGGGCGAAGGGATGCGCTCGAACCCCAGCACGGCCTCGTAGAAGGCGGCGAGGCGGGCCACGTCGGAGGTCTCCCGCGCGATGTGGTTGAGCTGCAGCGTCGCCATCGGAGTCGGAGGAGAGGAGAGGGTGGGGGCTAGAAGAGGATCAGCGGAGTTGGAGGCGCGGGGCGGCCGGGGAAGGCGTCTCGTAGCGTCGAGTCGAGACTTGAGAGTGTGGTGCTGCCGTCTTTGTTGACTCTTTGTTGACTCTTGCAATCTTTGCATGAGGCCAGGCCAGCGAAGCGGGGCTGCACACGTGTCTATCTCAATCTTTGCTTGAGGCCAGGCCAAATTTGGAAGAGAGAGAAGCAAAAATGAACTCGCTAGCGGGTGTGTTTACCACCCCCAATTCCTCCCAAATTCCACTATGCAAAAAAAGATTAAATCACATCCGGTCGGCCAAGAAATGTATTTGAAAGACGAAATATATAGGTAAAAAATTAAAATAATTACACGGTTTAGATGTACATTGCGGCATCGATTCTTTTGAGCCTAGTTACGCCATGGTAGGATAATATTTACCACTAACAAACGAAACGTCTTCTGTTGACATCCAAAATTTTGCACCAAATTTTGGGTGCTAAACACACCCAATGATGAAGTGAAGTGCTAGGATCGCACGATTTCCCAAAAAACATGTGTATCTCTTTCTTCCGTATTACAGCCCGGGAAGCTCCGTATTTCCCATCCGCCGCTTGAGCAGGCGTGTCGTGAGTCGCCCCCGCGCATGACTCTTTTCCTGCTTTCTCTCTCCGTCACGTAGGATTTCGCCGGCTCTCAACTCCTTATTATACTTGCTCTTAGGGCAGCTACATCGCAGGCGAGGGTCGTGTTAGCCCTGGCCTCCACCTGTGCAATCAATACTTTAGGGCTATACGGAGACGATGGATCACCCAAGTCTGTCTATCTCAGCTTTTGCAGTGTCAGAAACAAGAATCGTGCAGCTACTTTTCCCTCTCTTCAACACTCTCTCTCTTCAAAAGCAGATGCTCCACTTCTGCAACGCCCCTGGTCGTTGGCTTCGCAAAAACGTCGACAAGGCTGTGCTTCCTCTGCTGCAGGCTAACACGAACCCTCTGCGAGGCTACTTGATCCATTTAACGTGGCACTTGTAGATGATGTGGCGGTTTGGGGCAGCACGACAGGGGTGGCGCGTTGGGGGTGGCCTTACTCTTATTTCTTTATCTCGTGTCCAGCTCAGCTGGCGATTTGCTCAAGTTGCGGACGCCCTAAATGTAGTGAGAGTTTTTTTAAGGAAAATGGTGAGAAAGTCGAATGAAGGAGATGTTTTTCCCGAATTCAGGATACATGTTTACCAATAACAGTAGCTTTTCTCGACAATAGATATCGTGACGAGTTCGACAGCCAAAACCGATAGGAGGGTAGAGACACCGAGATGAAACAGCAAAAACTGATGCAACATGTGATGTACTGTTGAAATATGTAGACAAAACACTTATAATATGCGTTTAAGTGTAGATGAAACATTTAAAATATACATCCAAAACACTTGCCAAAAACACATAAAAACGTTTGAAACCTATTGTAAAACTTACTCGACATGTAGATAAACACTTACAACATATTTACAAAACATATATAACATCTAAATAAAGACACTTCTACATATGTCTAGAAAAAAGATGCAACATTTGGGTGTGTTCACTCCATGAAAAGTGAACCCAAAAGTCTTCTGATGCCGTCACATCAAATCTTTTAACGCATAAATAGAGTATTCAATATAGTTAAACAAAAAAAACTAATTGCATAATTTGACCGAAAAGTGCGAGGCGAATCTTTTTAAGCCTAGTTAGTCTATGGTTCAACAATAATTAACAAATACAAACGAAAAGTGCTACAGAACCCGAATCCAAAATATTTCACCAACTAAACACCCAAGACACTTCTACATGTCTGGAAACAAATAAATAGATGAAACATTAAGAATAGAAGCATGCAACATTCGTTTGCAAGACACTTCTACATATGTATGGAAATAGATAGATGAAACATTGAGAATAGAACCGTGCAACGTTCGTATATAAGCATTGCAACATCCTAATTTAGTTCTGAAACATACATTCACAACAAGTCTTTCAACACTAAACATGCGCTTGGAGGGGACGACGGGGGACAGGCTGCCTGCAAGCTTGGCCACAACAAGCAGCTGCCGGCAAAGCTCTGGACAGGCGGGGCCGGGAGGAGGGGCCGGCTGGGAGCTCTGACCAGGCCGGGGATGGGATATTTACAAATTCGCGTCTTGCATATTCAAATTCTTGTATAATGACACAAAGTACGACGTGAGTGAATTATTAACAGCAAAACAGTTCTTGTAAGGTAAAATGGAGACCAAATAAGTAAAACAGAAAACACTTGAACACTTATGAAACTCTATTTTCATTATAGAGTGTTCTCATCATTATTACAAAAAGTTGCTAATATCAATACATTCCACCAGGGATCAGGAAGTTTCCCTATGCTTTCTGACATGCTTTCCTCTGATTATTCAAAAAAAAAGACATGCTTTCCTCTGCCTTCAGGGGCATACATACAATTACGAGTAAAAGAAAATCCATAGGTGAGCACTGGTGACCATCAATGTATTGCTGCACTTGGTCTGCTGTTGTAGTCACATTCTTGAATTCTTCCATTCAGTGCCTTGCATCCATGCCTCCTGATGATCTGCGACCCCATCTCCTCTTGAAATTACGTTCGTCGTCGCTTGCATCCTCCTCAATAGGCATCATACTCCTGGAACCATGTCTCGACCTCCGGCCGCTCTGTCTATCATCATACTTTGGAGAGGAATCACGCATCCGCTTCCTACTCGACTGATCCTCAACGGAGGCCCTGTCAGAATGCCCATGTTCCCTTCTCTCGGAGCTTGACCTTGTTCTGTTCCTTGTTCCTGATTCTGAGCCATGAGAAGAGACCAATTGCCGCTTGTGCTCTGGTGATTGGGGCCGAAGACGAGTGTCCTTGGGCCTCTCACTCCTCTCAGGGTGCTTTGGAAGTGCCCTAGCAGCTGCAGTGCCCCCACAATACATGGGCTCAGTTTGAGGCCTGAAGAAATCAGCAACATGGACTATTAGCATCACAAATAGCAAGTGGAGATCTGAGTAACTGGCAGCCAAGCCCGAGTATAATTCATTTCAAAAGAAGAACAGTCTAAAGTGAGGATGACAGGACAATATATACCTTTGGTAGTTTGCTGGATAGCCTTGCATTGCAAGAACCTGCGGTGGCATGCCAGTAAAGGGATTTACACAGTATGGATCCATTGGATGACCGGTGTACGGCATCCCCATTGAGCTATACATGTAAGGTTCAGTTGCCCAAGGATATCCATTGATGAAGGGATTGTAATATGCAGGGTCAAATGGGACATTGTAACCATAGCCAACACTGTTAGGTTGAGCGTTCTTAGTTAAGTCTGCCTTCTTCCGCTTCTTCTTCGGTTGATCAGTCCTTGTGACATCATGTTTTAGGGAGCCTGAAACAGTGGTGGCCTTTGAAGTCGATTCACTTCCATCCTTTACTTTTGGGTCTTCGGCATTTGTTGTGGCCTTCTCTGCTGACACTTCTGCAGAATCGCCTTCGTCTTTGCTAAGGATTCTAGCAATGGCAGACAATTTCTCTAGAGGCTGGTTCACTAGAGCACCTCCTGTGGCAACCTGGAGCGCATCATCAGGTGCAGACGCTGCAGGTGGCTGGTGGTCTGTAGATTGCTTCACATCCCTTGCTGAGGCAGCAGAAGCAGTGTGGGTCTGTATTTTGGGGTCAGGGTTGCTGCCTGACGAACTTCTGTGCCTTGTTGTACCACTTCCACCACTGTTAGCCTGTGTTCCCAACATATTGCTGATTGTGCTTCTAAGTGTATGATTGGGAATGAGGTCATCTGCTAGTGTCTTGACTCCACAAATGCACTTCGACTCTGTAATAATATAATCCCGAATGCCTGACAAAACGTAAATAGAAAGTCGTTCCTTATATTGTTCAAATGATAATTACTTGACACAGAAACAGCTAGATACTGCTATAAAAATGAATTTTGTGTAAAACATCTTGGGTACTTTTGGATAATACACTTGTTGACAACAAAACAAAGAATTTAAAGATACATACAAATGGATATGAAACCACTTACATCTATCACAAAAACTGTCAAAACAGCACTTGCTTGTCAATACTGCATCTCTCATCACTTTTTTACATAGTCGGCAGTGGAGCTCTGCTGGCAAGTCATCAGCAGCACTAACTGGGGCAGCCGGGACAAGTGAATCCAAAATGCCATCGACAGGACTGACAGTTACTACTGGGACAAGAGCCCGACTCATTTTATTATTGTCGAAATTGGGATCGCCAATGGTTGGGCAATGGTGAATAAAATGCCCTGGAATTCGGCATCTGTAGCAAATGTATCCAGGTGGAGGTGTCTTGTTTTCCTGTGAGCAGTGTTGAATGAAATGGCCTGGAACACCGCAAGAGCGGCAGACATAGCCTGGTGGAGGTGTCGCCCCTTCCAATGGCCCATTGTTACGTCCTGATGTAAACCTTCCACTGCCTTGTCCTCTTTTAGACGGATGATGTTCCCTACATGCACCATGGAACAAGATTATCAGAGTGAGGTGACAAGGGGAACTACTACCAAAAAATGAGAGTGTGGTATGCTTACAATTTTAGTTCAGCAGCATCAATCACAGCTGCAATTGCAGCATCTTCATCTTGCACTACTGTGGAGGAACATGACTTTGAGCTTGAGTCAGTAACGACTGACTTGCAAGGTACAGAACATTCTTCTGTGACTTTCCGCCTGCAATTAGTTACACGAAGTTAGTACACTTAGTCCTCATTTTCTGCCCCGCATGTTCTCGGTTGAAACAAATTTAATTGATGATGCTTCAGCTATAGACTTTGCAGTATGACACCTCAATTAAACTGTGTTTGGACAGAGGACTCCAAGAAGAGCAGTATAATAACCCCACCACCACCACACCCCCCAAACCAACCCCAAAAAATTAAAATTAAAAACAGGATGATCAGGTTCCACATGAATTCATCTATGATTTAAAATGTTTGTCTCCTAGACTTTCTTTCCAAACAGTGAATTGATAATGCAAAGTAGAAGATTGAAGAGGGGACATTACGTGGGGGACAAGACGATCTTCTCTGACAGTTGCCCAGGAATGGAAATTCTACGGACCAGCACGGTTGTATTCTGTGGTACGGATGCTCTTTCATCTGCATATTCTGAATTCAAACACAAACACAAAAAAAGAGAAATGTTAACTAATAATCCACTAAAACAAACATATTCTGGCGAGTTTTAAGATAACTCTTCTTATATGTATACCAAATGATGCATTTAATTGAACATCAAAATTGAGATGTTTAGATTGGTTTATGCTATGATAGATTGACTTCATCATTTAGGTTTACAATTCGGATTTCTCAGAGCGCTATTGAGATGTCGTGGATTCATGACCAAACTGCAGAAACAATAGAATTTTTTATACATCACAATTTACTAATATAAGCTTTCCATCAGTATTGCAAGGTGCATTCCAATAGGATGTCCAGTTACATATGGATCACCTTCATCCAGTATACAGCTTGGCTGAACTCCTTCAGAAAGGAACACATCCCATGGGCATACAAAATGATAGGACACCATACATAAATACAATGTAGAGTTCTCTTATTTTACTCATCAAAACATTGGAAACATGAGTAAAAGTGATGGCCTAAAAAAATATTGACATATATACAAAGTAAAAAGTATCATAGAATCTCTGAGAACTGCAAGAATTGACAACTTGCATCAACACAGAAATAACAAAACTGCATGAGGAATCAATCCAGATTGAAATGGCACATGCAAAATCATTGGCACCAAAACTAGGACAATTGATAAAACCATATACAATTGAGCAATTTGCAGGCACAACTGAACTAAAACAAAGTTCAGGAGTCCTGATCCTGGGCGGATTGATGTTACCTAAACACTAATATGTAATACAGGCTGCATGAATCCAGACATCTCAACAGCAAAGCTTAAACAGGTTTCCCAAAATTGTGATGATCAAAGGTCAATTGCACATAATTTTATTAGGAAAATCAGTTTTGTGCAGAACTGAAGTAATCGAAGACAACTACGATAAAGTTTTACAAAATCATATGCTCGGCTGTATATGCAGAACTAAAGTAATCGACTGCAGTTAAGCTATCTGGCGTTTAACGAACCTTCGCCTGTGTGGGCGTTGGAGATGACAATATCCTCTGTGGCACGACCGCGGGTTCGGCCACGGCCGTGCTTACCGCTCGTCATGATAAGCTGCTTGAGTTCAGACACAGAGATAAAAGCATGGGGCACAGGCATAGAACAGATTTCCTTTTCACTCTTATATTGATAATACACAACACCCATGATGGATGGGGAGTACTGTCTCTCTTTTTTCACGAATAAAGGCCCCTCTATCTCGAGATGGCCCGAATATTTTTTTCAGATCTCAGATGAAATACAACGAATTTTTGCAGCGAGAAGAATCACAGAACAAATTCGATCTACGAAGAGGCGATCGGCGATCGACGACGGCGTAGAGATCCTTCGCGTCCTCGATGCGGGCCTGGTGGAGACGAAGCCTGCCGACCAAGCGATTCCTCGGGACGCCGGGCCGCCTGGGGAAGATCGCAGGTGTCGAAGACGGGCAGATGACGCCGGGTAGCCGAGATACCGGAGCGCGGCGGCGACCGGGCGTAGGAGCTGGCGATTCCGCCGGGTAAAGGGCGCCGGATCTGAAGGCGTCGCCGGGGATAGGGTTCTGAAGCGCGTGTGGGAGGCTGGCGGCGGGATTGGGGAATTTTGCGAAGGCGACGGGGGGCTGTGGATTTTTATATAGGAAGCGAACCACGAACGCGTGAACGAGTCGGACGCGGGCAGCGGCTTCTGCCTCGTTTCCTTGGCCACGAAGGCTTCTTTGACCTCCTCGCTGTCCTACCGAGTACCGAACCGACCCGACCCGACCCTTCCGGACAACCCCATGTGCCGTGCACGAGCAGTGCAATGCAACGAAACCTGTATTGGGCCAGGCCTCTTAAGGTGGGCCTGAAAGCCCAGAACCTGACCCTGGCGTGGCGTGCACATTTTCCTGGGCCGCATTTTCCTTCGCAGGCGACCACGGCTGTCTCTCTCTCTGTCTCCGCACGAGTCACACAGGCTCACAGCTGAGAGGGAAAAACCCTAGCCGCCTTCCTCCGTCAGCCGTCCCAAGCTCGCGACACCATGGCCGCATCCAACGGCGGTGGCCCGGGCCCCGGCCCCGGCCCGATCTCAGCAGAGGCGGAGGCGGCGCTTGGAGAGGCCATCAGGCTAGTGTTCGGGCGGTGGACGGCGCTTCAGATGGCGGTGGAGAACCAGTGGGGCGGCCGCGACTCCCGCGCCAAGGCCGACCAGCTCGGCGAGTCCATCCTCTTCTGGTTCTGTCGCACTAAGGGTACGTACTGCTCCCCTGAACATCCTCGGATGATTTTCTGCTCCGTGAGACGGAATCCTGAAGTGCAGTTGGTATTGTTTAGTTTATGGTATCTGAATTCTCATACCTTCATTCGAGGGTTTGGAATTTGGATCGGCTGTGTAGGGAGTTGCTATGCTAAATGTGGTCTCTGATTGTGTGCAAAAGCTCGATTCATTACAGAGAAAAAACAATGTGCTTTTATGAATTGATGATCATCATAATTGGTTGTTTTGTCAATTAAGTGTGTAATGCAGAGGAACTTAGGAAACTTCAAGTTTTGGTCTAATAGAAATCTGGGACAACTTTGGTTCTAGAACAGTTTGTACATTTCATTTAAAATATGAAATATGGAGCCATTCAACTGCTATGCTTAATGCAGTCCATTTTACATTTGAAAAAACTGCCTCATTTAGTCATTTATATATTTATCATCATCACCGTCTATAATCTATGACATAGATACAAAATTATTTTTAGGTAAAAGACTACTGGATTCAGGGCATGTCTAAGTCTTAACAGATGGTGGATGTTGTTTGTATATGCAAGCAAATGCCTAAGTCTATTATGTCACCATACGTTTAAGCAGGTGGAGGCTATGAATCTCTCACAGCTAGAGAGATTTATTAGGCACCTGTAGGCGGGAGGGATTTAGACACACTTGTGACTTAGAGAGATTTACTAGGCACTAGTTAGCTTCAGCATAGTGGGAGTCAAGGATCAACCATCAAGGCCATACCTCTCAGTTGACCATTGCAACTCAGTGCCACATGGCCAATTGGATCCCATATATATTGTTCTTAGAAACACGCAACTCGTCCCCATGTTAAGAAAATTCAGAAAACTATGCATCCTAGATCTTATCAACAAACATGTTAGCTAATGCCATTAAACCAAATTGAATTCCACCATGTATAATGCTACTCCACTGCAAGCTTCAATTTTTTTGTCTCCTTATGATTCAATTTTTTTTTCTCCTTATGATGCTCTTTTCAGCAGCTTTACACTTTTGAAAATGGAAAAAGGAATTAGACTTTGGTGAAAATTAAGCAGTTTTTTTAGTAGATACAGAATGTTCAGTTTGTAAAAAGATCGCTGAACACTGGAATTCACGGACGACCAGATAGTTGCCATTGTTAAACCTAATCAACTGGGTGCATCTTAATTATCTTTTTGCTTGTATGTATGATTTCCAATTTGTAATGACTTACATTTTAGGTTTCATCCCTGAGCCATACTAGTAATGTTGTTTACTTTAGCGATTTGTAGAAATTTTTAAGGGCACAAGTGCATACATTGACTCAGATTTTTTTAGCCAGGAAAAAATAGATTTGTATAGCTTGTCTATTTTAGGAAAGTCTTTTTCCATCTATTGAATTGGCTGTGGGCTTAACTTAGTCAGCTTGGACACTTTTCTGGGGTATACTTGTACTAATAACGTTTCCTTTTCAGGTCCATATTATTTCGAAGACTTGGTGGATATGATGAATGACAAGATTGATGAATCCTTCAATGCGGACTTTGAGGATAATAGTGTTGAGGAGGTAATTATGCCCCCCTCCCCCTCATTCATTTTCGGCATTGACTTAAATATTTAACTTGATGAATGTTTCCCTGAACTTAGCTCCTGTTAAAACTCTATTGCTACATTGTATTACCACTCTGTAGTGTGGATTTGTTTGCATATTCCTTCCGTTACTGTTTCCATGTCTGATCCTATGATCTGCCATACAGGGCAAACTTGATCATTGCCCAATCGTTAATCATGTGCCCCTGATTTTGTGCACATATGTACAGTAATTCAGGGTTCCCTTACCCTGGAACCTAACTCTCCTTGGTTCTTCCACTTTTGAACTACAAAAAAAGGTTGGTTCGGTTTTAGCACTAATGGATACGTTTGATTAAGTTTGGATACCTAGATACCCTGTTTATTGCTTTTACCTTACTGTTTTTACAAGTGGCTATTTTTTCTGTTCAGCAGTGTATGACATTAACTTGTTTCTCACTGCTCAGCATGAAAGAGCAGATTTAATACTCTTATCAAATAGTATGTGGCAGTTGTGCTCAAGACATGATTGTAGTTGATATTAATAGTCTTATCTAATAATGATACTTTCCTTTGAAGTGAAATGTACCAGATAGGCTCCCTAAGAACTATGGTTTGATTGGTACATTGATGGATATTTGGATGTGGATTGGACCATTTCAATTTTACACAATGAGTATTGGGGTTGTATTGTAAAGACCTTGTGCACTTTATGACATATCACTCACTCAACAGTAGCATTTCCTAAGAACTAGGTCCAGTAATAATATCTAACACAAACAGAAACTTTTTGCAATCAGTGCTGTCCTAGTGTTCATTAGTTTCTATAATTTTTTTTTTTGAACAGGTTGCTGAACAGTTATTGATCATACATGAAGAATGCCTGCAAAACAACTATTCATCTATAGAGAAGTTAAGGAATTCTCAGGTTCAGGGGAATGCTGTTTCTCAAAGTAGACAGGTGTGTACTTTTTATTGAATTTTATTGAATTAGATGTTTCCCAGAGTGGACATGTGTATGTTCTGCTATTGCATTCTTGTATACTAGAAGCATACCCTGCCCGTTGCTGCGGGATTTTTCTAAAAATAAATCTGTTAAATACATAGCACTACTATATGGTATTCAAGATGCTACAAATATATATGAATTTGACTTATATGTTATTTCTATCAGATCTGGTAAAAAAATCGGTAAGCTAATAGAAGAAAAAACAATAGAATAGCTAATTACGTTATAGAGAAATATATGATGAAACAAATAGCGTATGTAGATGACTTTTATGTTAATAGATTAAAAATTAAAAGTATTGCACATGGTAGAGATGTGGACATTTTTTTTTGTAATTAATATGGTATGACATGCACTTAGTGGGGAATAATGTGGACACCTTGCATGAAGAGATAGAACATTTAGTGTGGTATGTTGCATGTGTTCACACTTCTCAATGAACATTTGCTGCAATTTAGTCTCAGTTTTATCAGCCTTCTTATCTGAATGCCTTAATGTGGACTTTCTATCGCAGATGTAATTTGCTCAATGTGAAGTTGAATATAATTAGTTTGTTATATATAAAAACTGTATATAATTGAAGGACAGTAGTTTTCATTCTTATGGAGCTGATTGGTTTTAAACTGCAGCGACTCCTTTACGTTTTCTGTTAATCTAATGTGTTTGAGAATGGATAAAAAATGAAGTAGTTGTGAATGGATACCTTACTATTTTTTAAGCTGTGGTGCATTCTTTATTAAAAATGGAGATGAGGTTGGTAAGGATGAAAAGGGTTGATCTCAGTTTTACAATGTTTGTGAATCATGACCATGTATCAAAGTGGAGTTAATAATGTGAAAGGGAATCAGAACCAGAAATTGGATACAGTAACACAGGATACCTATTTGCATTATTTTTTTTTTTCAAGTTTTTCATTATCCATTTTAGAATGTAAATCAATGGGAACATGTTTCTGACAAAGCCCTCACATATTTTATTGTGATTCATGTCAGTTCACCTTATGGTAGCTTCATTGATCCACGTTGATATGAATATAGTTCGTCTAGCAGAGATAGGATCCTCATTTTCTCTGTAATATTTGCTTTTATTCTCGACATTTCGCTGCTATGTTACACCCTTGGTGATTCCTGCAAACTGTAATTGGTTTCTCATGAGCAGATAGTGGCTGATGACGACGATGATAGTGATAGCTCAGATGATGATGATGACATGATGGATGTTCAAGAGGCTGCGCCGCAAGATATGGCTGTGGAAAGGCCAAGGCCTCCCAGGCCTGCTCCCGATGCCGATGGTTGGACTGTTGTGCCTCCTAGGCGTGGTGGTCGCAACAGGAACTAGGCACAGCTGGAAACCTTGCTGAATACATATATGCTGCTTGAGCAGTGTTTCTGAGTGTTGCCGTTTCATCCTTACGTGTATTGCTCGGTATTTTACTAGACAGGGATGTTGAGTGTGTAGTATGTTTTATTTGCCACCGCCCACCAAATTGGTGCAAAGATGGTAATTATTATAGATGCAACTTGTTATCAGGTTTTGAGTGTTGCAATCTCAATCTCATCGTTTACATGTTGTCCGTCCCACAAAGAGCACCTGGGCCCCTGTTAACTGTCATTACCGTTCATGCTTTAGTGAGGCCATTGATTGCGCGTGCATTTGGGTGAAGGTCATTAGAGGTCACAGGTAAGCATCTTGATTCGCCAAAAGTGTGGATTCCGTTGGCACGAAGTGTTGGCCTGCTTACCTGAATGTGGATTCTGGCTGCTTGGACTGCACTAGTAAGCAATAGCAGCAGTTGCTTAGCACAAATGGTGACTTCTATCTATTTTAGTGATTTCAGCGTGAGGACTTCTGGATATGCAGTTGAAGTTAAGGTCGGTCCATGCTCACACTCTGTTCAAATATGTGGGTTTCAGCGTGCCACTGCCATCATAATCCTAATTATTACCGTGGAACCAGTCCATTGTGCTAGGTTTCTGGATATGATGATCAACAGCCTAAATCCTAAAAAGGGTGACCCTTGAACTTCAGGGTACAGCTCAAGCGTCACCCTTTTCAGGACAAGAACATGTATGTTTTAAAAAAAAAACATGGACAGTACTATTTGTACTACTAAAAAACACAGGAATGAGATGTGCAAGATTGCAAGAACAGTGGCCGCCTACACATGCCCCACATCTAGTCCTGCTCCTGCAAGATAAGGATGTTCACCTCTCCTGTGCGCAGCCGTACGTGCTCACTGTCGCAGCGGAGCGCCGTCTGCCGCACAGTGCGCCCAACGTCTTTCATGGGACGGGAGCATGGCGGTATGCCTACTCCTGCCCCTGTTCGGGCTCCTGCTTTCGATAGGGATAGGATGTTCACCTTCCTACGTGCAGGCGTACGTGCTCACTGTCGCAGCGGATCTTTCTGAGCAAAATGCGCCCAACGTCTTTCATGGGATAAGCCATGGCGGCATGGCGACTGACTTCCCGGTGGTGCCGAGGCCGAGCCGTGAACTCAACATGTTTGGTCATGGGGCATGATTGGTTCATGTTCCACGGCAACCTGGCTCATGTTCCAGGGTTTAGGGTTTGGTGCATACGAGGTGATGGTGTTTGGTTCCTACAGTATCTTTCTCTTTCCTGGCTGCTGCGAGATGTTGCCTGTTTTTCTCATCCAAAATACTGTACCTTGCTGCAACGCTCGCTCATGCACCCGCACGTCGCGTCGCACCGAGGCGGCCTGGCTCGCCAGAAACGAAAGCCATCCGCGTTTCCTTGAGCCTGGTTGCAATGCTCGGCCAAGCGTCCAGACAAATTAACCGAACACGCACGCGGTTATTCAAAGCTTCTCGGATTCTGGCATTGTTCAATCGTTCGACCAACCGTATGGCATGCGAGAGGTTGTTATCCACACGCGCGCTGCCGCTGCTACCGCCGCCGTGCCGAGCCGACCGAGCCGCGGCCGCGGCGCCGTGGGGGCTGCCTTGGTCTTGGCGGACGTGATGTGATTGTGTCTTTTTGTACGATGGACCGGCCTTTGGTTGCCTGCACTAGATGGTTCAGAGCCAAGTCACACGTGCAGATCCAACCCCCGTGGCCAGGCTCAGGGAACGGCCATAAAGACCTTCTCTGCCGGGCCGGGCCTGGCGTGGCTGCCGCGGCAAAGGGTTTCCTGCAATGAGCGGTGTTAGTGCATGATTAGTGAATATCAAAGTGATAAATGCATGTTTTAAAGATAATTAACACATTGTTAGATAAAATAAGTACTTTAGAAGTGTCATTTTCATCCAAATGAAAATGCTATCTATAAATTTATAATATTTTTTCTGAGCTTGAGCCTATCTTCGTCTCTACATCCAAACAACATCCTTGCGGCGCGGGGACTCCGTAGCTACAACTAACCAAACCGCGACACATTGCATCTACTCGGGTAGCGGGCAATCAAGTTTTTGGGGGAGCTCTCTCGGGCACGACTGCTCTCCTTCCATCGCGTGACCAATGGCGATGTTTGGTTCGAGTGTCTCCCATGCTACCTGCGGGCGGCTCTACATGCTTTCTCGCGCATGACACCCGGCGCCAATCACCAAGGGTATAAACCGGGTTTTTAATGCTATTGAGATTGTTGGAGTACTAGGCTTTGCATATGATGATCAAACACCAGTAGCATGTTCGGTTTATTTGTTACCTTTCGATGTTCATGAATCAAACACCATCCTACTACTCGTTTTTATGGGTTAATATATCTCGTAATATGTCTAAGTATTCAACAGATTAGGTTCCCTAGGGGGCTAAGGATTTTGTGCGTGATAGCATCTGCTATTCCCAACGGCACAACTGTGTGTTCATTTTTGGCATTTTGTTAAAGGAGGAATACTGTACTACAGCTCTACTAGATCCGAGTGATTATTGCTGGCCCGCCCTAACGAAGATCAAGCAGGCAGCCTCTGAGAGGCAACCAAGCGACATGGACTGGAGGCAACCCTCCCTGCCAAAGCCCAAAATGTGAACAGAAAGCGTGCCGGACCTGCCGAGCAATTTCCTTGTTTGTCAGCAATGAAGGTCTGGACGACGATGCTCAGTCTTGATGCGCACACACACAGCAGTACTATCATGTCATCTAAAGAAAAAGCAACATGATGGTGTTGGTTGGACTGTTGGTGTCCATTTGGGCACAGCACAGCCGCTGCCGGTTAGGAGTATCAGTAATTTGTCTGTACCGGAGCAGAGGAGAAGAAGATCGATCAGTGATTCTGTTGCCCAGCAGTTGAAGATTGTAGTAGCTCATTAATGCCGTGTCTCCTACGCGGTGGCCGGCTACTCCATGCCTACTACTCCTAGGAGAGAGGTAGTCTTTGTCTAGAGTGTTTTAGCCACCTCTCACTGACAACAACTTTCATGTGCCTCCATGTGATGATTGGAGTAGAATCATCAGTCCCTTAATTGGTCAGCAATACTCCTATGGGGGCTATGGTTAATTAGTACTAGTCTCTCTCTCTCTATGTGTGTGTCTGAATTGCAAGTACCATATTAAGGAAATGTTTTATGTTACTAGTTGAGTTGTTGAATGGCTGATAGCAAAAGATGCATCTTTAGTTGCACTTTTTCCCATTAAAATGGAAAAAGAGAAAGGGAAGAAGGAAGCTGCTCTGAATCTCTCATGCATGTGAGAGGATCAACTAGACTGCTCAAAAGAGGAAAAGCTTCCAAAGAAAGCATTCAAACCAAGTACAGTAGCGGTACATCTTTAATTTGTTTTAGCAAGAAAGAGACAGATAGCTTAGGAATATCATGTATGTAGTACTAAACTGCCGTCCAGTATTATCGCCTTGCATGCATGCATTGAGATTTCAAAGAGGACGTTACAGAATCATACACAATCTTTGATCACTAGCAGGTGTCTGGTTTTGGGACAAGGCCGGATAAGACGATGCCCATGAGTTTTGGGTGACATCATCCCACTTCTGTGTTTGGTTGATGTTAATTCCATGCCAATTTTTCGTTTGATAGGATGATACAATTTTTTACACCTGTAATGACTTGAGTCAGTGGTCATATCTTGAGCTTATTTTTCTTATTCTTTTCATTTGTCTGCATTGGAAAAAATAATGTCGCCCCCTCAATTCTAAGGGAGGGCCAGCGACCTACATCTAAGCGGAATATTCTCTTAGTGACCACTCCATGCTTTTTCATTCTATAATAAGATAATTTTAGAGAGTGAGAATTTTTTTTTTTTTTGAAGCTAATTCAGGGAGTGTGTGTGTGTGTGTGGGGGGGGACCTTCCCTCGACTTGTTAAAAAAAAAGTCCACGTCGTTTCTACGGAAGAAACCCGTCCGATTAATCCTCAAAAAATGGCCGTAAAAACCATACAATCCGCGACACAAAACACAAAGAGAAAGAGAAGAAGGTATCGCGAGGGACACATGAACTCTCCAGCGGAAGCCTCGAGATTCTGTTGAGGAAGGTGGAAGATTGTAGCTCATTAATGCCGTGTCTCCTACGCGGTGGCCGGCTACTCCATGCCTAGTACTCCTAGGAGAGGGTAGTCTTTGTCTAGAGTGTTTTAGCCACCTCTTACTGACAACAACTTTCATGTGCCCCCATGTGATGATTGGAGTAGAATCAGTCCCTTAATTGGTCAAGAATACTCCTATGGGGGCTATGGTTAATTAGTAGTAGTCTCTCTCTATATGTGTGTGTCGGTATTGCAAGTACCATTTTAAGGAAATGTTTTATGTTACTGGTTGAATGGCTGATAGCAAAAGATGCATCTTTAGTTCCAGTTTTCCCATTAAAATGGAAAAGAGTGAGGGAAGAAGGAAGCTGCTCTGAATCTCTCATGCATGTGAATTTTCAAATAGACTGCTCTCAAAAGAGGAAAAAGCTTCCAAAGAAAGCATTCAAACCAAGTACAGTAGCGGTGCATCTTTAATTTGTTTTAGCAAGAAAGAGACAGATAGCTTTGGAATATCATATCATGTAGTACTAAACTGCCGTCCAGTATTATCGCCTTGCATGCATGCATTGAGATTTCAAAGACGACGTTACAGAATCATACACAATCTTTGATCACTAGCAGGTGTCTAGTTTTGGGACAAGGCCGGATAAGACGATGTCCATGAGTTTTGGGTGACACCATCCCACGGCGTTTTATTTTTATTTTTTTTTTTTTTTTTTTTTTTTTGGGATCCAACTTCTGTGTTTGGTTGATGGTAAGTCCATCTCAATTTTAGGACCGGATAGTGACCATGTTTTTTTTTTTTTTTTTTTTTTTTTTTTTTTTAAACTTCTGTATTTAGTTGATGGTAAGTCCATCCCAATTTTAGGATGATACAATTTTTTTACCCTGTAGTGACCATGTTACTTGGCTGTGATGGTAGGATCTTGAGGGGCTTATCTTCGTATTATTTTCATTTGTCTGCCGATCTTGAGCATATTGTAAGGAGGGCCACAATCTATATCTAGGCTTAAAAATGCTCTTAAATTTCAGACACGAAAAATACGTGGAGAACAATTCATTTATCAGCGTCATATACTTATTAATTGGAAGGTGGACCTGTGGTACTCCTACTAGCAGAAGCGTATACGTACTGGGTTAATGACCTAGTACGTGCATGCATACCCACAAACATTCATCGTGTGCTACGTACGATTGATGCAATGAACTTGTGGGGTGACAGACAGGGTCTGGATGCACAGCGCATACAGCCGCAGATTTTGTTTGCCTGTCTCGGGACTGAAGAAGAGCAGCAGCGACATGGAGTAATCGTACGTGTCCACAAGACACAAGACACATGGGGGCTGCCCTGCGGTTGGGCTGTCTGCCTCCACATGTGTCCGCCGTAGTCTACTGTACGTGCGGGCGGCGCCAGTACTCTTTTTTGACGACGGTTGCGCTGGTGACTGCTGCTGCGGCTGCAGTTTTCGTGCCGCCGCGCACGCAGAGCAGTTGCCTCGTTCCACCACCACGCCCGACCGACAGTGGGACGTGTTGCGAGGTCTGGAATGGAAGGTGCTACAGTAGACGTGCCCGTCCATACCGTGCACTGTGCCTCCCAACAGGCGCCCCGGGCGCCAATGTTCCGGGTGGATGTTGCCTGACTCCGTCCTCAACAGTACTCCTCGAGGTGAGGGCGCTGATTACCGCGCAGCAATGATTCACTGGGTGGGAGGTTGAAAAGCGGCGAATAGACGGCGGCCCGTACGGATGTCCTGTCTGTCCTACTCCTCGAGATTTAATGGCTGAGGGGGTGAAAAAAAAGTAAGAAACACATCAATTATCACGCTCGTTCATGGCTTTCTTTACCAGCAAGCAACGTCGTTGCGGGCATGGATTAGCGCGGCCAGCCTTCATCCGGAACGGAATGCGAAGAAATGGCCAAGCCGAAGCATCAGCACTATACAGCACGGCTAATCATGTGGCTTTGCCCATGCCAATGCCATGACGGCGGTCACTGCTGCGCGCCGGCGGTACAGACAAAAAGGGGCCGCGTTTTCGCGAGGAGGCACGCGAGGCCCAGGGAGGGCCAGGCCAGGCGCCGGTGCGGTGCCCCATCTTGTCCGTCCGTCCATTCACCGCCGGAGCCGGACCAACCGAGCAAAAAGATGTCCCGCCCCCGCCCCCCGCCGCCGTCCTCTTCCTCTCTTCTCTCGAATCGATCCATCTAATCCAAAACCTGTCCAGCACGCACGCAGACCGGCAGGCACGACGACATCGCTCGCCTTTAATACGCCGTCGCTCGCACAATGTGAAACCACCTGGAAAAAAAAAGCGCGACGCGACGCGACGCAGACTGGGACGTGGATGCCTGATGGCCATCCATCCATCCATCCTCCTTGCCCAGCGCCCCAGTACAGTAGTAGTACAATAACATGGATCGTTTTTGATATGTTAATCAGCCGACAAGCTAACCTATCCGCACCATCGATGGATCGGTTCAATCAGCGCGTTCTTCCGCCGGCACTGCTGCACAACAGCTCACATGTTACTTCTACCGCCGCTACCTGCTGCAGCCGTCACTAACTAGGCTACTACCGCGTGCTGTTCGAGAGGCACATCTGAATCTGATCGCAGCCGAGCCGATCGCACATCAGATGAGGTCGGCGATTTATTCACCTTTCTCAACTCCACCCAGGACTGGCTAAATCCACCCGGTCAGATGCTCTCATATGATACATGGGGCAGCAGTTTCTTCAAAAAAAAAAAAAAAAAAGCGGAAGCAACCAGGGAACCTGGGAGTGATATGCTGAGGATGGATCATGCGCGAATGATTCGGCCGGCCGACAAAGCAATGCTTCTACTCGATCGACCCTCCCTCGTACAGTCGTACACGGTTCGCAGCCGGGCCGGGCCGCAATTAGCATGCGTGCCGTGGCTTTGCGTATCTTTACTTCTTTTTCCATCCATGTGTTTGTTCCCTGCGCTGCATAATTGCATTGCATTCCCATTCGCATTAGCATCAAGCCAGCCATCAATGGAGAGCGCTGGAGTGGCGTCGGTCAAAGGTAGGGCACGGAGACCGGGCAGGCACCTGCAGTGCTGTGCAGCGGGACAAAGGAAATCGATCGATGTAGTATGGTGGATCGATCAAAGGGAGCACCCATCATGCTACGTGCCGCGGCACGATCTCTGTCTGTCTCCTTGCCTGCCCTTCAACTGCTCACTGGTGTCCTTCCCCTGGCCTTCACACGCTCTCTCTAGAGTCTAGCCAAAGCCAATACGACGACAGACGGCTCAACTGCCCACTGTCCTCTCTCTCTTTGCCTTTTTCCAACATCTCTCTCGGTCTCTCCTGCGCAGAGGCAGTGCAGTGCAGTGCCTGCTCTGCTTTCCCAGCTTTTATCTCTGCCCAGTGCCCCCCTGCCTCCACTAAAAGGGCTCCCAATTCCAATACTCGTAGTAGTAGTAGACGTCGATAGCCCAGCCAGCAGGCAAACGCGTCCGCCGTGCCGTCCCGTCCCGTCCGTCCCAAGGTTAGCCCAAGACCCGCCCAGCCGGCCCGCCCTAATTTGGCAACACCCATATACTCCACCACCGGCCGCGTCTCAGCTCTCCACTCCAACTCCCACTCGCCTGTCTGTCTGTCGTCGATCGCCACGCCGATGAGGGACGCGGTGGTAGTGATGACGGCGCCGGGAGCCGGAGCCGGGGCCGGGGCCGGGGCTGCCGGAGGAGGAGGGAAGGCGGGCGGCGGCGGCGGTGCAGGCGGAGCGGCATCCGCGGCGCCGTGCGCGGCGTGCAAGCTGCTGCGGCGCCGGTGCGCGGCCGGGTGCGTGTTCGCGCCATACTTCCCGCCAGGGGAGCCGCACAAGTTCGCCAACGTGCACAAGGTCTTCGGGGCCAGCAATGTCAGCAAGCTGCTCCAGGTACACCACAGCGCCATGCGCCACCCACCGCCGCTCGCTCTGCCCTGCTCTTCTTCGGGCGCTGGCGATGCAACTAGGTTTTTTGTTGTTGTCCACGGGTCCCACGGGCCTTTTTTGCCACTCTCGTCGGTACACCGTGAATAATGCTCCTTTCTTTACCTAGTTGCTTTGTCGTGAAAATCACTAGCATACACGTAGTAGCGATGCACACAGCAGCATGCTCTGGTATAAAAAAATCGTCTCTGCTTAGCAACCTCTGCACCTGAATATGTTGCTGGTTGATTCAGTGAACAGGTCTCCATCATCTCGTGAGCTTCTTTTTTGGATAATCATCTGCTGATGTTCTTTTTAAGCCTTCGTTTTGCTTCTAGAAGATCGAGATCCCCAGCAGCCTACACTGCACTGCTACTTATCCTTGTGCCGATTCTTCTTCAGTTACATACATATGGTTTTATTTTGCTTCATTTCTCTACACTAGAATTTCTTTTGCTCTCCAATATGTATATAGAATTATAGATAGATGTGTACTGTGGAAGTGGATAGTTGGAGCGAGCGTTACTTCACTTGTGTGATGATAGTCAGACTCAATCAAGACTGTCTGTGTCTCAGGTATACTGCTTTGCCAAAAGTAGCAAGCTTTACACATATATCTTATTAACAAAGTGTTCTCCGATCCTACCTACTGGCCGGCCACACTTTTAGGGATCATTCTGCTTTAGCTACCTTCATTGTGTACCGTACGGAGTACCTACATCCCTACATATATTATACAATGAGTCTTGATACCGAAGCTTGCTTCATCCACCACTTTTCTCCAGCTTTGTTCCTTCCTCCCGACTGATCTTCTGATGCTCTGCATGCCTGTACAGTCACTTCCCTATAGCTTCACACCTTTTTCTTGGGCACAGACACAACCATGTTATTACAGTAAGAGTTTACTGATTGATGATCATGATCCGGCTCCAGAGTTACTACTGTGTTAGGATTCTTATCAGGCTCTTGGTAATCATCAACTCGACAAGGCATGGGCAAACAGTGTCTCCCTTTCACTGCACGCAGCGCAGGGGGTGCCATCAGGGAGGCAGCCAGAGGCAGCCACCCGATCCGATCCGATCCAATCCAATCCAATCATGAGAACAGTGCAGCAACAAAACAAACCAAACAGATTTGCTGCGTTTTCATCCGCATGTGCCCAGGCAGGCCCCAGCAGGGCCTCCATAGCAATTTGGTACTGTACAAATTTATTAGAATCGACAAATTTATTAGGACTTGTCTCTGCGTGCTCTTGACCGTATCTTGGAGTTCAAAGATCTCCCCATGTGTCCGTCCGAGCCGTCGGCAGCAGTGTAGGACTAGTACTGCCTCCGGTCCGGTGTGTCTACTCCACCTACGGCCGTCGCCGTCTTCAGGCATGATTGCACATGGTGTCCGAAAAAGAAAGCTTTCGGCTGCACCAAACACGCAGACATGTTGTCGATCTTTTTCTCTCATCTTTTCCTTTTTCTTTTCTTTTCTTGGAACAAGAACTCCAATAATAACCAGCTATATTATCATCTAGGGATTATTACCGTCTGGTTGCATTGGTCCTAATCTGATCGCACTAGCAGTTTCCTTCCCTAGCTAGGCACTCTCCATCATTGTTTCTTTGTCATGTCTGGAAAATGTGTCTCGTTCTACTGTACATTTCTACGTATCTTGTCATGTGTATCTTCATCTAGGAGTACAAACGATCCATGTCCATGATGAACATGCACTGTCGTTGCCTACTAATGCTCTGGTGGAATTGCAAGTGCAGGAGATCCCGGTGCAGCACCGAGGGGACGCCGTGAGCAGCCTGGTGTACGAGGCCAACGCGCGCGTCAGGGACCCGGTGTACGGCTGCGTGGGCGCCATCTCGTCGCTGCAGCAGCAGGTGGAGACGCTCCAGGCGCAGCTGGCGCTGGCGCAGGCCGAGATGGTCAGGCTCAAGATGAGCAACGACTACATCCTGCACCGGCTCAAGGCGTCCAGCAGGGCCGGGGGCAGCAGCTACACCGGCTCGCCGTCGTCCATGTCCTCGCCCAAGACGGCGGAGCCTGAGGCGCACTGCAAGGCCACGCCGGAGCTGCTGGACATGGTCGTCGACCAGCCCAGCTTGGACGACGCCCACTTCTGGTCCTACTAGTAGTTAGGATCAGGGGATGGAGGCTGCTGACCGTCAGTATCCATCAGGTGCTTTGTTTCTCTTCTGGGTCAGGTCAAGCACTCTCAACAAGCTAGGTTGTTTTAGCTGATTTAGTCGTGTGATCGATCGATCAGGTGCTGTTTTTGAGTCACAGATGGTGGTATGGTAGTTGGTATATATATATGATATCAGGTATATGGTGTGCGCACGCTGTAACAGCGTGAGACACACTAGGAGGAAGGTGAGGTGAGCGTACACGTAGAGGCCTTCTCCTATATACCTTCTAGCAGTATGTCCAGGGGCTTGTTTTTGTTGGCTGTCCTTCCATGAGAAGGTGGAACATTGTTACAGATATTGGTGTGCATCATGCTATGCATCGCAAGAACCTTTCTCTTGCTCGTAGCATCTCCCTGGTTCCTTAAACAGGTGAACTCTGCTAAGGAAATGCAGATAACTTTTAGCTATGTATGATTGTCTGAGTGTTTACTTTCCCAGGCCAGAGTTTTTGGAATTATGTTACGTGCCAAGTGCCAACTTTTATTTAGCTGCGAAAATTATTTCAGACAAAAACCTCAGTACAGCCAGAGTAAAACGAAAAAAAAAAAAAAAAAAAAAAGCTATCTTGAGGTTATAATAAGAATAAGATGCAGCTACTGGTTTGTCCCAGTTGGGGCTGAAATGAAATTTTACTCTCAAGTTTGTCTGTTTCACGGTTTTACAAGGATGGGGCACCATGACAGACTGCATCCTAATTTAGGCAGTGCACCACTTACAGAAGCAGCACGAGTTTGCATGCTAAGTTGTTGAGAGGGGTCCGATCGTTCCAAACTTCCACCTAATGTGGATTATGGGGGCCAAAACTTGCAACTGGACCTTGAAATCCACAGCTAGATGGCAATAAGTTGCTAATGAAGCAACTTCGCTAGCTGCAAACCCAACAACAAATTGTGTATCTTATTAGCTTGCAGTAACTAAATCATGAGCAGGGAAACTCTGACATTGGATAGCGAAACTTACAAGAGACACATGAAGCCTATGGCATGCTACGATTTAGCAAGCCTTGGAAAGATAGATAAAGATCTTTGTTGTCTGGACCAAAGATCTCTTCAGCTTTCTTCAGAGTTTCCTGGCATGAACAGTTGGTTGTGTTATGACCCAGACATGTATTCAATTAAAAAATTAGCAAAATATCAACATTTATTCGGTTGTGTTATGACTCAGACAGGTATTCAATTCAAACAAATAGCAAAACATCAACAATTATGTGGTTGTGTTGACTCAGACGGGTATTCAATTAAAAAAAATAGCAGATGGACAGAAATGACCAACCTCACGTGACTGCTTATGGGCATTGAGCTCTTTGATGTTGGCTAAGAATGCTCCAAATTGTTCGTAGGATAGACGGCTCCTATAAATGGTAAAAATTTTGTTATTTATGACATCATCCATCTCATTCGATGATGATTTAGAAAAGAGGTCCAGACATCAACAGACCTGGCTTGACGAAAAAATTCCTTTCCATCAATTCGAGGAGTGCGACCTGAAAAACCCAGCATCAACCGTATTTATTCTATTCATGTAACATTCTAGTTTCAAATGGCAACACGTCTTTACAAACCTGGGTTTGACCGTCCTGCGTGGAGGTGAGTTAGCTGCCGAGGATTGCTTGCTTGATGGATACCATGGTGTCATTGACATGTGAGCTTCAATTCGAGATTTTGTTGGTGAGTTAGCACCAGACATCAACTTTGGTGTTGCTGTGGTAGACATTCGCCTTGGAGAAGCAGAAGTAGACATTATTTTAGGAGTGGCCTCTGGGGTAAGGCGAGGAGTGATGTGCGATGAGAGGGCATATTTTTGGATCAGGGGTCTTGTTGCAGTACCTAATAGATTTTTCAACAGATCAGAGAGCTGAAACTTATGTTAACATCCTGATGGGTATCAAGATGAATAGCAAATGATAAGCTAACAATACCATCGCGGTTTGTGCTTCCAGCATCCAAAGATTCTCTAAATATATTTGTTGTAGGGTGGCTGACAGATTCACCATCTTCAGCATCCAAAACAAAATAATAGCTATGGATCAATGCTGGATGCTTTTGGTGGCTAGTTGATAGAAATGAGAGATTTTCAAGTACATCTAATTCTAACCTCCACTAGATGACGCTTTTGATGCTACTGATTGATCACATGTTGTAATGTCAACTGTTTCCTGTGGCTGCATAAGAAGGATTCAGCAAAAAAAATTAGGGGTGAACTGGGTAAATAAATTAGCAAGCACACACAAATATCATGATATACTGCATAAATAAATGGAACATACTGATGAACTGTCATCACGCAATGACTGCATCAGATGCCTCTTGAATGACTCCAGCTGAGAACAGAGAAAATCTATCAGTACGTTGTCAAATAAAAAAAGGTTAGGGAAAGAGATAGTGGAGTTTTTTTTGAAGGATGACAAGAGTCTTGACGTAAATTTTATTACAAGATCCCGGGGTGGGGGGTGGTAAAGACCAACGACAACAGAAGACGCAAGCTGCACAGAGCTCCACAAAAGAAACAAGGAAGAAAATATAGACAGGTGTGGTTGATAATCTGAATTCTGAAATGCCATTTGGCCTGCTCCTTGACAGCATAAGAATAAAAGTTTATTTTTTGTCCTTCAAATAGGGAAGAGACGAAAAAGAGGCAAAATTTGTTTCAATCTTATTGCGTGCTCATTTGCTGCTAAGGTTAGCAGCGAATGAAGATCATAAGCTGTATAAGGAAACTAATCAAGAGGGTGATCTAATCAAAGATATTTATGCACATTCATGTAAGGAAAGAGAGATTAAACAAATGACATCCAAGGAAAGGAGATATATTCATGGGAAAAAATGGAAAGTTCAATCAGCTATGCAAGAAAACTAATCAGTTGTACTAATAGTAATGTTTAGAAACCGAGTGTTGGGAACATGAAGCAGCGCACACATGCAGTTAATAAAGATTGTGTCCATGATGTGTCCTATTGTTGAGGCCCATATAAGCCAATGATCGTGGGTGTGGATTGGTTGAATGAATCCATTGCCATAAACCCAGCTGGTTTCCACTTTTAACTTGCCATTTACAGTGGCTGCATATCAATGAAAACATCCTTGATTTGCTAGGATTTGTTTACTTATGATGATACTGAACCTCTGAATAATTCTATCCTTCTCATGAATGTCAGTGGCACTGGCAGCCTAAGAAATGACAACCCAGTTCACTCATGGTGATGTTAAAATGTACTACTAATAAATGGTCCAAATAGATCGTTCCCCTTAAATCTCCTGGTTAAAAACTTTCCCAATATATGTGAGTTTCTAATCCTAGCTACAAATATGTAGTATATGTAGTACAAGGAGAAGGATAGGCCGACGGGGGGAACCTTCTGCAAATCGCGTGCCTGCTTCTTGGACGTCTGCGCCAGCGAGTCCCTCTCCTTGCTGAGCTTAATCTGCACCCACAAGCAACGTTGCAAGCACCAGGTTCAGAAACCAAAACGGCACGCAGATGCCAAATGCGAACAGATTTGAGCGGGGCACGTGACGACTCACATTGTCCTCGAGCGCGGCGCGGAGCCTGGCGTTGGTCTCCTGCAGCGCGGTGTCGAGCAGCGCCACGCGCTCCCGGAGCTCGGCGTTCTCGCGGTCCTTGCCCGCGGCCTCCGCCCGCAGCCGACCCGCCTCCCGCTCCAGCCCGGACACCCGGCCCGCCACTGCCAGCGCGGTGATGCGGCGCGCCAGATCCAGCTGCTCGTAGGGGTCCCGCGGCAGCGCCGCCAGGAGCTCGTCCGGCAGTGCGAAGTCCCCCGCCATCGCCCCAGCCGCGCCGTCACCCAGTGGCATCGCCGTCCCCAGATCTCTCCGACGCGGAGGCCGGGCGGGTGCTTGGGTTTGCCCGCTGCTCCGCTTTGGGCTGCTCCGCTTTGGAGTGGAGGTGTGGAGACCGGAGGAGACTGGAGGGGAAAGGGACCACCGCTGGAGGGGGTTTGAAATGGACTCGGCGGCCGACGCGAGGTTTGAAATTGTTTTGATGATGGGGGCTGTTCCCCGTTCGCCTCGGTTCTGCGGAGTGGGCGCCCGAAGTACTCCCTCCGTTACACACAATTCCCCTTCTTATTCAATTTTTTAATAAAATATTATTATCGCTTATTACATCACTAAAGATATCGTAATGACGTTTTGTTTATTTTATAATTTACATAAAAAATTTGGGCGCCCAATTTATATGAGTAAAAAGCAAATTGTAGCAATTGTTTGGAACGGGGACGGTGAGGTTCGTACCTGTGGTCACAGGGGGGTGCGTACGAAATGCCGATGATAAGCTGATGGAACTTTGTTTTTTTTTGAAAGTTTTAAGCAGATGGAACGGTGGTCATCGAGGCCGGGCGAGAGATTTCGGCTCAATCACTTTAACCAACTCAAGTAATCGAGCGCTGGCGCCAGTGTTGGATCCACGATTTCAAAGTTGGGTATTCCTAAGCAAAAGAAAATAATTAGTTGGAAGATACGAAGAGTTCACGGTAACACAAATAAAAGGTAGATATAGAAGCTAGAGCAAAATAATGGGATGCGATAATATGAAAATTTAATTTAAAATAATAGTAAAAATCTGTTCTTATAAATGATTTTTTGAATTTTGAGGGGTGCCTGGGCACCCCTGTGGCTAAACTAGAGATGTTTTGTAACAAAGGAAATTACAAAGGGAAATGAGAAATTTGAATGTAAAGATTACAGGTTAACCTCACCCTGGGCGTTCGGTAATACCGAACCGATCGGTTCGGTTCTTCGGTATGCACGTAAATTCGGTTCCTCGATAAGTTGGTACCCATCGGTTCCTAGATAAACCCAGTACCGAGCACATTCGGGATCGGTTCTTTCGGTTCGGTTTCGGTATTTACCGAAAGAACCGAACAGAGTGATAGGAGAGAAAGGGTCTGGCATCGCTGGCTCACCTGGTGTGCGTCTCGCTCGCCATGGCGCTTGGCCGCGTGGGGGCCGACGGTGGGCTCGTGCTCGTGCTCGTGCCGTGTGAGGCGACCGGCGAGGGCGGCGCGACGGCGTAGCTGCGGGACGGCGTGTCGACGGCACGGGGCGGCTGCGCATGGCGCGAGGGCGGGCCGGCGAGGGACGGCGGCGGACTGTGGAGGCGGAGTGAGGTCGGAGACGCAGAGGTGGGCGCGGCCGCGCGGCCACGCGAGTCGCGGCGTCGGGGCTCCTGTCGTGGATGCGCTCGCCGGCGGAGGCAGAGCGGACTTGTCAACGGACGGCGGCTCCTGTCCTGGATGCGTGCGTGAGTCACGTTGGGATTGGAAGTGAGGATTGGAAGTGGGCTAGGGTTAGATGGTGGGCTGCTGGGCCAATTCACTGAGATATGATGATGGGCTGTTGGTAAATGGTAAGTCACTTCACTTAGATGGGCTGCTGGTGCCTGAATTCGGTTCTACTTCGGTATTTCGGTAAACCGAGGCCTAGAACCGAATTTACCTCGGTTCTTTTCGGTTCCGAGAACTGAACGAATAGGAACCGAATTTTTTCGGTTCGGTATATTTCGGTTCGGTTCTCGATATTTTCGGTTCGGTTTCGGTTCTCGGTTTTTCATGCCCGTATGAGGTTAACCATACTATACATATGTATATACCTAATATCTACTCACATTGTTTAGCAAAATTGTTGGGTATGCCGGAATTACTGGGCCCCTGCCCACGAATGGAAATTGTTGTTTTGTTATAAGAGAAAAAACATTGTGACATGGGCGTAAATCAGGCTAACTTTAAACGGTACCACAAAAATGTTCAGATCTCCCTCCATTTCAAATTGTTCTCTTTTATTTGGAATTAACTTTAAAAACTAAGCTTATATAAAAGCATACACAAGCATCTACAACATCAAACAAGATTTATTAGATACACCATTACAATAAAATTTAATGTTACCCTTTAGTAATGTACTCTAGTGCTAATATATTTTTCTATATATTTGATTAAAATTAAATAAATGTCTAATGTCAAAACTAAAATAACTTAATCTCAAACAATTGGAGAATATGTACTATGTACTTCTATGTCTCTAGAATATTAGTACCCATTCTAAATTATGTCATTCTATTTTTCTAGAGACTCCCTCCATTCACAAAAAGAATGCAATTGTTGTAACTGTGTTGTTCAAACTAGCTTAGGTAGTTTAATTATGTCCTAACTCAAAACTGTCTAACTGTGACCGAATTTTAGGAGTGGAGCAACATCAACTACGGAGTACTACAACCTAAGTAGTTTCATTAAATCAAACTTGGTATGCATGGATAATTCATTTATTTGGCTTTGTAAATGTCAACATACTTGTAATTTAGAGAAATTTAATTTAGTATAGAACTAAAACCACTTACAATTTGAAATGGAGGGAATAATAGTCTCAGATAAAAGACAATGTTCAATGGAGTGTCTGAAACTGGAACAGAACATGTAACGATGGATCCAAACCATTAGTTTGTCCAATTCAGTAGCAGGTGCATACAGTAACACTGCAAATTCCAGGCTCCAGCACCGACCCATGGCCATGGGTGTACAAAAAGAATTTGCACAACATTTAATATGCTGTGTGTTGGCATTTCTGTACAGGACTGGAATGGGCACTCCCATTCAGGCGGTAGGGAATGTACACATATAATGAATATAGATACAGACTTCATCCTTACCTACTAACTAGTAAAAAGAGAAAACAGATAATACTAACATGGTATCTCCAGCGACACCAGTCTGTATATGCTGCCACCAATATTCGTCATTATCCTTTTGAAGGGGGCTGCTGGCATTATATCATATTAGCAATAGACTACTGCCGTCCAAGCACCCACCAAGAGTTCTATCAATGGTCCACTCTCAACTTTGTGATTCTATGTGACCTGATCATTTTCATTTTGAGGTGGATCGGTGTAATCTTGACCATGATCACGGACATCTCTGAACATAGAGAAGAAAGAAACTATGCCATCAGAAGCACCGCCTCCTAGCAACCACAGCAAAAGTGACCCAAATGGGTTGAGGGAGCCTGAGCCTGTAGGGGTGGTTCCAGCTTGCTGAGCGTTTTGCTCTTGATATTGGAGAGCATTGTTGGCAGCTGGCTCAGAAATTCCATTCTGTTGACCCTCTTGCTGGTTCCTCGTAGACTCATCCTGAACCAATAGGGCATCTGCTTCACGAGCAGCACCAAGGCCATCGTTTGTAGTACCAGGGTCCCTCACATTTACCCTAGCAATGTGTAAGGTAGAAGTGTAGATAGTTGAGGATGTAATCTGGACACCTGTCTGCTGGTGAATGTGAGCTCGACTTCGCATGAATCTCTGGAGAGCTGGCACCTGAAGTGGCACAGGGAAACATCAAGTAGACATTGGGTGACAATGATTTAGTTGAGCCAATGGACCCAGTATATGCACACTGATCTACCTCCCTAGTGAATCAATAGATTTTGGGTCAATTTTCTGATTTACATGAAAGTTACGACAAGCTGTGCATACAAACCACTGTTCAGAAGCTAAAAAGTGCATATGGATATTAAACTTTGAAACATCTAACTAATAGTAATCAATGATTATTTCTAAAAAACGTGAACAGAAAATTAAATCAAAATGTAGTAACAAGCATTAGATATCAAATGAGAAATACAAAAACAAAGAAACAAGACATTAACTTACCTCAAAAACGGTTCCAAAAATATAAAATCAGGTGCTGCATGAATGCTGCCGTAGCAGAGAAAGCCAGATATGAGAAGCCTGGTAAAGCATAAGTCATAAAGTGACAGAAATGTGCCATTAGTTAATCAATAGTTCAGTCAGAAAAAAGTTCGATATATATACTGAATTGTACGTACCATAAGTATATGAGAAGAAGTAGATATGGAAAACCAAAAAATAGAGCAAGAAGAAGCGTGGAAAGAACTGCATCGATATGGATGTCCGCACACTGAAAAACAAAGATACAGGGATAAGTATTTAAGAATGATTAGCTTCAAAATTTTGTCCTGCACAAAATCAAATGCATCCATGCTGCTGCCTTCTACTATTTTGACAAGAATAAGTGATCATCTCTACACATATATTTTTATTTAAGTTGCTCTCTCAGCAGTGAGCAAAAGGCCTAGCTATTCCCTTACGGAAAATTTGCTGTAGGGCACTGCGACTTCGTATTAAGTCCTGTTTCGGGGGAGGCAATGTCAAATTGTAGTTACTATTAGCTGGTCGCCTGGGCCCCATTAAAATACTCTTTCCAGCTGAAAAAGAGGAGATTTTTTCATTTGGGAGCCTTGGATCACAAATGAACCCGACCCGACGCCAACCAGAGACTTCTCTAAAAGGGTAGATGTTTCACATTGGGAGTGGAGTAATAATAAAAATTCCAGTAATACTTCCATGTAAAAACATTACCTGATCATCGTGAATAGCTCACATAACCATACAAGAGTCAAAACAAGAAACGCAAAGCAATTGATCATCGTAGAACTCAAATAGAAAAAAAGGATCCCAATCATAATCTACAAAGATCAGAACAAAATAATGAGTGAGCTAATGTACAAGTCTGCTGAATCCTGCAGCGAATACATTTTCATCACAAACTTCAAATACTTCAAAACGCCAAAGAATATTTCCCATTACCGAACAAAAACCAATGATTCGATGACATGCACAAATATCAACTGAAAAGTTGGCAGGTGATGGCGTGCATGGTGTTGAAGCTGCACTGAAAATTTCAAGGAAGAACAACGCACTAGGTGAATCAAATAAAAAAATATATTAAGTGCAAAGCAGTCCAGGCCGCAACCTACAGAAAAGAACACCAACCTGTGAACCTAAGCATGCGGGATTGCGTTTCTCTCAGAGTAAATGAAACAGACATGGTGGTTGTGAAAAATACAAAGAGTGACATTAGAAGGACACCACATTTTGTCACAAAGTAATCTGCAAACACCAAAGTTGCAATGCATCAGATTTGATGCACAGAGAGGAAGATATGAGTCATTTATGTTATGAAAGGCAATCAAAAGCCAAAATTAGGGGCTTTTTGGTTCCATATTTTCCAAGTTGAAAGTTCATTGCAATTTAGCAGTTGGCATGTATAAAGCTTTAGTGGAACAAATGCACAATAGTGAAGTCATGTAGAAAACGCTCAAGAGTTGACTCAACATATTGAGAAAACAAGGTTAACTATACCAACCTCCAAATCTTGTAGGACCTTCTGGTGGTTCATGCCCATAACTGAGATCATAGAGCTCCTTTGTCTGAAAGTTGTATAAATAACCTGCACAAAATACCAAAGACCAAACCATTAGTTCATAAATGGATCGTAGTGCAAACAGTGTTACAAAGTGCAAAAAACTGTTGTTTGACATGCTTCAAGCAAGTGAACTGTGTTGTTAGTTTGCTGTACCAAGTCTGTGATCATTTGTAGAACTATTGACAACTAAAAGTAGGTACAAGCACAATAGGATCAGATGCGTACCATGACCAGGAGAATTCACCAAGCTGTTTGTAAGTATAGTATCATATCCAACAATGCTGTTTATCAAAAGCTGCTGCCACCTGAAAAGGAAAATGTAGAAAAAATGAGATGGCATCTACTGCAGAGTGCAGACAATCCAGTTTGATAGTATATGTACATGCCAACACATGACAAACACCCACTAGAAGAAAACTGTAGCAAAGAAAAATGCAGACTTATAGAGAAAGAAATGTCTCACATTCTGTATACAAAGAGTACAAATTGCACACAAATCTACAGGATTTATTATATAAAAAATTCATGTTGCAATGATATAGTAGTTACTATCGTAATGTTCATTGAAATAAGGCAACAATTCTTTCCAAATTATAAGACGCTTTTGGCTTTTTAAGATACATACCTTTTGCTATGCACTTAGATATACATTGTGCTATATGGTAAAAGCAATGTACCTAGAAAAGCCAAAACGTTTTATAATTTGAAAAGGAGGGAGCATTTATCAAAATTGTTAGCTGGATAATACTAATACATGTCTGGCATCTAAGTAGCAAACTGTCAAGAATTAATATATGCTGAAGTGAAAACATTTAGATAGATATGCAAATTCCACAAGATCCAAGGTAAGGTCATTGATACTCTTCAGATAAAGGCTAGCAGAAATTGGACATCCATGGATTTTTAGCATTTAAACTAGAATTCAAATTTTGGTGGGGGCCATCTCTTGGTAGTTCATTTTTTTTTTTTTGAACTAGAGGGTATCGCTTGCATGTTGGTGAAAAGGGCATTCTCCTAAACTCTATGTCAGATCAAAGTTTTCAACATAAGAGAAGGTGCTAATATTAACAGCAACCTTTTTTTTTGACAAGAGTATTAACAGCAACCTTTGGCACTTGAAAGCTTGCAAACAGTAAGGGTTCAAAAAATACTGAACAAAAACCTGTTTCCAAAGCAAGGATTTCGAGCAGAAATTGTGATATTGATTGTCCGGACACCATGACGAATTTTAGCACCTTCAGAAAGCAAGAAATAACCCTGCAGAAAAGAAATGAGCATGTGGGAAAGCCCCTAAAATGAATACTAATCAACGTCGCGATGCTAATACATGCATACAAGCATAAAAGGAACAACAATTGGCTCTTCTGATCCCCTTAACCAACTCAAGGATTGAATTAATTCAAGAAACTATGTCATCAGTCAAACCTATATTGCTAATAATTGTGAATATTCTACTGCTTTTCAGATCCTTTTCATTGAGTCAATATGCCAACTCTAATAAGGTTTGACTTCTTTCATAGCCTAAAATTGTCTATTCATTATTTACCCTTGCTAAAATTATAGATTGCAATTGCATACATAACACATCAGTGACAATGTGCTGTGAAGGCCAACTTCACCTACAAGCTTGGGGTTAGTGCTCTGTGAGGTTACTCAGACTGCATTGCAACAGTCAGTATTTCAGTGAGAAAAGTGCAGACCTCATACTCATAATGGAACTTTGCACTGAAGATGTCAGGAAGCAGTGGCATATTCACAGTTATCACTTATCAGATTGTTAATGGAATACATCCTCATAATGGAACTTTGCTAAAATTGTCTCACTGAAAAGTAGCCTAAAACTTGCAAACATGTTCAACAGAAGTTTGTATTCTTATTGTGATAAGAAACAAGAAGCTCATCACCAAATAACATATCAAAGAAGACAGAATGGTCGAGTTCAAAAAAAGAACACAGAATGGCCGAAAGATATAAACAGGACAGGAAGCCTGACCTTCTCCACACCATATAAATAGGTAGGCTCAAATGCTTTACTCCTCCTCTCAAACCACTGCACTGTAACAAGCAACATAAGCTAGATAAGTTAGAGAAAATTAGTGTCGATACTACCTATTGTTAATAGGATTCATGCGCATAAAATATGATAACTTAACAGTCGACACTACCTATTGTCGAACTAAGATGATCCATGCTTGGTAGTTGAAGATCCTTAACAATATGGAGGAAGTCATTCCAATTTGATCTGACCTGATGTTAAGAAATATCATAGGGATAAAGTACATGTATGTTAACCAATTTGGAGACACATAAGCAAACACAGATCACTAATAGCAAACAAGGGATAAAAATATTGATGAGCAGTCTTTTACTTAGTCTGAATATTGGGTAATACTGTTACACTATCAGTCCAACAAATCTTAGCAATGCGAAAGGACCTCTACCCTAGTGGTTAGAGCTCCTGAGTAGCATTCAGCGGGCCTGGGTGAGCGAATTTAAACAGGTCCGCATTAAAAATAAAAAAAGGCTTGGGATTCCCTGATTCCCTGCTGATTTTGGTCAAAAAAAATCTCAGCAATAAATATCTATAGCCACTAATTTGTCCCTTCACAAAATAGTTCTCAGAAAGGACGAGATGCCCATGAAAAAAAAAAAAGAAAGACCTAGAAACTTTTTTGCTACATCAAAATCCACCGATCAAACTGACAAAATGAGGATTTTTTGGGGTAAGCATTAAACAAGGGGGGTGTTTAAAAAATCCTGGTCAAACTTCTTACCATCAACTGGAGGGTATTTTCTGAAAGTTGCTTTATGTTCTTCCAGAATGAGACAACACGATGGTACCATTTTCTGAACAAATATGTCACTGCTGCTTTAAATGACTCCTTAGCCGATAAAGGGTGGTGTACAGAACCCTCTCCGGCTGCCTTCAAATCTGGTAAGCCTGGAATAGTCGTGGTAACAGTTGTGTCAGCTGTATTATCAGATTGAGGTTCAAATTCTTTGTCTCCTTTCCAAGTTCTAAACATTAGCTTACTCCTCCTAGCTCCAGGGCCAACCCAGGTTGACCAAAACTTAGATGCCAAAATGTTGAACTTATCACCATTAACCTCTAAAATTTTCTCAGCTGAACGTCCCAGGTTCTGGAGATCCATGATGTAAGAAGCACCTCTGCTGGACCATAATCCACCACTGATAATCTACAACTCATAGCAAAGTTTAAAATTGACACCAATAGAATAGAAACAGGAATCATCAACAAAAGCAAGAAGAATAACACATATATAAGTTTCAGAGTAGCAAACAATTCAAGAACAAAAGCAAAGAGCAACCGGACATTAATAGTACCTTGATTTGGACAAGTTGTGCTTCTCCAAATTCAATTCCAGAAAACTCACTTGAGCAGCCAGGCTTCGCATGCAAAAGACAATTCAAAAGTGAGAATTAAAAAATAAAGACTGGAGTGGACAGAAATGTGGACTACAAAATCAAATAGTATTAGTCCATCGCATAGGGTTTCACTCTTTATTTTTCCTACAGATATTCTTTCTTTTTTTCTCACAACTCTAGATTTTTGTGTTAATGATCTCCACTCATAAACTTTATATTTCTACCTAGTTGATATTAAGCAGCGGGAATGTGGAACCATGGCACGTTCTTCGCCCTGGGAACATTGTTCCTGTTCCAGAAACAAGTAGGTTCAACATTCCTCTATCCCATCAACCCAGGAACTTGGTCACCATGCACATGACTGTGTAAAGAGCCTGCTTTTTATATGTATTAGATATATAGACAGATCATTTAGATGAATAAGGTTATAGTTGCATGGCCTTGCTTGGTGTGATGTGTTTTTTGTGCTATATGCATGTAGATATATATCATAGTTCATCAAATATTTATCTTATGTACCATTACATGCAATAATCCTTTGTAAAAGAATGGACAAACTAGATCAATCAGATTGGCTCAGCTTTAACATAGCAGCAACTCCATGAAATCAACAACCGAAATATGTGTTAACATGATAAGTGAGGCATGAACAGAATAGAACAGAATATAAAGGTCAAAACAAAAAATACAGAGCAGGAAGTGAACAGTATGCATATATACACATTAAGTGATAAATTAATACTCCATTTTTGAATATAAGGTGTTTAGGACAAGCTAATTAGTTCAAATGAGGGAGTACTTAACTTGTGTTCCTCCTAGTTCAAAGTAAATACAACTGATTACTGAAGGAAGAACAACAGAGGATAGGTAAAAGTTCTTCAATGTTATGCCAGCAAAGCAAAGCAAAGCAAAGCAGCGATGGGTAGCTCTGTTTCCACAATTCACATCAAATTGGCAGTATGGTAGCACTGCTGAAAGATCACAGAAGTTAGCACGAGCTCCCCGCCCCAAGCACGGTGACAGTTTGAACAGAAGCCCACGAGAAGCGTCACATCCGCTCCCAATCCATCACAGCGGCAGCGGCAGCAGGAGCAATGGAGGGCAATTCTCTCGAGACAGGCCCGTGACTGACCTGCTGCACGAAGTTGGTGTGCATGACGACGAGCAGGCAGAAGAGCGCGACAGCGCCAGCGAGGTAGAGATACTCGAGCGCGAGGCGGATCCGCGGCGTGAGCAGCTGGGACAGCGTCCCCGATAGGCGGGCGTGCACCCGCAGGAACGTCTGCTCCGGATCCATCCCCGCCTGCCGCTGCCGCCCCGCGGCGGCGCTTGCCACCTCCAAACCCTAAGCAGGGCCCTCCCCGCGCCCTCCCGTCGAGGGAAGGGAAGCTTCGAACGAACCGATAGGGAATTGGGATTATTCGGGACTGGAACTGCCGCATTGACGGAGAGCTGCCGCCGGCCGGGCGGCCGCGAATTTGGTGCTGGCTGGGTTAATTTGCTTGCGGGGTTTGGGATTTGAATTTCTCCGGGGCAGTGCGCATCAGCGCATGCGGTTGATGGTGTGCGCGAGCGAAGTTTAATACGTTTCGCTTTCGTTACCTTCCTCTCCCCTCCTCTCACAGCCTGTGTGTAGGCCAGTATTGGTTGGGGGCTGGCTCTTTCTTGGGGAACGGGCTGAGGCGTGTGTAGGCGGCGGGGCGCACGCAGCAATTATTTTTCCTGCCGCCGGCACGTTGGTTGGCCGCCGCCGGTGGCTGGCTGGCTCCGCGCGAGCGGATGAGGATGCCAGATCTTTACAGTACTATGTGGGCGTGTCGCCGTCCAGGAAATTCAAATTTAGGACTATTCTTCATCAGTCTTCTAAAATAATATAAGTGCACATCTCCTACTCTGAAAAATCAATTAATCTTAGATTTGATCAAACATATAAAAGATACTTGTTCGCAAAAATATATATAAAAATAATATCCATGATGTCCATTTTTTTTTTTAGAATGTTCGTGATGCTAAATAGATACTCTAAATTTAGAGACCAACACAACCCAAGCGTATATATTTTCTTTAAAAATAAACTTATTTAGAGACCCCCCCCCAAAAAAAAAAAATGTATTTGAATTTTTCAAAGTCAAGATTCATAGATCATGTTGAATTTTGAAAAATATCCTTCTTTTGAACTCACATAAACAAATACAAGAATGACTTAAATTTGACTATTTTTTGTGAAAGTTTTTTGAATTTGTCAAAAAAAAGTTAAACGCGGTTTTTAAAACGGAGATCAGAGTTTGTTGATAGGCAAGACTTCTTGAGAGGGGCAGTGGCATCATACCAATAAGACTTCTGAGACCCAAACGTGAGTGGCTCATCTATTTGTTTGCTTGTCTTGTTCTTCAACCCAAACAAATTGAAAATTGAGAGTTCCATCCAAAAAAAATGTTTATATGATAACTTGTTAAAATAAAAATGAAAATATGCTAATTGGCTTTATACATCAAGTAGATGAGAGACCCAAAAGATATCACAACCGACCAATTAGCCCGGTCACCATGTTTGTTTGGTTTTGATAATTAAGATGATGACTAGTTTGCTAACCTTTGCATTAACCTAAGGTTGGCAATGTAACCAAGATGGAGCAACATAGCTATATAGGAGGTGATGGCCACAAGATCATTAACATGGTGGCAGGGCCGGCGATTAGGGTGTGCGAAGTGTGCGACCGTTCAGGGCCTCCAAAATCGGAGGGCCTCCAAATTTACAGCTACCATACTAGTTTTTACTCTTTTAGCATTAAGATTTGATTTATACCTAGTAGTGTGAAACCCATATAAATTTGAAGCTTTATAATTAAAAAAGCATGCTTTGATTTTTTGAAATTTATCATCATGAATTTTGTTCGCCACCTCCAAAATTCTAGGTAACGGCTCGATGGTGGACATGTGCATGATCTCAAGCTCACATGAGAAGAGCAAAGTCGGAGATCAAGGCAAAGGTATACTTGATACCAATAGATGAGACTAGGCTTAAATATTTGTTGTTGCTGCAGGATTGACTTAAGCCCTGTTTGATTAAGTAGTCCTAGGACTTCTTTTAATCTTAGGAGCTTTTAGAAAAAAGACTTCTTCTAGGGACTTTTAACTAAAAAAAAATACCTCAGGCTTGGTTTTATAGGGACTAAAAGGATTTTTTTTTAGTTCCAACTTTAAAAAGGTCCCTCTAATCAAACATTGTGTTGGAGACTTGGAGTGCTTGCAACATAACATGTCGCCATGTCGGGTGTCGTGCAACAGATACGGGAAGGTGTCCTGCAACCATGTCTAGCCAATTGCTGCCGCTCTCGCTTGCCCAGCATATCGTCTTGTGCGATATCTGTTGCCGTGTTAAAGGCATGATGATTCCCATGGCTTGCTGGTAGCCAGAGAGTATACCACCGTTTTGGTCTTTGTGTACTGCTGGTACTGGTTGCTTTAGACTTTTATACTGCTGTGTTTGTCTGTGATTGGATATGATGCTGAACAGTGAGTTTATAGGGCCATAAATTATAGACATTCGTCCTATACACACTAGCAAAAACCCTTTATTTTAGGATGGACTTGGATTATTCCATGACCCATCATCATGCTCATAGAGGGCTACTAACAAATCAAAACTTGCATCAGGCTAGCAATACCTTACAGGCCGCTTTATATTGGAGCGGAAGAAAACGTAGGTAACCGAACGGCAGGCCCAGGTCAGACTGTAAGTTCCGACTAGGGCTATGTTGACGGGCCTCGCCACGGCCCAACAGGTTCCGTAGCCCAGACCAAGGTTCCTCAAACGCCGACCGAAATATACCACGTGGGGCACAAGATGATGCGGCAGTCGCCGCGAAAGCAGCGAAACCGCGGGCACGACTCACGCAAAAACTGCAACTGGAGGCTGGAGCAACGGCCGCTCGTACGCTCGGCGCTCGGCAAACTCGAGTCCATCAGCTGGTCCGAGCGAGCCGGCTAGCTGATTGTCACGTCGCCAACGACTCGAAATGGAGCACGAGCATCCAAGCATATGTGATCCACACGCAGGAGGTAATTCTCGCTGTAGCTTAGCTGCGCAGGAATATTCACTGCTGTGTGTGGGTGGCGCTGGGCCGAGCGTTGTTGTCCGTCGTGTCGTCGAGCAACCACCACATCTGTCACGACTCACTCGTACTGTAGGTTGTAGCCGCCATGACTGGGTCTGTTGCAAACGAGCTAGTTCTTCGCGAGTGTGACGCTCATGCGTTCTACGAAGCCGGCTAGCGGTAACTTATGCGACACCGGTCATCATCAGCGATTCACAACCAGCAGTTTTTTTTTTTTGGTTCTAGTGACGTGCTATATATATTTTAGTATTCAAAATTTATTACTACGTACCTACTAAATGCATCCTAGTGAAATTGTAGTGTTACACACACATGGAGGACATGATGCATGCTTACCCTAAGATGTTGCGCGCGGAAGACTTATGTGTTTGATTTGAGGATTGACTCATCAGCCATGGGTTCATTAATCGTCATGTATATAAGAGAGGTTCGAGACTCGTTCCTCAATTTAACGAGGACTGAGTTGGTTCTATGTATAGGAGTTTTTTTTTTTTTTTTTTTGAACCTAGGAGTATGTGGTTTGGTAACATGACAGGGAACTGCAACACAAATGGCCAGATGCATGCAGGCTCAATATATACTTGGCTTTTGGATGACCCTAGACCAGTACACACACTATTAACTTGTTAAATATGTCACTAAAGGATTTCTCAAAAAAATATGTCACTAAAGGTTGTTTGGTGACCATTATCTCGTCATCACTTCTCACTCTTATATCTCGGCAAAGGCTTGAGGTTTTACCGAGTGCAAGACGTACGTCGGTCACTCGGCAAAGGCTGTCGTCACCGTTCCCTGGCCAAAGGCGGCTTTGCGGAGTGCGCCTTGCCGAGTGCCCATGACACTCGGCAAAGGGGCTGATTGATTTCATCCATTCAATTCTGTATTTGTGATGATGGAAGCAGAAATAAGTAAACGTAACGCAACACCGCACCAGAGCTTGTTCTTTGTCGTTAGCTGCGTTAGTCCAGAACAAAAAAAAAAAAAAAAAAAAAAAAAAAAAAAACCCTCCATACTCCCAGAAAAGAACCCTTCTACGGATCCTGATAGTTTCTTCTCACAGTGACACAGATAAAAGGAGAGGATTGACATGAACATGTGTGTCGTCATTTTGGCAGCAATAAGGATTGAGACAGCATGACTTTATTTTTAAAAGACCACTACTCTTCTCTCTCTCTCTCTCTCTCTCTCTCTCTCTCTCTCAAAATAGATACTCAATCTCATATATGTTGATGAATCAACCATAAGATCTAATAAATATATAAAAAGTATTAATATTTATAAAACCAGATAGATATCATTATGTTAATCATATCATCGTCTCAGGCTTAACACTGGAACCTTGGCTTTGATTTGTTGTCATTTTCATCTTTTTCCACCCATTTTGTTCTCTTTCTATTATATATTTAGGCTAGCTATTTAAAGTGATCATCCTACCCTAAACCCTATTTGACCATCATATTTTCTTCTTCTCATTCATTTCATTTTTTTGTCGTAGAAGGTGCTTACCTTCTATGATGATTGTTTCTTTGTCTATCTATCCCTAAAATTGATTTTCATGTTTTTAGGCTCTTTCAAGTACCGACGCAATAATAATATATACTAGGAGGTTCGGTGTAGCCAGTCTGCATCTTTTTTCTTCAAGCTTCTTGTCATTGTCGTAGCAGGATAGAAGTTAAGCTAGAATACCTTAGGGATCCGCTTATATCGTAGCGAAAAGAAAAATAAAAAAAGGTATTGAAGAGGAAAAACTCTACTTTTCTGCTGAACTTTTGCAAAAGTTGAGTTTTCCTACTTGAACCGTAAAACCGGGCAAATCATCTTCCTCAACTTTTCGAGCTGTGTGTTGTACCTCCCTAAGGTGGTTTTGTATTTTTCTTTTTCTTTTATTTATTTTGGTTTAATCTTCAAAAAATCATAGTAAATCACAAAAAAATCATAAAATAAAAAAACAGTTTTGTTGGACTCCACATGTGTATATATAGACAGTGAATATATAATATGATATGTTTTAAAAAAAATTGTGTTATAGAAATAGATTTAGATATACACTAATATACAATTAATTAGAATAATTCATAAATGTAGTTTCATTGGCCCAGTTGTGGTGAAATTTCTATGGTGGCCTAATTATGTTGGCTTAAACCGTAGTAAAAATTTCACTCACTAGATCATGTACAACTTAGTTATATATTTATTTAGGGTTTGTGCTTGTTAAATTTAAATAAATATAAATAACTAAGTTATACATGATCTAGTGAGTAGAAAATTTTACTACAGTTGCAATAATTAGTTCACCATAAAAAATTCCCACAATTAAACCATAGAAATTGCATATATGAATTATTCCAATTAATTATGATTGGTATATATATATAGTAAATTAAGCTGGCACTACCGTTCCGGCTGGACACATGCCGACGGGCCGAGATGCCTCCCGATCTTCTTCGCATGTATTCAGGCCCAACAGGTCCCAGTAGCCCACCCAGACCAAGTCTTCGCAGACGCTGGAACACCACGTGGAATTGGACACATGCGGCAGGCGCAGGTGCTGCGAAACCGCGGGCACGTACGACGGCATCTATCGGCCTCCAAAGTCGATCGTCACGATGGTCCGAGGGAGCCAGCTCGCCTGACTGTCACGTCGCCAACGACGCCAACGACGTCAAGGTCGTCAGGAGCACCCGAGATCCATGTCGTGTCGGTCCATGTGGTCGTTATGATGCGTGGTGGTAGGGACGCCAATCTATACAACTACAAGTAGCCGCCGCAGGAATTTAGCAGCTTCATTTGCTGCCAAAATGGCAAAGACCGCGCCGCCGGCACCTTCGCTCTTGTTTCTTCTGACATTTGTGTGGTTAGAGCGGGTGGTGTGCCATCATACATGTGCTCCGATGATCCTTGTCCGTGGTGTCGTGGAGCAACCACCATATCGATCATCAGTCGAGTACGTAGCCGCCATATATGCATGTGACTGTACCTAGCGCGCTAGTTAATTCGTCAGTACTTGTGACGCCCTGTGTGTTCTACGAAGCCGGCCGGCTAGCGGTAACTTCTGCAACACCAGCTATTGAATGAAGAAGTTAACATTTCCTTATGGCAATTGTTAAAGATGTCCAAATGATTGTGGACCGCCCATTTATTATGATCATGTGGTCACGGTCATCTATTACCTCCTTGGAGGTAATAGTATTTATTTAATTTTTATTTTATAAATTAGCGTAAATAAGGAAAGTTTTAAATATAAAAATCTTTTTTTTAATGTTGATGCATGCGTAATCTGTACTAATATGGCAAATCTTTTTCATTTTATATTTTTGTACTAAATATATTTCCATTACCATATAATTTTGTACATGACATATATGCGTTTGTACGTGCGTGGTCTTGTGCATGTTAGCGTGCAACTGGTTAACAAAGTAAAAAAAAAAATTGTAACGCCACATTCCACGGCAAAATGACGTAGTACTAGTGGTCGTGCACGTGGCCATCATTTTGCTTTGTTGCATAAATTGTAACGTGTGTACATGGGAGGAGCTGGACGATATTCAAATTGTACATGATCGTGCATGTGAAATTATTTTTGTTTTTTTGAATTTATTAATTTAGGCAAATTATACGCATGCATATGTACGTGGCAGGAGCATGCAATTGGTTAGCGCTCCTCTCCGTGATTATCGGCATGCGGATTCCCTTCCGTGGGATAAGGTTGTTTTATTTTGGAAAAGTCACAAATCACACCCCCAACTATGGTACATGGACTACATAACCCTAACCTATGAAACAGTCTAAATCACCCCCGAACTTTTCAAAACCAGTCAAATTACCCCCTAAAGCAGTTTTGAAAAATCACAATAAATCATAGAAAAATCATAAAATGAAAATTCCAATTGTGTTGGACTTCAGATGAGTAGATCGACACAATGAACATATAATGTGGTATGCTTTTTAGTTCATTTTTTATGTTGTAGCTTTAGATCTATGTTTTTCTTCATAGCTGTAGAAAAATGCACTAAAGCATATCATATTATATACTCATTATGTAGATCTACTCATTTAGAGTCTAACACAATTGGGTTTTCTATTTTACGATTTTTCTATGATTTACTATGATTTTTCAAAATTGCTTTAGGGGTAATTCTAGGCCAGTTTTGAAAAGTTTAGGGGGTGATTTAGACTGTTTCAAAGGTTAGGGGTTATGTAGTCCATGTACCATAGGTGGGGGTGTAATTTAGACTTTTTCCTTTTATTTTTTTTTCTTGTATTTATTAATTTATTTAGTAATTCATTAAATGTAAAAATTCGATGGTCCGGATCGATTTGAGATCTTATCTCCTAATAGGTAATTGGAGTACTACCGTGTCTTGTCAACACACACGCACGGAAACGTTCATTATGTACACACACGGAAACGTTTATCCTCGTCAGTCACGATAAATTGGATCAGTGAACGATGGCTCACCTGTGTCTGTGTGTGTAAGGCTGCATACAATACACGTTAGCTCCCGATCGGTCCAGAGCCTTATTCAACCACCCCTGTGTTCAACCATACAGCGAACCTAGCTTCGCTAAACCGTGATTTCCATTTTTTTTTCCGAATTGACAGAATTAACTATGATAGCGATAGACTCCGAGATGGTCAACAATTTGGACTGGCACAGAGAGGAGATCGATGAGAGGACCCAGCTCGGTCAAAAGATTATGCAACTGTCATAAACCCCCGCCCGCCGCGAAGCCGCCGCGCTCGTTCCAGTTTCCAATCCAACCCTATAAATCCAGCCAGCTCTCGCTCGTTTTTCCGCAGCTCACACGACCGAGCTAGTCCAGGACGGAAGACGCGATCCAATCATCACTCGCCCAGTCGCCCCAGCAGCTAGCTCCCAGTCCTGCAGCGCCGCCGAGCTAGCTAGATCGATCGAGCGATCTCGCTCGTCGGCGTCGATCGGCCGGGCAAATAATTTAACATCCGGCCGGTGGCCATATGGCGTGGAAGAGGAAGAACGGCAGCAGGTCGCCCGGGCGCGCGGTGTCCGGCGCCGGCGTCTACGAGGAGGAGAAGGTCCCGAGAGGGCACGTCACGTGCCCATGGTCACCGGCGGCGGGGACGGAGAGCAAGGCGAGCGCGTGCTGGTGCCGGTGCGCCTGCTCAGCGACCCTTCCGTCGCGGAGCTGCTGGACATGGCGGCGCAGCGGTACGGGTACGGCCAGCCGGGCGTGCTAAGGGTGCCCTGCGACGCCGGACACTTCCGGCAGGTCCTTGACGGTGCTATGCAGAGATGCATCGGGATCAGCTTCGCGTGAAGAAGATCTGGCTGCTAGCTGAGCACTGAGGGGAAAAAAGCACACCCCCGTGCGGCGACCTAGCTTAGCTTGTAGGAGTAGTAGCTTGTACTATACAAAGACAATCCTACACGATTAATTAGTTTGTTCTTCAAGATATCTTCATCCATTGGATTCTATATTTCTTATTCAATTCTGTATATACTATATTGTGACGATGGAAGCAGATTCACTTCTAACTGCAGTAAACGTAACGCAACACCAGAGTACTTGTTTACTTTCACTAGCTCTGTGTCGGTAGCTCCGTTAGTCCACAACAAAATACTACACGTATACTCCAGGAAGAAAAAAAGCCTTTCTATTGACATAAACAAAGTATAGTCCTTCCCATGATGCTGAGAGTTTCTTTTTTTTTTCTTTTCTTTTTTTTTTTGAAACGCAGCAGGCAAGCCCGGCATATATTAATAAGTAGAAGAGTAGAGAATTACATGCGCAAGCGGCGCAAACAACGTACTTCCCCGGATTGACACCGTCAAACTGGGGGAGGGATACTAAGTTGACTACTCACACTCCAGAAACAACCGTAGAGCATAAACAAGCTGCACTGTCATGGAGATTCCATCATGTCCGTGACAGTCCCGTCCCCGCCTCGCCCGCAATTGCAGCCAGCGCCGCAAAGCTCCATGTCATCAAGCCTCATTTGCAGCCCTTAACGCATTGACCGCCTTCTCGGTAGGTCCCCGCCCAAAGCCGTCAACGTGGTTTGTGATTGCAATGTCCGGGCGCCGACGACCCGCCATTGATGAAGTCCAGCTCACGCCGCAAAGCTTGAGCTGGGCACGCTGCGCCACCCACATTGAGGAAGGACGAGCGCTTGACGCAGGCTAGATCGTGTGGGAGCTAATGGCCTTCGCTGCCCGGTCCTCGACCTCTTTGGGTTGCTTCTCAACAGCCGGGGGTGCGGCCGGCCTTGGTAGCAGCGGCTCAGGAACCTTCTTGAACATCATCTTGCAGAAGGATGCGCAAGCACTGTTGTCCTCTGTCTCAGTGCATTCATCGACATCCCCTGCTCCTTGGCCGTCCACCTCCTCCTCAAGGGTGTGGCCAAGTCCCGCTGCTCAACATCCATACACAAGTCCCGCAGCTCAACATCCATACCTTGGCCCGTCTCGAGGGAAGCCTGTTGGGGAGAGTGACCTCCAACGACGCTTCTACCTCCGAAGACTCGACCGGTGTAGAAGGTAGGATCCCCGCCGGGTGCTCGTTACCATGGCGAGTGAAGCGGCTAGCTCCTCCAACATAGGGTCCACCTTTGCCGGAGGCTCCTCCGCCACGCAACCCACCAAAGACGTGAGGCTCAAGCGCCGCAGTGGCGTGTAGCAGCGATGTCGACCTCCACCGCTGGTGTACTCTCCTGGGCGCCGACGTCATCGGCGAAGCCCTGCCGCCCCGCATGCCGGTCACATCCGAAGCTCGACGGACCGGCGGGGGGGCGACATGTCGGGGGCGCAGATCGTTGACGACGCGAGCCGAAATGCCATTGACACAAATAAAAGAAGAGGATTGGCATGAATATGTCGTCATTGTGGGCCGTGGCAGCAAAGGATTGGGATAGCATGACCCCTTTTTAATAGATAGACTATTACTCTCTCTGTTTCAAAAATAAATGCTCATTCGCTACCCATCGGGGTTCAAATCCTGGTGCTCACACCTTTTCCCTGGGATTTTCCCGTGATTTCCGCGTTATGCTTTAAGTGGTAGCGGCGTTCCCCATCGACGATGAGGCGCCAATAGTGACTTCGAGAATCTCCGGATCTGCCGGGTGCTCGGTCCCTTCCGAGAGGTGCTCATAGGGGTAGGGTTTGCGTGACGTGTGTTCATAGGGGTGAGTGTGCGTGCGTGTTGTGAGCGTCATGCGTTATCTTGTGTCATTCTTAAAAAAAATGAGTCAATCTTAAGTTATACTAAATATACAAAATTTATTAATTTTTATAAAAACAAATAGATAAAGTTAGATTAACGCATAATAGATTTTTAATAATAAACCTATTTTCTATAAATCTAGTGAAATTTAAGATTGATTGAGTCTACGAGTTTGATATAAGCATTTATTTTGGAACGTAGGGAGTAGATCCTAGGGATTGTTCAACAACTATTGAAATTGATAGCTTGCGTCATAGGTTTTGTATAACAACTATTGAAATTGATAGCTTGCGTCATAGGTTTTTGTATGATGTGGAAGAGAAGACGTACAAAACGAACTCACTAGGCGAGCGCTCAAGTTAACGAGGGCACCTCAAAAGTTGACTTATAAACTAACTCAAATATTATTATTTTATATTTTAATAGAAGGGGGAGGAAAATTATCTCTCGGTTAAGAGAGCTAGTCTTATGCGTAAACTCAAGGATCATGTGAGGTTCTGATGCATGACTATTTCTATTATGCGGTATGTATTAGAGATGTTCTTAGAGAATGACTATCTTGTACTGAGCGATATCCTCTCACGGCTTCCCATAAATCCAATCTCTAATTGCATTGTCTTGTTTGCTTCAACCTCCCGGTCAACTGACAATTTCACCACGTTTGAAGACTAAGGTGAATGTGTGACATATATAGATAATTCTCTATGCCGATCCGCTCTACTTAAATTTTGAGGATATGGAGAAGAGCTTTTAATATTCTTGTGGATGTGAATAATCTAAATCTGAGTGTATGGATGCGGGGCTAGGATATAGAATCGACAAAATCTGATGTATATGGATTATCCACAAAATTATGATTACCCCATAAGGCAACGTTTAAAATTGGATATCTGATAACTTCTCTCCAAGACTAAAACCAAGAGGACTTCAAGATTTAAAAAAACGCTTGAGAACTCTTATTTTTATGATGTTATTTTTGTTCTAAATTTTTAACTGAGAATTCACTAGCTATTATTATTGCCTAATAATAAGTGAGGACATCCTGCTAAATGTTAATTGTGTCGATGTGATAGCCACAACATGGAATGCAATGCTAGATTATGGGAGTTGCTATATCTCTTTCATAAGAAAAATAACCAACATTTCTTGCAACATGGTAGGCCTTTGGATCATCACCGAGGGTTCAGTGTTATCTAGCACAATTTACCACAGCATAAAAGAGGCAATTAACAATTTACCACCCTGCCGCTGCCGGCCACCCTATAAATTCCTACGTCTTCCCCGGAGCTGACGACGACGACGACGACGATCCAGAGCGCGCGCAAGAACGAACAAGCATAAGCCACGATCCACCGACTTAACTGAATCGCTAGCTCGATCGCACGCAGCAGTAGCGGAGACGGCGCGATGGTGTCCTGGAAGAGGAAAATCCCGTCGCCCGTCCGGGGCGCCGCCGAGGAGGAGGAGAAGGTCGTCGTCCCGAGAGGGCACGTCCCGATGCTGCTGCTCGCCGGCGGGGACGGGGATGGCGAGCGCGTGCTGGTGCCGGTACGGCTGCTCAGCGACCCTTCCGTCGCGGAGCTGCTGGACATGGCAGCGCAGCGGTACGGGTACGGCCAGCCGGGTGTGCTAAGGGTGCCTTGTGACGCCGGACACTTCCGGCAGGTACTCGATGGCGCCATGCACAGATGCGGCGGCGGCATCGGATCCTCAGCCTGAAATGAAATTAAATGGCTGGTGTGACTGGTCGTGAGACCAAGATGACGACGACAACGCGCCCAATGAGGCGACCTTAGCTAGAGCAGCTGCTTCGGTTGTAGTGTACACATAGATATATGAAACTAGTTTGTTCTTTGTTAGGTCGATTAAAATTCTTTGATGAACATATTATCGGCTTATTAAAATTCTTTGTTAGGTCCTCACTCACGCCTATTATCGGCTTGTTTCGTATGCTGATCATTTGATTTGATATATATACCACACTTTACTTTCAGCTGCTGCTTCTTAATTAATTTCTGAACTCGCAAGAGAAATGAGAATCACCAAAAAAAGCAAATTCAAAGTTAAATCAAGCGTTTTAAAAGTGTCTGTGCAGATACTGTTCGTATTCCAAACCCTGTATCAGACTCAAAAAGGCAATGCGCATATCACTACGTACGTAGAGGAAGGTCGTGTTTTTCTTCATCAGTCATCACCCCTTCCTGATCCTGGAATACTTGGAGTGTAGGATTTGCAGCCTATTTTGCCAATAAGAAATGAAGAGAGTCATTTTCAGTGCAGCAGAGCACTCTGTTATCTGATACTGAAAGGGTCTCCATCGTTCACTTGGAAAGTTGGAAGCAAAGCCCTATCTATGCTTCCAGAATTCTCTCTTTTCAGAAACAAACAAGATAACCTCCGATCTGCTTTTCTTTCAGGCAAGATGAAAGCTTCGATATATGCTTTATAATTCTTTACCTCAGTCATCTTAGCATAATAACAGAACATACTGTACTATTGTTGTTGATTTCTCGAGTCATTTTTGAATATCGGCCTATCAACGGCTGTCGACTCAACTGGTAGTCTGAAAAATGAATTTCATCTTTGAAGCAAGATGAAACTCTGTCTCTTCTGTTCTCCAGCAACGACGACTGACCCAAGAGCACTAGCCATCTGATGACGTCCAGTCACTGCGATAGCCAAACAAAGACCCTCATTTGGATCTGACTAATCTTCAGTAGAGTACGTATATATACATCAATTCTCTTTTTTTTCCCCAACAGTGGCAAGGTCATTTTTCAATTGGATTATCTGGCCAATCTTCAGCTTCAATTGATATTGACGTGTATATACATACGTACTTGTTTTGCCAGCCGTGCTGCTTCAGTTCCTAGCTTAGTCGTTGCCTGGCGGCTGCGTGCTACCATGATTTCTGATGCTCAAGGCTTTGTGTTGTCCCAATCCAATTTGTACGTTTACAGACTGTTGCCTCAAGAAAATTCTAATCACGTGCCCAACGCCAGCTTCAAATGAAACATGTTTCGCTGTGCACAGCTCTCAAATAAATATGTAAATACATAAAAAATAAATAGGGAGAGATGGTGAGCCTTATTAATAACCAAATGCCATTTTTGTTGCCACCTTAGCTTAGTTTTTTTTCTCAAATATGCAAAAGACTTGTGCGTGCATCTTTGTATTTAACAAAAAGTTTTTACATCCGCTTTTCGGCGTGTTATCGGGGTTAAGATATTACATTATCGTCACTCTCAAACATTTCCTCCTAAGGGAATTACTCACGAATTAGACAACCCGGTTTGTGCGCACGAGGCTCGGATCCATGGATCGGCGGTGGCGCTCATGCACGGGCGCCCGCGTCACCGTGGGACTGCCATGGACGTGCGGGGGTCGGAGAAGAGCTCCCGTAACGACTCATCATCTGAGTCAACAGGGTCATCAGCAAACATGGCCCCGTACTCCTGCTTGGCCTCCGCGATTGTTTTCCCCTCAAGCCGTCCGAAGCCGTTGTATGGCGAGGGCTTCCGTCGCTGGGGACGGGATGTTGGCGGCGGCTGCGCTGCTATCCTCGCGCTCGATGGGAAGCCGGACGAGTGGTCGAAGACCTTGTCCACAACAGTGGCATTGCGGGCGTCTACAACAGGGGTTTGGCGGCCTTCTTGAACACCCGTTGGCGAATCCGTGATGCGCCGCTAAGCGCTCGAATACCGTCGTGGTCGCGTCGGGCGCGTCCCCGTTCCATCCCGACGCGGCGGCACGCGGAAAGCTGATCGACGTCATTGTATGTAGGCACAAGGAAGCCTGGTGGCGGCGAGCAGCATCCGTTGTCATCGTTCAGCGTGCCATGTTCCTGGGTGGCGGTCGTGGCGAACACGGGGATCTCGACCACTTGCCATGGAACACCCGCACCATGTGGCGTGACCTCTCCCTCGTGCCCGGCAGCCCCCGGACACTGGAGGCCGTGGGTCGGCCGCTGTCAGAGCCGGCGGGCCTTCAGAGCCAACGTCCACCGTAGTCGTGGGCCTTGTCGCGGTGCTCCCCCGCCCGCTTCGCCCGATCGCGGCAACGATAGGATTCTCTTGAGTCCACGGCTAGGAGGCCTCCAGACCGTGTCTGTTGACATGTGTTTCATTAACGAGTTAATAAATTGTTTATAAAAGACATTTTTCATTACTTATAAAAAGAGTAGGGGGGGGGAGTGTTATACATACAGTGATCTGTACGTCTGTTGTCCACTACAGAAAGCACCAGTGCCGCATAGAACTTTTTTCCATTGTTCAACTTTTTTTTCCTTGCTGTAACAGTATAGCAACCTGCGCCGCAATCACCTAAGAAGAAAAATTTTAGGGGAGAGTTGGAGAACGGTTGCCGTCAATCCAACGAATAACTCAAACGTAGTTTTGTTCTTTCTGATGATTGTTGCTGCAAAAGTCTTGGGCTCATTATTGTAGCAAAGACTTAACCCATACTAATAGAAATATATAGTGAAACTTTTTCAAGTCAATTGACTTGTCCATCATTTGGTTCCCTAATCTAAAAAGAAATCTTGACTTGTCCATCCAAATTGATCCAGAAAGGAATGTTTGCAATGCAACCACAGCTGGGCCCGTGTGGCAGCCACCATCTTCGCAGTCTGCCGTTTTGGCCGCCCTTTTTGATCAACCTCACGTGCGACGTGCCCCATGCACCTTCTTCAAGTTGTAGACTCTGTCAAGATTCTTGCAGCCGTAACCCTTAAGATTCCTGTTCTTCCACCCGCAGTGTCACTTTGCGTGGAAACTGGACAGCAGCCTCCTCCAGATGCAGACAATGATAAGTCAATATGAAAAAAAAATCTAGTTTAACTACACGTATTGTTACATAGCCCAGCAACGACTGCTACAAAGTGGCTTAACGACTAGAGGTAATTAATAATATTCACTAGAGTATGTATGAGTATTAAAAATCTAGTACAAATCAATCCCCTGTGCAACCACAAACTTCTTCAAGTTAGTTTACACTTGATACATTGCAAATAAATTGTTTAGCTCGTCTCTAGGTTTAAAAATGAGCTAGGAATCAATCCTAGGTATTAAGTCATATATAATTATTGTTATAAAGTGTATTTACCAATGATATTTTTAAAATTTATCTAAAGAGGTAACTTACACTTCTCTGCGAGCCATGCGCAGGAGCCACGCCCGCGCCAACTCCTTCCAGATCGCCACGACGTCGACAGCCGTGGCGATGGGCCACGGAGCTCCTGGGGCGTACAAGCTGCAAGCGGCTCCTTTCTTCGTCGGACAGATTCTCTGTCTGTCCGACCTATCGACGTCGACAATGTTGTAGCTGGGGAGAGACGCCATGCCTCTAAAGAAGGTCAACATCGCCGTGAGCTATGCCGACCCGCTCGCGCTTGTGCCGTATGTGGTTGTGGAGTGTCCGCTTCGGGTGGACCCAATGCTTGATGAGCCCGTGGCCTCCCTGTCGGTGCGTCCGTCTACCAATGTGGTCTCGCAGGCAGTGCAAATGGAGCCACCTTCGCCGCTACGTGTGGTCGAGCTCAACCGCGGATGTCGTGGGCGCCCGAAGGTTCGTGCGGTCTTGGAGGACCCTCTCTCGCCACCTCACATGGACCAGCCCCGACCCCATCTTTGGTCGAGGCGGAGGCTTGTCTCGGCCAGGGCGTGTCGGGAGGTAACCCGGGCCCGGGATGTCCCCCGCCCTCGTTGCACGACATGGCCCGGCTAAGCGTTGCGGAAGCGCGGAAGTGTCGAAAGCGGTTGGTGTGAGTACCGCAGCCGTAGGTGTTCCATGTGCCCGGCCGCCGCAGCCCACGACCACGCACCTATCAGCGTCGTGCCGTGCCTCTGATCGGCCGGTAGCACCTTCGTCGACTCCTTCAGGGCTGCCGTTGGAGGAGCCCCGATCAGGATCGCCTGCCGCGCGAAGGACAAATGTGGTAGGCGGCGGCGGTTTCCGTTGCGGCGACGGTTGGCCGCCAAATAGTCCTTCGCGATCCTCACCCGAGAAGAAGCGGTGTGGCGTATCTTATTGAACACGTGGGAAGGGGAGACTTGAGCATGTGGTGTCGACGCCACTGGACTCCATGATCGCCGTAAAGGTTCCCGCGTACGTTACGTGATGCTCTTCCGTCCGTTAGGCGGAGAAGCGTCTTTAAGATCCTCCCCATGCTTGGCCGCCCGGCTTTCTTTGGGAAGGATTTGGATGGTTCGACCTCTCCTAGCTAGTGTGCCCATTTCTTTAGTCGTACATTGGTTTCCTTCTTACCGCACCACTCTAAGCGTCACCGTTAAAGCCGGTGCCATTTGTCTTGTTTGGCCTGGTGGGCTCCCAAAGCAGCGGCTAAGGGAGTGCACTAAGATATAATGAACTTTCTCACTTCTCTTAATGTAGTATGGGCAAAGCCCGCTTTCGAAAGAAAAGGCAACTTACATAGTTATTGCCCCAAACTATTCTCAGTTCTTGAGAAGTCAAGTGATTCCAAATTTAATAAAATTTATATAAAAGATTTATAACACTTGTAATACAAAAATAAAGTATCAATAGATTAATGAGGAAATATATTTTTGTAATAAATTTTATTGAGAGAAAAATATTAATACTAATTACTATAAACTTGGTAAAAAAACTAGTCAAATTGACCAACACGAAACAACGAAACACATAGTTGCATGTTTTTAGGACTGGTGAGTATATAGGAATATGGGCAACTTAGATGAAGATTTAATAGGAACAGTTCATTTTAATAAAATGAAGTGGATATTAGCAAAAAAAATAGGTCATCACTAACTAATATTGTTTTAGATTAGATTCTATCAGATTGTTCCCAGGATTGATATTTTTTTTATTTAATTTAAAAAAAATTAAGATATACTTTTTCTAGCAGTGGTCAAGATGAACGTACGTACGTGTTGCTCAGAAGGTACATCAATCTCCGCCATTGGTCTACCAAGCAGGAGGCGGAAATTGAGAGACTGTTTTTTGAGGAAAAATTGGGAGATTGTGGCCGGATTGACCGTATCCATGCCGCATTCTGTCTGCGTCATTGACCCGGTGGGCGGTGGCCAGATCAATTGCAAATTTTCCGAGCACTTGGTATGTGAAGAACCGGTGGTGCATCATCTGAGCCGAGCACTACTAACGGTGCCATCTCTACAAGTTACTTCATCATGTTTGGTCTCGATCGAAGCCAGGCCGTCAACGTGGTCGTGCGTGCGTATGCGTGCAAAGCTTTTTCGCGAGTCGACAAAGACCAGCTCTCCAATCCAAATTCAATGCAACTCTAGTATTTTCTTTGCGCCGCCGGCAGCATCTAAAAAAAGCCTTGACAATCCCGTCAGGCCGTCACCTTTTTTTCCTTCTCTTCTTCCCTATATAAACGCTGCCCAACAACAACTACACGGTGCCAGTGCCATTTGCCGCTGCTACGACGACGTGACTGCACGGTGTGCGTTGTTGCGTTCTATCCCAAGAACCATATAGATATGGCGAAGATGCTGTGGAGAAAGCAGCAGGCGGCACGGAGCAAGCAGAAGGGCTCGGCCTCGCCGGTCCGCGCCGACGGCAATGGGGCGGCGATGCCGAGAGGGTACGTGCCCATGCGGCTCGTTGGCGACGTCGTCGGCGAGGACGAGGAGCATGAGACGGTCCTGGTGCCGGTGGCGCTGCTCAAGGAGCCGCGCATGGTGGAGCTGCTGGAGATGGCCGAGCGGCAGTACGGGTACGGCCAGCCCGGCGTGCTGCGGATCCCCCTGCGACGCCCGGCGATTCGAGAAGCTCATGGGTCTCGAGTGCATGGCCAGGTAGCTAGCTAGACGGGTACATATCCTACTGGGGTCTGCAGTGGTAGTAGTTCTAAAATTTGTCATGAAAAAACGCGTGCTGATGCCTGCAACCATTGGCTTTGCAAATTAAAGCCGTCTGTGTTGCTGCTTCAGCTTTGGTGTTGTTTGGTTCGGGGCTTCTGGTCTGGAATCGGTTCACAACGGCAATTGATCCAGTGTCCAGTTTGGTCGGCTGAATATGACTTTTTTTTGGGTAGAAGTAGGGGTGGTGATTCGGGTGTCGTCGCCGTTACGGGATCGGCATGGTTTGTAACATTCTATCTGCTTAATGAAAACGCGTCTTGGCGTGGTCTCAAAAAAAAAATTGATGAACAGCAACCCTCCAAACTAAATCTATGTGAGACCCAGCCCATGGACCAAGATGATTGGCGGGCCGATTCACGTTACTGTAGCTCGGAATGATGTGGGTTACTGTGGCTCGCGAAGACACTGTAGCTTCACGAATTAGTACCATACTGGAAGTCTGGAAGTCGTTGGAAGGCCGAACCAGCTTAAAAAGTTTCGCCGGGGAGGCCGTTAATTGCAGATCGATTCTTTTTACGCGGTTTACCGACGGTGAAACCGCAAAAAGAGTGCTGATGTGGTCATTCGACATGTAGAGTGGATCTTAGCCGTCATCCCCCGGGTTGGGGCGTAATCTAACGGTCCTAAAGACGTCGCTGAACAGAGGAAAGAAAGAAGGAACGAGGAAAGTTTCATCAGTCCGGCGGCACAATTGGGCCAAACTTTTTTTTTTTTTTGGAAAAAGTCCGGATTCCCTCCCCAACTATCACGAAAGTTCACTTTTCCTCCCTCAACTCCAAAACCCGGACAAATCACCTCCCCTCAACTTTTCAAACCATGCAAATTACCTCCCTCGAGCGGTTTTGAAGGCGGATTTGCCACAGTAACCGCGGTTTTGCTACAGTATCAGCGGGTTGCTACAGTGACAGTGACTTTTTCCTTTTCTTTTTATAAAAATTCGGTTGAATCTTTAAAAAATCATAGTAAATCACGAAAAATCATAAAATAAAAATCCAATTTTGTTGGACTCCACATGATTAGACCTACACATTGAATATATAATATGATATGCTTTAGTACAAAAAGTTTTTTGCTACGAAGGTTTTGTCTTTTTCTTTTATATTTATTTGGCTGAATCTTTAAAAAATTATAGTAAATCATAGAAAAATCATAAAATAGAAAAATCTAATTTTGTTAGACTCCACATGCGCATGTCTACATAGTGAATATATAATATGGTATGCTTTAGTACAAAATTAGATTTACTGTAGCATGTCTAAAATAGAAAAATCTAATTTTGTTAGACTCCACATGCGCATGTCTAAAATAGAAAAATCTAATTTTATGATTTACTGTAGCAAATCCGCCTTTAAAACCGCTCGAGGGAGGTAATTTGCATGGTTTGAAAAAGTTGAGGAGGTGATTTGTCCGGTTTTGGAGTTGAGGGAGGAAAAAGTGAACTTTCACGATAGTTGGAGGAGGGAATCCGGACTTTTTCCTTTTTTTTTTTTTTTTTTTTGAGGCGAACTGGGCCAAACTTGCTGAGTGTGCAAACGTGGAGTGTGCAAACGTGGGCATTTTCTCTTGGCTCACTGGGCCGAATTGAAGACGGGTTGGCCCCCACCTTGTGCGCCTCAGATAGATACACGGGCCGGCCGGCAGTCCTTTCGCTAGAGGCCGCAGCCCGCCAAGGGAAATGGCCTGGGCCTGAGCCCCCAGATCGTGGACCAGCAATTCGCCACCCAGCGAAGTAATAAAACCACGGACACGCCTCTGTGTCGTTCCCGCTCAAAACGCCCGTGGCCGGCCAGTACCAGTTCGCCCAGGAATACAGTACTAAACTGCAACAAGGAGTACACGTACGTGCTCCTACGCCCGTGCTGTGCGGCGTGTTTAAGGCCCGGTGAGGCAGCCGGCACACGAACAGCACGAACGATTGCGAAATCAATGCCGCAGCCCCGCACAGCAGACACATAAACCATTGATGGCGCGCGAGCACGGGGCCCCGCTCGGATCGTATCTCTGCAGAAATGCCCGTACCGTCCGACGTGAGCAACAAACGGTAATGCCTGCCTGCCGGACCGACCTCCAATAAACACCACCAACGTCTGGTTCATCACGCGCGGCGCGGCGTCGTCCTGCGCGCAATAACGCACGCCTCGCCCGCTGCGGCTCAAAACGGCAGGCGGCAGCAGCCGCCTCTTTTCCGCGACCACGGACACCCATCGCCATCGCGCCATTAACTCGCATTCACGCCGGAGGAGAGAGGAGTTCTGCTCCGACGACATGCCTGCCGCAGGGGGCGGGGCTCATCAAAGCGGATGATGCTGGCCGCGACGTCAACTCCCAGCCCTGGGCATTAAAACGGCCGCAGGTGACGCGAACGCCCTGGCCCCGCCCCGCCCACATCATCAGCATCTCACCCGCTGCTCCTGCTGCGACCGACGGCGACTACGTGATGCGCGGCCGGCCTGCAATCAATGCGAGGCGCCCATCGACGGCGGCGCGTCCGACGGCACATCCAAAACTTGCAATTTGCAAACGTCACCACCAATCATCTCTGGAGCTCATGGACTCTGGAGTTCGAAACTGTGAACATGGCGAGTAGTACCTTGCTATAGATCGATCATCATCAATTGTGCTACTGGAATAGGATTGAATGGTTCTACAGGAGCAAGAGCAGGAGCAGTATCATCATCATTCATGTTCTATGGGGGTGTCTGATCGGTCATAAATTTCCCTGCTGACAAGGACCGGGAGGGAGGAGCCAGGGAGGGGAAGGCAAGGCAAGCATTTCTGTTTCAGTTGAACGCAATCCGGACCCAAAAATGGCGCCTCCCCTATGTACCCTACCCAACTCAGTCCGTGGATCATCCATCACATTACACGACGTACGAGCCTAATTTACGATGGAGTTACAGCAACGTACGTACGGGGTGGGGTGGGATCAATCTAGGCTACGTCGCCATGGCTAACCAGCTAGGTACCGAGGTAGCCGACGTTGAGGTCGATCCGCGGCTTCTTGCTGACGGCGAGCGCCGGTGCCGGCGGGGCCGGGACGTGGGACTCGCACCGCGGGCACCGTGGGTCGCTCCGGGAGATGAGCACGTACAGGAAGCACCTGGGGCACGCCGCGGCCACCATCCCTCCTCCGCCGCCGGAGGGAGAGTCGCAGCCGTCGCCCTGCTCCACGCCGCCGCTGCTGTCGCCGCCGCCGCGGCGCTTCACGGAGGACGTGGTCACGGACGACGACGACGGGGAGGCTCCGGCGCCGGCGCCCGCGCCCGCGCCGCTGCTGTGCTGCTGGTGGTGGTGATGGTGGGGATGCGGGGACTGCTGCTGCTGCTGCTTGCCGCGCTCGAACCGCTCCAGGGCCGTCTTCACCTTCTCGATGGTGCACACGCTGTGGTACGTCGTCGTGGCGCCGCCCGCCGCGGAGACCGAGGAGGCTGCAGCGCTCGGCGCGGGCGGTGGAGCCGGGCCGTCGTCACGGCGCAGGGCTTCGTGGCGACCGGGAACAGGTTGAGGTCCCTCGGCGTCGCCGCTGGGCACGCGTGCTTCTGCTGGTGCTGGGATACCCACCCGGGCTGCACGTGGCCACACAAGACATTAGCTTCGTTTCTCAGCAAACAAGTACAAGTGATTCTATATAGGAGTAAGCATGGGCTAATGCAGCTACTGATGCTGTGGATTTTCTTCTAAACAAGTCCATCTACTGATAAATAAAACACAAAAGGACAACATGTGCAAGTACATCAGGATTATTATTTTGTTTAAATCAGGAAACTCTAGTCGTCGGGTATAGTTCAGTGGGAATGTTGAAATGATTCCGGTAGAGCAACTGTTTCATATATAAAAAAATTGAGAGTTCCACAAAGGATGTAATTTTAATCACAAAGGAGTGGAATTTGGACTTGGAACTCTCTTGTAGACCTTGGACAAGACTAGTACAATCTCCACGTTGGGGAAAGCGAGGATGTTTTCTCCCCCTCGGAAAAACTCTAAACACCAAGGTCCTTTTTCAATCCAATCAAACATTTGACAATTCAAGCGCGCAAGCATGGCTGATCCGCATCCCGAAGGCAAGCAAGCACGCACAGGCACACAGCACACGCCGGAGACGGACGAGGACAACAGAACAGAGGCGGGCAGCAGCAGAGGAACAGAGAGAGCGAGATAGGATTTCAGAATTGAAGCGCACACAGACAGCACTGGGAACGGAGGGGTGCTCACCACGGCGTCATTCCTGGCGGACGCGTCCCTGGCGTCGTCGGAGCCGGCGCACCCGCCGAGGAAGTCCCTGGTGACGAGCTCCGCCGCCCTCCCGCCGTTGGCTCCCCGCGCCATGAACCCCAGCGCCTCAGCCGCCATCTCTCTCTTGTCGTTCCTTCTACCGCAGCATGCAGCGACGACGGCCGGCCGGTTGCGCCGTGGCGGTAGCAGGCAGGTCCACGAACGAACCAACACCGCTGAGGCAGGCAGGCAGGCAGGCAGCGCAATTGAGTCGCGATCAAGCTCTGGCGGTAGCGGTAGCGGGCGCAGGCAGCGGAGACCAGGCAGGGACGCAGTTGATGCTAGCGCTCGCTGAGCCGGAGGAGGAGGAGGAGGGTGTGGCGTGTGGGCGGGGAAGCGGCCGGCGAGGAGGAGGGACGGGAATGAGTGAGGAGATAAAAAGGGGAGGAGGGTCTCAGGCTCAGCTCACGTATGGGCGCGGGCATTAATGAAGGTGTTGGAAAGGCCCGGCATGAGGGACAAGATGTGCAATGAATGCGAGCGGGCCTAGGCCGCATTGATGGCAGATGGCGCCGCTGTGTCTGTGATGGAGATGGACCAGCCTACGGGCCGAGTACGCCACTCACTGCTGCCACCGAGTACGAGTACTCCCTCTCGTCTCCGTCTCCGCCCTTGCCTCACGGGGTATGGAACTGGTCGTACCGTACAGCGCCTCACGACTTGAGCGGCCGGTTGCGTGGGGATCACGCGGGACCCACGCCCCGAGATCTTCTTTGGGATTGGTAAACAATTGATTCATTCATTCACGCACTAAAACGGACGACTCATCCGACGAATAGTCGTTTTCTTAATTATCATTATTAGAAGCACTCACAACGCAGATTTTACCACGCTTTCTATCCTCATTTATTACCCCAACGAATAGTCGCTTTTGCTGATGTGGCTATATTTATTGAAGAGAGAGGAAAAAACACAAAAGAAACCAAAGTCTAACTAAGAAAACCGCGTCTTCACGTAAAACCAAGACAATTTGTGAGAGGTGACAGTGGGCCACGTGACATCATTATAGAAAATTGTATTGTTGGAGATAGTTTCTTGACACAACGTCCAAGACCCTGTAAAAGCAATGATAGTTTAGCGTTGTGAGTGCTTGTATTATTCCGACAAGATTGTGGGACAAAAACCATTTTCTCAATTAATAAGACTTTTTAGTAGTAATACACTCAATTATTATTACTACAAGACATGTGGAAAGTGAGCCAAGCCAGCCCACGGGCCTGGCTTAATCGCGACAGCTTTCCCATTACTGTCTAGGAAAATTCTTTTTCGTCTTACGCCCATTCAAAACTCTGATTTTTTTTTTTTTTAAAAAAAAAGACACGACAGCTTGACCCCTATCATGCTTTTTTGCTCCCATTTCTTTTTAAACAAAAAAGCAACCCACGCCCAAACATATCGAATCTTTTTTTAACAAATTCTTTCGATCAATTTTTGGGCTCACGCTGATCATACAAGTAACAGAACATATCAATTGCTTCAACAACCCTTCTCATGCTATTGGGGTATGCCCTCTAGGTGATCCCCCTCCTTCAGCCATAGCAAGGCCCTCACTAATACACAATGTCATAAAACATCCCTCCACAAGGCCTCTTAAGCAAAGGGTGGAGGGATAGAACACCCTTGTCACCTCGGTGAGGGTGACTAAATCGTCTAAGTTGAATCGCCTATGGTGTTCGGTAGAAGTAGAAGTGTTCTTAGTCGCCCGCTCAAAGGTTTACCCTGGTTGGCGCGTCACGGCGACAATGGGACATTGCCAACATGCCGAATGGGGTGTGGCGGCAGTGTGAAGAAGGCTATCAGAAAAATAAAGTTTTTTCAGTTTTTGTAATAATAATAATAATAATAATAATAATAATAATAATAATAATAATAATAAAGAAAATAATGGATCAAAGACATTGACAAGTGAGATGCACCTCATTGCAAAACATCATTTCAACAAAACCTTAGTTTTATGAATCTGGTGCTGTAGTGTAGGTGTAGCCAAACTGTTCACGTTCACTATGCATTTGAGATCCAGTGGTGGAGCTTTCTATGGTAAACCATACATTGAGATTAGGTTTTCGGTGATAGAGCTCTGATCTGCCCTAAAGTGCCTTGTTTAGTTGGACAAAAAACTTGCTAAAACCACGGGTGGAACTCGCATGAAGACACCAGTAGCATGTTTCGTTTGTTTATGATAAATATTATCTAATCATGGACTAACTAGCCTCCAAAAGATTCGATCTCATGATGTACAATAGAACGTGTAAATAATTATTATTTTTACCTATATTTACTACTACTCGAACATATATATTTTAGTGTATTTAATGTGATATGATGGAGAGAGTCCGGAACCTTAAAAGTTTTTGGCAAAAAAATTTACCATCTAATCGAGGCCGAATGTGAACCACGTTCCAACGCGTCAACTGCATTGTTTCAAACTCCTATAGCGTTGAAGGTTGAACTGCCCTGCTCCTTTAATTGGACGCGAAAGAAGAAACCTAATTTATTTAATAAACTGCTGACCCCAGCGCGATCGTGAACAGAAAACAGACGGCGGGGGCCTGCTACCGGCGACGAGTTTAATGAGAGGCGAGCGAGCGAGCCCGCGGGCGGCGGGCGGGCGGGCGTGTTGCCATCATCATCATCATCGGATCGTATCGGCGGTCGCACATGCACGCACGTACCCACTGGGCGCGGCGGCGGCAACTCATAAAGGCGATGGGCCGGTGCGTGGCCGGCGGCGGTGGCGCCGACGACAATGAGCTCGGATGGATGGTCCACGGACTCACGAGCGGATGGGATGATAGGAGGCCAGGGAAGCGCGGCCAAACTGGAATTAAAACCGGTGCAGTGCAGCCGGCAGCGGCGTTAATGCGTTCATGATGGGTCCCGCTCGGCGGGCCAGGCTTGTCATCAAATTGGGCCAGGACGCCGGAGGCACTTGCGTCTCCGCAAAGCAATCGTGAGAGGTGATCGGGGAGGGTGAAAAATCGAGGGGAGCAGCGTGCGGCGCGCGTCGAGGCCGTCAGTCAGTACCGGTCCAGCACTGGGTGGGACGGGACGGTCCATCATTCATCAATCAGGTAGACTAGCATGCATCATCACGTATCGATTGTCAACGCGAGAGGGAGACGAAAGGTGCAAGCTACCCAATCAATGCAACGTGTCCAAATACGCTAGTCTGGGCAGTTGGATTGTGGGCGCTACCAATAACCGATGACACCAGGTAGCAGATAGTATTGCCCTGTCATCCTTTGGCAAATCTTGCACCCCATAGAATCATCTTCATAATTTTTAAAATCAAATAATATTTTATGCATATTTAGTCTAACTTGGAATTGTTTGATTTTTTTTTTTTTTAAAGCTCCCATGTAACCGAATTGTTTTAGTATAGCTTTTCACGATGGTGAAGCATGAGCCCGCCCTCCACGTTCCCAGTGAAGAGAAAAGAAAAACACACCCATGCATGTCCGTAGTGTACTCGTCGAGCCATGAGGGTTCGTAATGTGGATATGCACGTGTATTAACGACCTTACCCGTGGTACTTTGACTGCTGTCTACTCCACCATATAGATGTACATTTGGCCCGGTATTTTTGGCCCGGTTCGTGGCCCGACCATTTGGCCCGGTCCGTTGTGTGCGGGCCACGGGGCACGGCCCGATGGGCGGATCGGGCCATGGTGGGCCGCCGCCCGGCGGCACTGCGGGACTCCGCCCGGAGAAGCGCGGCCCTGGTCGGCCCGGTGATAATTTCATAGAGCGACCAACAACAAGGAAATCGACCCAACATTCTCCACTAAAAAAAAAAAAAGAAAACGAAAAATCCCCATCCCTATCCTATCCTCCCTCTCTCGTCTCGTTCTCTCTCCTCCCGTCTCGTTATCTCCTCTCTCCTCGTTCGGCCCCTCAAGACGCACGGCCAAGACGGGCGCGGCGGCGGGCAAGACGCTGGCGGCGCCGCAAGCGGCCCGGCCAAGCGGCCTTGGCGGCGGCCGGCTAAAAGCGGCCGGCGCGGCGCGGCGGCCGCGACGGCGCAGCGAGCGGCCGGAACCCGCGGGAGGCGGCGGCGTCGGCGCCATCGGCCGCGCTTCGTCGTCTTGCCCGTGGCACGCCGGACGCCGGCCGGCCCGACGACCCGTGGGCGTCGCCCGCCGCGGCTTCGGCCCGTAGCACGGTGTGGCACGCGCCCGGCCGCCTGGGCCCGATGCGACCCGACCCGTGCGGCCCGGTCCCGCCCGGATTAGCGCGCCGTGCCGCCCGCCCATTGTACATCTATACTCCACCACGGCGTACCAAAAGGAATCCGGCCGAACGGACGGACGCTGTTGTCCACCACTGACCGTGTGGCCCAGCAGGCAGCAGCGGTGCCGTTGGCGGCCGACATGTCTGTTAACTAGTCGGTCCGTCAGCATGCCGTGGGCATCCAGCACAATAGCTAACGGGATCGAAATCCCTGTTGATGCTGCTGTGGCTCAACTATCCTTCCGTGTACCGACTAGTTAACAGACATGTCATGAGGTTGACACCTACGAGTAGGACCGTACTTGTTCAGGTTTGAGTTGCTTGTAAAGTGTGAACTCCGATCCATTCCTTTCTCCTCCTTTTAATAATTCTGTAGGTGTATACGGATGTGTGTATTCATGTATACACATTAATTCTGTAGTGTAGACGTACAGTACGGGGGTACACAGCCTTATTTCGTGAAATCAATTCAATCCGTACTCCGGTTGGCCTACGTTTTACAGTACGTACCTCGTCCGAGTACGCCGCACGCTATCAAGGCGAGTTGTACTGGCGCTAATGTACGTAGGACGGTAGGAGCATAGTATCCACAGCTTTAAGAATGCGATCGCAAGTACTGATATCGAGCACAGATCGAGGTACTAAATGGCCACCCTGTTCAACGGTTTGACAAAACCGGCGGCCGGACCGTAACCAGGCCATGCAAACCCGTCATCACGGTTACAGCGTGGTCCGGGTCATAACCCGTCTACCCAGCAAACGATTGCGACAGCCTTATCCGGTCACGGTTAGAAACCGTCGAGACCCTATGGAAACCGAGACAAAGCGCCCCTCAACTGCTACGCGAGCGCGGCGGCGGCGGGAGCGAGCGCGACGGCAGCAGGCGCGCGAGCATGGTGGCGGCGGACGCGAGCACGGCAGCGGCGGGCGCGAGCGTGGTGGCGGCGTACGCGAGCACGGCGGCGGCGGACGCGTGCGCGGCGGCAGCAGGCGCGAGCGTGGTGGTGGCGTAGCGCGAGCACGGCTGCGGACGCGAGCACGACGGCGCGCTGGTGGCCGCGGACGCGAGCACGGCAGTGGCAGGCACGAGCGTTGTGGCGGCGGGCATGAGCGCGTGCGGCAGCGGCGTGCGAGCGTGGCAACGGCGGCGGCGTGCGGGAGCGGCAGTGCCGGTAAGCTCAGGTGTCAGGCTACGTGCCCGTGCTCTGTCTTCCTTTCGGTTCAGAGAGTGCACGCGTACCTCTTCAGAGTTCAGTAGCCAGCAGTTCAGAATCTCTTCATCGAGTTCAGAGTTCAGCTGTCAACCCGTGTTAACCATTCAAACCGGAATAACCAAGCCAACCCAATGCACTAATTAAAACCGTAGCAATCCGATTAAAACCAGCCCAGACCACACCGGGATACTTATCTTGGTTTGGTTTGGAAGCAAACCAAAAACCGGCAAAACCAGCCCATGAACTGGCTGACTAAATGGTACTGTAAACACCTACTATAGACAGTAGTACTCGTAGCACTGCAGAGCAATAATCCCCACACAGGAGGCACCAATAACATAGCCCGGCGGGGAGCTAGACTAATTCTGGTGCAGTGTGAAAACATTTCTGGCTTTAATTAAAAACACACTCAACATTATTTACTTTGAATATTGTATCAATTTATAGAACTTGAGAAATTTAAAGAAAATTTGATTTGACTGACTACCTAATAGAATCTATGTGTGGCGATGTCATTCGCTAGACCGTTTCTGGCTGGCTCATTTGATGAGAGAAAAAGATAGTGCTGAATGGCTCGCAACAGGTTTGTAAGACGGACCACGGGACACGGCAGGCCGGGCACGAGAGTCATCGTGTGGTTTGGGAGGTGATCGTTCAGGGGATCGGACTTCTCCTGTGCAGCAACAGTGCACCATCAAGCAGTGATCCATCAGACCGAGCAGGCCCTGCCCGGCTGCCCTTGAATGCATGCGGCAGGATCAGCCATCAGGAAGGCAGGCATATTCAAGGCTGGGGCGGCATGGAACTCATGACTCATGCCAGGAGCAGCTGCTCCAGAGAGATCTCACGGAATCCATGGCCGATCATGTTCCTGACGTCCAGCGTCCTGCCCTGCTGCAACTAGATGACTCTTTCTGGCTTGCTTTGGCCGTAACCGCACTGTAATCTGGCAATAAATCTTTTTTTTTTCCATCACCTAGTAGCTCATCAGCGACAGCTGGTACGCTTTCTACGGAGTATGACAGGAGTAGTACTCCGTAATTCGCCTTACGGAATACGGAGTGATGAGAGTAAACGGACGGAAAAGATACCTGTCGCTCTAGTGACGACCTCATTTATTTCTGCGACCATACTACGAGTCCAACACGGCCATTAATTAGTTTCAGAAATAAAGAACACACGCCCATTAATTGCACTTGCACGTCCATTAATAAATTTTGTTTGGAAGATGAACTATTAGGGCACTCCCAATGGTGTATTAATGGTAGTTTATCTCTCTATTAAATGAAACGCCAACTAAGCAAAAATGATGATGTGGCGGCAATTAATGAGGAAAGAGAGCAAAAAATCGTAGAAATGGTTTCTTCATGGAGAAACCATGTCTACTCTTGACCCAATGCACAAGAAACCATGAATTTGCCATTGGAAAAAACCACTAGTTTCTATGGGGTTAATGCAACTCTCCCCATTGGTGGAATTGGGAGAGAGAAAGAGAAAATAATTATTACTCGAAGAAACTACCACCGTGAACAATGGTTTATAGGGTGATTTCTTTTGCTATGGAAAACGTGTCGGTTCTTCCATTGGGACTGCCCTTACGCGGCCGGGCTGCTTTTAATTTGGTCTCGCTTTGCAAAGAAAACACACTTCCAGTACAAATCGAGACGTGAACCTACCAGCTTCCATTCTGACGCGCCAAGTTACCCATGATAGGATAATATTTATCACAAATAAACGAAACATGCTACAATATTTTTTTCGGTTCGCTTCAAAGTCAAGAATGTCGCTCCGCCTCGACAAGCTCGCCGCGGGCAAGGGCATTCTAACGGAAGAGGACGCCACTTAACGCCCGTCGGGGACCAATATTACGGTAGCCCTAACATACCTAAATCAACGGAAAAAGCCCAATAACACTAGGCCCAACTCGGCTTAGCCAAAGCCCCGCCCTTGAACTCCTAGGCTCCGCCTCGCCGACGAGCTCGACGTTGTCCACCCAGGTTCCGCCCGCACGAAGCTCGGAGGCTCGGGGCGCCGAAGTTCCGTCTCGCACGAGCTCTGGGGCTGTGACGCCTAGACTCCGCCTCGAGCTCGAGGCCGGGTTGGGAGAGAGAGCTCGAGAGCTCGGGGCATGAGCCCCCACGCAACCAGATCACCCCGCCTCGGGGGCGCATGTAACCGATTTCCGACTCGCACGACCTCGAGGTCGCAACGACAGTGAGGTCACGAGATCGTGATCCCCACAGCAACTAACCACTCGTCGCAACGAGGGAAGGATGAGGTCAACTCTACAAGAATACATCTGGCATAATCGAACGTCGCAGCTATCCGCTATAGCTACGGACTACAGCTAGACACAGGCAACGGGAGTCCCGCCTCCAAGCGCACGCGCGGCAGTAACCCATCAAGTCGAGCTCCGGAATCGCCAACCGCTACAAACAAAAGGAATCATCACCTCTGTCGAGCTCTCCTGTTCACACGATTCGCTACGTCTTGCCGAGTCCACGCTTCCGTTTGACAAGCGGGCGTGGTAGTGCCCGGCAATTGGGCGTAGAGGCGTGCGTGACGATCGATGGGACGCCTCCCGCCGTAATACTCAATTGGGGCGTAATCGAATACGCCGGTCATCATCATGAAGCAGTGAGCTCCAGAGCTCGCCCAGTCTGACACAGGGCGATGGGATTCCCGCGCCGCCCTTCTCCACCATGCAATAGGAGGGGCCAAGCTACGAAAGCGGCGAGGCCGGTGGCGCCGCTAGCGATCGACGACCTCACGTGCCTTGCAACCAGCATGTTTTTACATTTTGCCCCTTACTCTAAGTCCTTTCCCGTGGAATCCCTATGCACACCCCTTGGGCTATAAAAGGGGTCCCTTGGCCACTGGGAAAGGGTAATCAACTCTGCTCACCCTCCACTTTCACAACACACCACTCTCGATATTGGCATTTGCCTCAATGATAGAGACTTGGGACCCTGCTCCCTCTCTCGAATAGCTTGTAGCCACCCCTCTACGAGCCGTGAACTCGGATTAGTGACTCCGACTAGACTAGGGCACCGATTTACCTGAACCAGTATACATCTCGTGTCATTTGTCCCTTGAGCTAAGCCATCTTAGCACCACACGAGACACTCGATCACTATGACCGTGGTTTAGAACCACGACAACTTCCATACACGTTTGTGTATAAAAAGGTACAATGCCTCCGTATACAAATACACGAAAGATGTAGTAGAAAATAGCATGGACCAATAAAACATGAATTTGTAATGACATGTTTCGAAAAAATGAACTATAATAATAATATTTCTCTAAACTAACAATTCTAATGGCGTGAATAAAGAAAAAACCCATATCACAAGGGACAAATAAGGGCGAGAGGGCGCGCAAGCGAGCCGAAGCGGAATGAGTCGGTTAGGCGAGCAAACATAGTTACGGTAGTATTCCACCGGGCGGCACACACATGTGGGTCCCATATGAAAACGTAGCTATTCGGGCGCTGGATCCTTAGTTGTGGATCGCCGACGCGTCTGTGTTTCTTCCGAGAGGGCGGGACTAGCGAGTGGAGAAGCGTGGCAGCATGTGTTTCTTCCGAGAGGGGCGGGGGCGCGAGTGGAGAAGAGTGGCAAATGTGTTTCTTCTATGAGTAGTACCCCGATTACTCCGTGAGCATGTGAATCCGACGTGTCCTCGTATGGACGCTACTGGCATTCTAAGCCTGTGAGACATCGCGGGTCCCATATGAAAAACGTAACCAATCGGAGTGCTTGGATCCTTAGGGCGCGGATCGCCGACGTGTTGAGAGGTGCGGGACTGGCAAGTGGAGAAGCGTGACAACGTGAGTTTCTTCTGTGAGTAGTACTAACAGTACTCCGTGAGCATGTGAATCTGACGTGTCCTCTCGTACGGACGGGCCAGTGTTCTAAGCCTGTAGACATGCGGGTCCCATATGAAAACGTAGCCAATCAGATCGCTCGGATCCTTAGGCAGGAATCGCTGACGTGCCTGCGTTTCTTCTAAGAGGGGCGGGACTGGCAAGTGGAGAAGCGTGGCGCGTGTGTTTCTTACGTGAGTAGTACCCGGTATTCCTTGAGCATGTGAACCTGACGTGTCCTCTCGTACGGACGGGCCGACGTTACTCGTTTTGCTTTCTTATAAGTCGACATTGCGAGACGGTGCCGCACATCCGTACTACAAAGACCATAGCACCCCGTTTCTTCACATTTGCTCGCTGCTTCCACGCCTTTTTCACCATCCACAGTCTGCTGCCCACCCGCCCACCATGGAGAAGTATCATCGCGTCCGCCACGATGAGCCGTGGGCGGACGCAGCCGGGGTGGCCGTGGTGGCCACGCATGCGATGCGGGTACGACCGGTGGCCGGGTTGGTGGCTCCGGAGGCGTCGATGGTCGCCTGAGGCCCACCACCTACGGCAAGGGATGTCGCCCGCCGCTGCCCCGCCCACCCGCCCGCCACGCGCCGCCAGGATTTACCACGACCCCACCGCGATGCCCCCACCCCGCCCGCACTCGCAACGAGGAATAGAGGCGACCAACTTGATGGCGGCGATGGCGTGAATGGGTGGCAAGAGAGGGTGCCGACGCCATGGGAGGGCGACATGACCATCCTTGGCACGATAGCGAATTGAAAAACATTGTAGCGAACTCAAAAGCACCGTAGCACGTTTCGCTTGTTTGTGGTAAATATTATCCTATCATGGGTAGCTAGGCTCAAAAAGAATCATCTCGCCGCAGTACATCTAAACCGCGCAATTAGATTTTTTTTTACCTACATTTCATACTCCGTCATGCGTCCTTTTTAGTGTATTTAATGCTTCGATGGGATGAAAATGCAGCAAATTTTGGAGAGAAGTTAGGGCTCTAAACACACCCTAAAATGATCCAGCGTCAGCCTGCATGTAGAAATTGAAAATTGGTACAGTACTGCCTACCAAATTGTGACGGCGATGCGCTGAGCAGTGTGTCGGACCCAAGATTTTTTCATATTTAATAAATTTGTTTACTGATTTATTTAATGAGCCTATATAAATCAGTAAATTTGGTAAACAATCACATTCACGCATGTCACCAAGTACTACTGGAGAAATTATTATAGGCAATAATAACATGGTCGATTATGGTGTTGCTCAACTAATTAAGGTATTCGAGGGTGTACGCTTTGTGCGGAACCGAACGCAGGCAAAGGTCGTGAAGGCGACGCCGTGGTACTTGCCGCCAGCCGGATACCGTTGTTCAGGCCGATGGCACCGCCGGCCGTGGCCCAGGGCGGTGCCGTACGTACCAAACAAAGACATGCATATATCCCCCTAAAAAAAAAACATGCATATATATCTGAGCATATCGGTCGTCCTTTGCACGCACCGCACGTACAGTACGTGTGACAAGGACGCTGAATTCCATTCACAATCACATTCACCGCATGCCCGCCAGCAGCTTGCATTGTCCGGCCGTTGCACGTTGTTGTTGCACAGCACACAGGAGCGGGTCGATCGGCGGCGGCCGCTGATCAGTCAGGCGTGACGCTCCTCTGATCACCCGCCCTAGCTGCAGCCGTCCGGCCGGTAAGCAGCTCGTTCTCCGCTGTCGTCTCGGACCACTCCCACTGCCTCATGCACCCGGAGCCGTACCGAGCGTGTTCTAATCTTCGTCTTTTTTTTTTTCTTTGCGCTATACATTACATCCTCCCCTATTAAAGACTGAATTCTAAAGAAAAAGAAAATTACATTTGAGACCTTTGGATCCAATCTCATCATCCTAAGCATTGGAAAAGCCACATCATACATTGCCCAGATCACCAATTCAGCGAATCGATTTCATTGAAAGAAAATCGGCCAGCACCTTGGCACAAGGAAAGAGGGAAAAGAAAATTCGCCACCACTGGCCCGAGGACCGAAAAAAACATCCACGGCCGCTAGGGAACCCATCAACAAGTAAGAGCCACAAACCCACGAGGATGACCGAAGAGCACACATACGTGACGCCGATTATTGGCCAACACGTAAGCATGCATCATTCGCGGGGTATCGAAATTCTACCGTTTCGGTGGTGATGCCACCACCGAAACCCTAAACTCCATCACCTACGACAGGTGATGAGTAACCCTGTTCTACTAGACTCCACACCCTAGCAGCAAGTAGCAACAACGAGGTCGGACGTCGATCCACCAAGCCCCCACCCGCCGGACAATCGAAGAGGCCGTCAAAGGGTAGGAGCCGGTCAGATCGACGCCGACAGCAGAGATGTCCTAGTCACCCGCTAGGAGGAGGCGGCGTATGTATTAGCTAGTATATAATGGATTAATGAATACTAGTAATATACTCCCTCTGATCAAAAAGAGTGTCATTTTAGGTTTTTCATAAATGCTTAGTCATCCATCTTATTAAAAAAGTTTCATAAATAGCTTCGATTTTGTTATGAGTTTTAATCATTAGACATACGTTAATGTTAATTTATTTATTTTATAATTTACCTAAAAATTTTGAATAAGACGAAACGGACAAACACATTGTTCGAAAAGTAAAAAAAACACTTTTTTTAGGATGGAGGAAGCGCTGCTCCTGCACGCCTCGTAAAAAATTTATGTAAAATATCACCTTGTAAAAATTTGTGCAACATATGACTTGTTTTGTTGTGGCATGCTTTATTAAAAATGTCCTTAATAATGACTTAAATATGAGTATGTTTGTATAAATTTTTTTGAAAAGGTTAGACGAACTATAATGAAACTGATCTATTACTCATGTAGGAGTATGTAGGATTATTGTAGGTACACACGTAGCACATGACCATTCCCTACGACAGAGACCGGCAGCCCGACACAGGTCGATCATTATACTAGCTAGTAGCTACGCTGCCTCAAAAAAAAAAAAAAAAAGCTAGTAGCTACAATAATACACAAGTGTGCACATGCCGTCGCTTTTTTTATCACGTGGAGCACGTGGTACGCGTACAACAATGCAACACTCGTTAGTTTCTGTTTCAAACTTTCAACTGAACAGTCCAATCCTCGCACTACTGGTCGTCCCCTCCGACTCGCAACAACTGCTCGTCTGCTCCCACAGGCCGCCGAAAATAGATGGATCGGCCTACTAGTTCATATACAGTATATGTGCATGCGACTCATCATATAGATCTGTTCAACTTGTGCAGGCATGCCAGCCATGGCTGCTGCAATGCAAGAAGGTTCAGTTCCGTGATGCGTGATGGATGCTGCCCGGCCGGCCGTCCTTAGCATCATTTTTGTTACGGAAACAGCTAGTAGCGTGTTTGTTTGTTTTGGCTCGGTAGGTAGGTAATCCTCCGTTCCTCATCCAGATCGAGTGAACGGAACCTTGAAGATACTATTGCTCCTGCGTGTCGCTTTAGCTCATTAATACCTGCGACCATACTACAGAATTAAACACGCCTCATTGATTTCACACCGTTTAAGTCACGGCTTGGTTTCAATGCGAGAACTGACTTTGTTTTGATTTCCGAGGGAACTTAATGACCCAACAGTACGTCTCCAGGTCCTAGTACAAAGCAATCAATTAAAAATAGTACGTACTCCAGCTCGCTGGTGAAGCATACTCCTACTATTGTGTACGAGTAGCTAGCTGCCACTTGCTATACAATGAAAATAGGAGTTCCAATAAAAACAATATATATTTATATAAGAGTAAAAAAAAAAGTGATGAAAAAAGAAAACACGCTCAGGGTGCAGCTCACATGGTGATCCACTGCCAGGTTTTTTGAGCAACCGCTGGTTACATAAGTGGACAGGATGATACGTAGAGCATAATGGAAGGTTTATTGGGTTTTCATGGGCCCATTCAACAGGTCTAAATGAAGCTCATGTGGACCGATGAATGGTCGATGATCAATACATCGACTTAGGATGTGCGACAGATGCTTATCCGTCCTCTGGACAAAGTTCTAGGATGCTGACGCAGTGACGCAAAGCCAGCCAGCAACCACAAAACCACAAGCAAGTCAATTACAAACACTTGGACTATTAATTGAAGTTTTTTTTTTTTTTTTTTAACAATTCATCAAGACCAGCTGTTTACCTCCTTCACCGATCAATGCTGCTACTATTGTACGGTTGTGCTTATTAAGTCTCGCTACTATTCCTACTAGTATTATTGTACGGTTGTGGATATTACTCCGCAGAAAGGTTGTAGTGAGCCAAACTGGCTTGTACTATCCGGTATGAATGCGGCGTTCAGAACCACGCACATCATACTGTAGGTCTGGTGGAACGCAGAGACAATACTGAATGCACAGTGCCCTCAACTCACTACAATGTACTTGTACAATGTCAGATTAGCTAGTGATTGTCTAAACAAGTGACTTGTTTGAACACGGTGAAGAGTATCCGATAAGATGATCTCGTGACCTACGGACAAGCCGATTATCCGAGAGATCAATGTGAAGAGGGAAACTTTTAGTATTGTCGAGTTTATATACACGATCATAAGGATTTAAACACCAATACTTATAGTATATATAGCTCGTAGCTCGATCCATGTCGAGATTGAGCGGCATGTGTGGTTGTTCAATCCACATGATGGTGTGTAATGATCACCGAGGCGCTCCTAGATTGTGTGACTTCCAGCCATCATCTTTTTTTTTTTTCAGATCACGCCGAAGCACGTTTTTATTAAGCAGAAAGAGTTTTACAAATACAAACCAACATGATTGGTAACCCAGGTTACCAACCAACAACCTACCAACTACTGGATCTAAAGTACTGAGATTACATTGTAACAAACGTGCGACAAGCTAGTGTGTGGACCAAGCGGTGCACTCAGGCGCCTAGCTCTTCCTCCAAACCAGTAAGGTTGAGGTCCAACATGGTTACATCAAAACCTCCCACCAGCAGCTTATTCAGGCGCCCCTGCTTGCGCACCGACATGTCCCCCTTGAATGCCCCATTGAACTGGGCGACAATGTCAGCCGGCACGGCAGCTTCGTCAACCTTGGCCGCAAGACGGCTGCTGCGCCTTATCGATATCGGAGTTTTGGAGCGCCTTACCTTTGGCCGCTTCAAGAGGGGAGTTGCGAAAGGCAGACAGACCTCCGCCACCCGCTTTTCCTGCGCCGGATGGGTAACACCGGCCTCCGGACGCGAAGCATCAACGGCGGCGGAGTCGCCCACGGACTGCGTCGACGATGCAGCGTCATCCGTGGTGGCTGCGGGCGAGGTGGAAACAGGGAGAGGTGTCGGTTCCCCTGTCCCGGCAACCTCACTGCCCAGCTCAGGCGCATCAGCATCCGCTGGCTAAAGCCGCACCACACGCTGGCGGCGAAGGGGGATCGACCGCTCCGACCGGGTCCTCAGCGAGGCACAAGGGCGTCGCGATGAAGGAGGCCACAAGCTCATCGAGCATCGAGTCGACCTAACTCCGCCTGCGTCCGCATCCGCGCCCGCGAAGCTCCAGCTGGTCGACGGGGCGCTGGAAGCGCCGAAGTTGACCTCCTTGGATACCATGTGCCGGGCGCCGATTGTGGGACGCCACCGCGCCCCGTGTGGCGACAAAGTCGGCGCGGCGCCTACCGAAGGGAGCGCAACTTCCCCGCACTTGGCGATGAGGACGGCCACGCGGTGAAGGGTCTGTTGCCCGCCGGCGCGCGACCCGTTAGCACTTCCTCGGTGGCGGAACCCGACAACGAACTTGTAAACGTGGCGGGAGTGGCGTTGAGGCGATGTGGTCACATGCCACCGGTTGAGCAAAAAGGCCCGACCCGGTGGGGCGGGGCGGCGGCGTCTCGGGTGGTGCACCACGTCGGGCTGCGCCCGTTGGCGGCGACTTAACGCAGCGGTTTGGAAGCCATCGGTGTCGACGACGCGAGCGTGAGGTGTGGCCCCAGGCCCAAAGCGTGAAAAGCGCTGGATCCATTGGCGCGGTCGCGGACCAAAAGCGATACGCCTGAGCACCCGCGCCGTGCAGCTCGGCAGCGTTGCGCCGACGTTGGCGCCGCCTCTTCCCGGCGGGAGCAAGGTGCGCAGCCCACCCCTTCCCGCGGCACCCCTACCGCCAAGGAGAGTTGGTCCGATAGCTTTGGGGCGGCGCCTAGGGTACGACGGGGCGGTGGCAGCCCGGGGAGGGCTCGTCGTCCGGCGGGAGCGATGAGGATCCTCCTCCCCACGGCGGAACTTCCCACGGGACGACCATGGTCGGGAAGAAGGGCGTGCGCGAGGGAGGGCGACAGCCGATTGCACAGTAGACCTCCCCCATGTGCTGCCGCGTCATCTTCATCGCCGACGTCCTCAACCGGCCCTCCGATGGTCGGCGGGGCGGCCGGCGTTGGGGGCAGCGTGGCGGCTCGGATGGCGGGACACGACAGCGACACGCGTGGGGGTACGAGGCCAGCGCCGCCGCCGACCTCACCCTCCCGAGGTCGTCGGCTCGCCCTCCCCCATCGGGTGCCGCCGGCGTGTCTGGGCACACACCCCACGCCCGGGAGTATGGGAGCGTGGAGGAGGTAGTCGAGAAGACGACGGCCCCGACCCGGTGTGGCGAGCCGGGCCCATCCATCCCGGCGCATCGGCATCGGCCTGGGGGACTCAGAGAGACGCGTCGGGCGCCGTCGGTCTGGGAGGGTATGGATGGGTGCCGGCCGAGATAAGGCGTCGCCCGCCAAGCCCCCACGCACTCATGCCCACCCGAGTAGGTGAGGGCGCCAGCGGGCGCGGTGGCCGTTGGTGAGCTTGGGCGGGGGCGATCCCTGGAGTGGCGCGCTGCCAGCGAGGAGCGCAAGAGAGAGCCCTTGCCGCCCCAGGAGGGAGAGATCCGCCCGAGGGAGCTCGGATCCGGGGCTTGGGAGGTGAGGGTTGGAGGCTGAGAGGGAGATCGTCGGCACATGGCGGGCAGCGGCGCCGCCAACGGGGTGGAAAGGGGGGGCCGGGAGGGTCAGGAGGGCGCATCTTTCCACTATCACATTGTTGATTCCCAACTTCCAGCCATCATTGAGTTATTGACCTGGACCAACTTATTAGCGAGTGCATCGAGTTTTACTCCAGCCATCATCGAGTTATTCCATCTACTCCCTCCGTCCAACAACCAAAAAAAAAAACGTAATTCTTTAACTTTCAAAATCTAATTTATATAAATATTATCAATTTTGTTATGACTTATTAGATCATTAAAGATATTATAATAATAACTAATTTATTTTAGAATTTACACAAATATTTTGAATAAGATGAATGGTTAAATTAGATTTTAAAAAGACTGGTTTGGCTTTATAAGATATATAAAAAGGTAGTTCGTTTTATAAGTATGCTTAACTGCGGTACAGTACAGGGACCATGTAGCACCGGCAGTTAACAAATTGAATTCGAAAATGATAGGACAGTTATATGTGCACACGTACATATACGTTTATTTACAGAACTGTACATGGTAGTATACGGATATAGTACAGTAACTGAAAATTAAATGTGTGTTGTTTGTGTAAAGGCTGCTGCTGTTGGATTCAGAACCACGTCCAGAAAAAAGGCAAGAGATGTGGAGTTAATTAAACGGGAACTTGCCTTTTCTCTCTAACCCTCTGGTTGTTTGCGGAATGGGTGGGTTGGAGTGGTTCGGCCCCTCATTTTGGGATGGGTCTAACCCTCCCATGTTTGGTTCATTTTTTGGGATAGGGATGAGTTCGCCCCAATCTTACGTCAGGCGGTTGAAGGAATTGAAAATCCTGATGGATAACAAAATAACACCGTTAGAAACGCATTGCACACACTTTTCATCTAGAACCTTGCACATCGCAGAAATTAAATAAGCCCACATCTAAAAACTTCCCTCTCTCGGCAAATAAGTATGAGGAACCCTAAGACAAAAATCAAATTCTATTCATGCCCTTGTCTTCTTCAACCTACCGGCAGAGCAATCGGGGACCAGCTACGCCACGCGGGCTCCTCCTCCCTAAGCCCAAGGTCGGGCACGAGCTCACCGCCGCTGCGGACCCTTCGGCCCTTAGCCGGCCTCCTCCCGAGCCCAAGGTGCGGCTCCACGCCCGTGTCGGGCCTCCCGCGAGCCCCGCCGCCGCGGCCGCCCCCGACCACCGCGTGCCACAAGAAAGCGGATCCAAGACAGAGGAGTGGGCTTGAGCTCGCCAACGCGCCGCTCTAGGTCGGGGCTCGAGCTCGCCTGCCGTGGCCTCCCAAGTCAGCACGCGGCGCGACCTCCCCGCCGCAGCGCCGGGTCGCGGGGCATCCAAAGGCTTCGATGGGGTGGATCCGTTGTCGCCGATGGGGTCGGGCGTAGACGAACGAGGACCCAACGACGCTCCACGGCGCTCCCGACGGAAGAATCGGGGTTCGCTCCATCCGCCACTACATCCGGGCGAGTACTGCCCCGTCGAACCCGTCCCGCAATCGCCCCCCATCCAAACATCCAAAAAAGGGGTTCGACCCATCTGGCTCGGTGAAATTCCACCAACCAAACAGTCGGTAAAAGGACAACATAACTTTGTTATGACTCAAGCGTATTCATTCATCAAGACTAGTATATATCTACATAATGATAGGTGGAAGTTGGACGGACATCCATGAATTTTAGCAAATAAACATAAACATATCCATGAACAAGAGGGAGTGACTAGTCAACGAATCATGGCTTGATACGTTCACATCAGTGCTGTGCAGCAATTAACACTTGCTCTGTGCTTGATACTACGCTGTCTGCTGGTTCGTATCAAGTGCAACGAGCTGCAAAATTAAATCCGCAATCATGAATTCATGACTCTGCATTGCATGGTGCGTGCCTGCACTAGCTACCATCACATCCATCGTACGCAAGTACTACCCGTAGATAAACACCTGCCAGTACTGTCTACGTACAGTACGCAGGAGCCCTGCTTTAATGTCAACAGTGGACGGTAATACTCAGAGCAGTTAAAGTGTAGACTTAAGATGTTTTGTTAATACTACTATTCACACAATGTACAGTAAACATATATTTTTCCTTTCATCTCCTTTTTTTTTTTCTCTCTATTTTCTCTTGTTAGCATTAACCATTATCTGATCCTACGTCGTCACACTTGGGTCTAGGAGCCGGGCCTGAATGCCTGGGATGCACACCACCCAAGTCCAACCAACACACTCCAACGACGTACTGTACGCTCGTGACACCGGCAATGGCAATGTTTGATGAGCTCATCCTGAGTTAGGAGTAGTAGCTACGCACACGCACAATGTCAGCTGTCGGAAGCGTCGGACATTCCGACCGCGAGACATATCATGCATTAGGCACTGTTTATTCTAATGCAATTCAGATCAGTTCACGACGGACGGACGGACGGACGGACGGTTCAAGTAATGGTCGGACGATGTCCCCAACAGCCAAGAACAGCCTATTGGCCGGCTATTGCAGGGAGCACGTATACGGAGTACTGGAGCATTGCACGGCCGGCGGCCCGACCGTGCCCTATGCCCGGATCCGGATGGCCGGCCGGCCGGCTGCCGTCCACGGACCACGGAGAAACATGTTACCAGTGAGCTGTGTCCGTAGCTCGAGGCAGTAGTAGGACCAGTCTCTGATCGACTGCCAAATGCACTCGCCGGCGTTGTAGTGGTGGTGGTGGTGACAGAGTCAGGGTGTTTGTATGTCCTGTCCCTTCTCTCAGGCCCAGGCGTCCGTCACTGTTTACGTTGAGCAGAGTACAGTAGCGATGCAGCTCGGTGGTGTGGTGTCCATCACTGTTTACTTCCTTTGCACGCAAACGGGCCTTGCTGTGTTCCTTCACTTCTGCTTCTGGCCCATCCACACGTCCCGCAACGCCAGTGTCATCTTCCAGGCCCACCATACAGATGACTGGCCCAGTAGTCCAAAAGGAAGTAAGCCGGCCCAAGGCATGCCCAGTAGTCTTAGCTGCATCGCCCGTTTGCATGCAGCCGAACAAACAAGGAAAAAGTTTATTTGGTCCCTACGGCTTTCGAAAGTAGATTTTGATCGCCCTCAACTCCAAAACCGGACAAAATGGAATCCTCAACTTTTTCAAACTGTGCAGATTTCGTCTCCGGCGGGTTTGGACGGTGGTTTTTCGCTACAGTAACTCCTGTTTTGCTACAGTAACCGTGGTTTTCGTTTTTTTCTCTTTTCTTATTTATTTAATTTGAATCTTTTCAAAAATCATAGTAAATCACAGAAAAATTCATAAAATAGAAAATCAAATTTTGTTGGACTCCATATGAGTAGAGCTACGCAATGAATATATAATATGATATACTTTAGTATAAAGTTTTTTGCTAGAAGGTTTTTGCCTTTTTCTTTTTTATTTATTTCAGCTCAATATTTAAAAAATTTTAGTAAACTATAAAAAAATCATAAAATTGAAAAACCAATTTTGCTAGACTCCACATGAGCATATTTACACAATAAAGATATATAGGTGTACTATTTAATTTATTGGCCGGGATCCATCGATCGAGTTCACGCGGTTAGACGCGACGCGATGCGCCAGACGGCCGCAAAGAAACCTAGCTAACCTAACCCAGCTTAAAGAGCCACAAGAACTACGCATCGCGGTTATTGGCGCGCCTCATGTGGAGTCCAACAAAATTGAATTTTTATTTTATAATTTTTCCTGTAATTTACTTAGATTTTTAAAGATTGAGTCTGAAATAAATAAAAAGAAAAAGGCAAAACCTTCTAGCAAAAACTTTGTACTAAAGTATACCATATTATATATTTCATTGCATAGCTCTACTCATGTGGAGTCCAACAAAATTGGATTTTCTATTTTATGAATTTTCGTGATTTACTATGATTTTTGAAAGATTCAAATAAATAAATAAGAAAAGAGAAATATAAAACCAAAGTCACTGTGAGCAAACCGGAGTTACTGAAGCGAAACCACCATCCAAAACCCCGCCGGGGACGAAATCTGCACGGTTTGAAAAAGTTGAGGGACCCGCTTTGTCCTGGTTTTGGAGTTGAGGGACCAAAATCGACTTTCGCAAAAGTTGAGGGACCAAAAGTAGACTTTTCCAACAAACAATATGGGGAAGCCCATCTGTTTCTGTTTATTAGACAAGAAAAACTTGAATCTCTGCTTTGCGGTCTTATTTACCTTCCTCACAATTCCATTTCCTCCCCGTTTTTGATCTTCCTCAAGTTTTAAAACCGTGCTTTCCTACCTTAGGTGGTCTTAGCTGCATCGCCCGTTTTTGCTAGAAGTTGCGGTATGTCAGAGGCGGGTAAATAAGTTTTCAAGAAATACGTTTTCTAAACACTTGGATACCGCAATAAATCGAGGATGCAAATAGACCTTTTTCTTTCAAAAAAAAAAAAAGAATGATGGAGAAATGGATACTGGGCCGAACAACGGCCCCCCTCCATTTCAGCCGTAATATGGGTCCACGTGGCCCCTCATAACCCTTCTTTTTATACAGCTGAATGAACGGCTCCATCCGTTAGTCAGGCATCCTATTCATCTGGTGTTCTTTCGCTTTTGATTGGAGAGGGATTGAAGACAGGGCAATGGGGGAAGAAAATAGGATGGTGAATGGAAGATAGTTAGCTTGGTGTGGAGTTTAGCACTCTCCATAAGACATACATACATACTATACGATATACTCCTACACCTTGGAGTTGGTTGGTCGAAATCAGACAGAGCATGTGGCTGTGCATGTGGACTCGCTGGGTTCGATCGTATCATCACCAGAATTATTGGTTGGTGGTACTCCCATTTGATCACTGCTCACTAGTATAATGATTGACGACGATATATATCTCATATCTCAAGCTCAAGAACACAGGAATATAATATCTCCCTGCTGGCAACATTGCCCTTGCTACCCAAATGACAAAAAAGAAGAAGAAGGATAAACTATTTCAGCGTGTGACAGTGCTAGCTATAGCGACCGAATGTGGCCATGGGCAAGCGACATCCGGCTTACCAATTGGCCTGTCGTGTGTACACCAGCTGTCTTTGTAATTACGTTAGCCCATGCAGATCAGACCAAATTAAACTTCGCATAACAAATTAAAGAAACTAGATACACTAATGATCAGCGTACTAAACACAGCCATTTGCCCACTAGACATAATGTGTGTGCAACGATCTCTTTTAGGATCATGATCATTACTGCCATTTGCCCACTCCCTAGGCGGCTAAAACAAAAAAAAAGAAATTTGTACACCGATCGACGGTTTGGACGATGGATGGCATCCACTTGCCAAGTTGGTCGACGAGGTCGAGGAGAGGATTCTACTATTCTAGCTAGTAGCTAGTGCGGACAACAAAAACCACGTTGGCCATGCTTACAATACTACTAGTACAAATTAATGTCATGTTAAAAAGATCTTGAAATCCAAAAATATCCACATAGTTACACAAAAACATGCATTCAATTGAGTAATTGTTAGTCAAAATCTAGAAAGTCTCATATTTTAAAAATCTTATAATATGCCCAATAAAATGAATGGGGGTGCTTGCGAGCACTAATCACCAAATTAAGAGTGTTCTACTACCAGTCTACCATCTAGAGATGATGTTGCGTCCATTTCCATGGTTCCACCAGACCGGCAAATATGAAAGATCAAATATGTCCCATGAATCACTCTTCTATTGGAAAATAGCACGACCATGTTAGCGTTAACTATAGTTGTCATATAGTTTTCACTTTTGAAAAATATACCCCACTACAATTCCAAAATGTAATTAATTTTTATGGGTTTTGCTATCGTATCCCCAAATAACCGTGGACCGTCGATCTAGACGTCTTTTACCACATATTACTTTATGGGAGGTAATAACAATATTATATATTTAATTATTTCTGATTTTGGAAGGAAATGAAGTGTCCAAATATGCTGTGTATTTCTTTTGGAAAGTTTAGTGTTGACTTTTTTCTGGAACGTGATGGAGAGTTAGCAAAGACTTTTTATTTACGTGACAAAGGTGTGTGTATGGTAAACATTTTGAACATGATATATACAGGTGCGTTTTTTTAGAACGTGATATGTACATATGTGTGTACCATCGTGCTTTATTGTTTAACTTGTTTTTATAATGTGCTGATGGAAAAAATATATGTAATCTTTGGTGCAAACAAAATAATACCAATATATGAGGTCCGTGACAACTTTCGGTGCTTTGGTGTAATATTTGTTTTTCTTACATGGCAGCTAGCGTGATGGTTTTAAAATACCATCTCAATCGATCATGTAACATAGTTTTAATCGTGTTGGCATAAGGTACACGTTCAACAATGTATTATGTTATCGTAATATACTTTAGATTGCTAAAATTAATGTGTCATGTACTAATCTTTTTTATGCTGCGGGACCGTCTCTTGTTGATGGGTTTGCGCATCACCTTGCATGCAAAGGGAAAAAAAAAAGATGCATGCAAAGGAACAAAAAATAGGAAGGGCCATGAGCCCATTCATGTGCCTCCCGTGATTTGGGGATTTAAAATCTTTTTTATTTTTTCAGGCTAATTAAACAATTGAATAATATAAGAAAAACAACAACAATCAATGCCTCAGATTTGTTTGAGGTATTACCTCCTAACAAGTAAAAGGTGTACCTTAGCATTGCCCATTTTTTATAGCAATTTATACTCTCCGTGTTTCAAAATAATAAGCTGTTTTTTGGATTTCATAGATGCATTTATTTTATTATATATTTACATATTTATATCTAAGTGCCTAGTAAAAACAACATATCTAGAAAAGCCAAATAATCTTATAATTTGAAAGGGGTGAGTATTAAAACCTGTACAACGCCAAATAAATGCACTATATATCAGGATATATTTTATGGTGGCCCTAATGAAGCTAGGCTAATATTTTGTTGTATATATTGCTGCATTTTCCGTAAGTGTGTAAAAGTAGAGAAGTTTGATTTGTGGCAAAAATAAAATTTATAACCTACTCCGTGCGTGTCGTGGTCGAATATCACGGATACGCCACGCACCGTGCTGAAATCGTATGGCTCGTGTGGGCTTCGATGGTTTAGCTCAAGGGAGACACGCGGATTTATACTTGGTTCGGGCCGCGAGACCTTACGCCCAGTTGAGATCACTAAATATCCGAGCTCGGGTGCTCGTATCGGGGCAATACAAGCGAAGTCGAGAGGGAAGCGGACTTCCAAGTCTCAGTGAGTTGTGAGTGGTGCGTGTGCGTGAAGCTATACGTGCCGTGTGCGAGTGCAAGTCGAGCTCGTTGTGCGAGTAGAATTGCCTGCCCTTCCCACGGGCTATCGGATCCTTTTATAGTCGCAAGGATTTACAAGTGTCGTGGGAAGGGCGATGGTAAAAAGAAGAGGTAGAAAGTTTCGGTTGTGTGAATGCGGAGGCCACCATGCCGTGGTGTACATAGTCGTCCCTCTGCTCCGACTTGTTACGACGCGGTTGTAGAAGCGGGAATCTAGCCGATGAATGCTTACTCGAGGCTGGGCGTGACGCCGAGTCGTCGCCCGAGTCGTCGTGGGAGTAGTCTTGGGCTCCCTGACACTTGTAATGATGGCCAACCTGCATCGATCACATGCCCATCGGGTACTACGGCATCGTCGCCTTCGTGGTTTCTTCCCTTTTGCCATCGTGGGCTGTTGTGTGTCTGACCGGAGGAAGCAGTGAGCTTGACGAGGCAATATGAATGGATGAGACGGGAGCTCGTTTGTACATCCGACAGAAGGTAATGAGTTTTGTCTGTAGCGGTTGGTGAGTGGTGGAGTCGTCGGATGGGTCGCGTTCACACTGAGCAAGTGGGCTCGGCCCTCCGGCCTCTCGGCCAAGCGTGGGGTGGGATGGCGAGGTCATCCCACGACCCATAAGTCGTGCGAGGCGGAACCGGCCTCCTGTCCTCTTGAGCGTGTGTGTGTGTGGAAACGAGTCGGCCCAGCTCGACCTATTGGTCGTGCGAGTCGGTGGTGTTCGCGCGCGTCGCGTGGGGTAGCGTGGGAACTCGAGCGAGGCAGGCGACCCCAACGTCAGATGTCGCGCGGGGAGTGGTGGTCCTGCCCATAGGTCGCGCGAATCGTAACGAGCGCGCCGACCATCCTCGGCCATCTAGTCGTGCGGGACGAGAAGGACTCCAGCGCTACTAAATCGCATGGGAAGGGAGCGGGAGGAGCGACCCACACGACCTATGGCCGTGCACGGCGCGCATGCCGCGCCAGACGAGGCCGGCTTCCTGTGCGCGACCTCCTGCCATGCGAGTCGAGGTCGTGCATGGGCTGGCCGCGACCGCTCTTGGCCTCGCGTGAGGTGATGGGCCGAGCCAAAGACAGAGTGTTTTTTGGGCCGAGTCTCCATCGGGGTTTTGTTCCAATTTCGGTTTCGTTTGGGTACCGATATCAGTACCCGACAGTACGGGTGTGTCACCAGAATGCAGGGTTTCTGTTTTAGTTGTAAATTGTAATTGTAACTGTCGGTTGTTTTTCCATGTGTGTGTGTGTTTGCAAAAAGTGGAAAGTGTTTGCTTTGCCAATTAAAAAGCGGCTTTTTATCTTGTGTTCAAAGTAGTTAATGTCAAGTTGGAAACGTTAATTTGCATTCAAATGCACATAAATGGAAAGTGACCCTTGCGAGGATTGTCAACGTGAAAAAGTTTGTGTGTGTGTGTGTGTTGGGGGGGGTGGGGAGGGTGTCATTAGTACTCTTCCTAATTTACCTTTTCCCATCACTAAATTTTGAAGTATTTTCTTATGCGACCCTTGTGTGGCGTGTGAACGTAAAAAAGGTTGGATGAGCATTAGGATTATTGCTGATTTATAATTTTTCCACCACTAAAATTCGAAGCATTTTCCTTGGGTTGTCTTGATAAAGTTTCAATTTAAACCTTGAACTCATCTTCCTTTTTTTTTGTGACTTATTGCAAGTTTGTGATTGTGTAATGTTGATGTGAACTACCACTATATAGCACCACTGAAATTATATTCTTCTTCATTTGAGGCATAAATCAAAAGTTGGTTACACATACTTTCCAATATTTGAAAAGGTGATTATTATTTATTATATATTTGTAAACCAGTATGCTAACATGAGAATCGCATCACTGCATCAGTGTCCAATTATTCGGTGACCCACAAGAAGCAGACAGAAAATAATACTAAAAAGATTAAACCAAGGCACGAAGAGGACAGCCCAACGTTGGCGTACCCCACTTGCCTGCCTGTCTATGTTGGCCCCACCTGCTGACACCACGTCTACACCTCAGTCTTGTAGTACGTTTATTCCACACACTTGGTCCATGCCTCCACGACCACGATTATGAACCGAAGCACAGTTTTCACTTGCGGTTCCTGGTTCCAGCAAAGAACCACCGAGGGACGGAATGGAAACCGCAAAGCAAAGCGCTGTAGATACACCTGGTCCATGCACAACCGATGCACAGCACAACCGACGCGGGGAAGATGAGCTACAGAAACCGACAGGTGGGACCCAGGTGACGTTCCAATCCCTCCAAACCGGGGTGGCCAATATAACTGACCCGCCCCCACGACGCTCTCCCTCCCTCTCCCGCCCCACCCGCTTCGGCTTCCGTTTCTCTCTCCCCCCCTCCTCCCTCGGCCTCGCTCAATCCCACGCCCCTCGCCCTCCTCCCTCCACAAACCACCACCGCCACCGCCGCACCAGGGGATCATCGTCAGGTCGATCGGGCAAGATGAGGGAGATCCTGCACATCCAGGGCGGCCAGTGCGGCAACCAGATCGGCGCCAAGTTCTGGGAGGTGATCTGCGGGGAGCACGGCGTCGACCCCACGGGCCGCTACTCGGGGACGACCTCCGCGCAGCAGCTCGAGCGGATCAACGTCTACTACAACGAGGCGGGCGGAGGCCGCTACGTGCCCCGCGCCGTGCTCATGGACCTGGAGCCCGGGACCATGGAGTCCATCCGCGCTGGCCCCTTCGGCAACATCTTCCGCCCCGACAACTTCGTCTACGGCCAGTCCGGCGCAGGCAACAACTGGGCCAAGGGACACTACACCGAGGGCGCCGAACTCATCGACTCCGTCCTCGACGTCGTGCGCAAGGAGGCCGAGAACTGCGACTGCCTCCAAGGTATGCGCCTACACGCATCGATCGGTTCCGTTCCACGCTGGGTTAGATGTTCCTTTCTGCGATCTCGTGTTTCCCCAGTGGATCGGTCGCGCTCTGTTTGGATCCGATCGTCGACTCTGCTCCTCATGGTAGTCTCGTAACGTAAATCAGATCAGGCGTTTGAGCCGAGTTTGCTCCAAATTTGGCACACACGTAAACTGTAAATCTGTAATTATCCTGCATTTCTGTCTCTATCAGCCATATATAGAGGGATGCACGCGATTGCTGGATGGATTAATGCTTGACCCATGTTTTTTTTTCTATCCAAATAAAAAACAATCCATGTGTTTTCGTGAGAACAGGAATAGCACGATATTAAGACACCCTATAGGAGAAATTAGTTGCATTATAAATAAATGGAACTACTATGCATGCTCACATGCAGGCCTTGATAGTTAGCAGATCGTCCAGTTGGTGTCAGTTTGGTGAATTTTAATTCTTCAAGGAAATAGATTCAGGGAAACTATTCGAATATCAATTTATTCACTGCATCCAAAGGATATCTGATTCAGTAGCCGGATAAATTGAAAAACCAACATCATTTTTGCCGTTGAAAAACCAACATCTTTTTTGCCGGTTCCATTCCAAGCTGGGTTAGATGTTCCTTTCGGCGATCTCGTGTTTCCCCAGTGGATTGGTCGCGCTCTGTTTCGATCCAATCGTCAACTCTGCTCCTCATGGTATTGACAGTTTCTTTCTCGTAACGTAAATCAGATCAGGCATTTGAGCCTCTTACTATCAGGAATATAATGACATAAATGCAGAGGACACCGAGTTTGCTACAAATTTGGCGCAATAGTGTTAGATGTCACGTAAACTGTAAATCTGCAATCGTCCTGCATTTCTGTCTCTATCAGCCATAGACGAATGCACACGATTGCTGGATGGATCAATGCTTGATCCATGTTTTTTTTCTAAAAAATAATCCATGTGTTTTCGAGAGGACAGGAATAGCACGATATTAAGACACCCTATATGAGAAATTATAGTTGCATTATAAATAAACGGAACTATAATGCCAGCTTAGCAGCATGCATAGGCAGAGACCTTGATAGTTAGCAGATCGTCCAGTACAGTTTGGTGAATTTTATTTCTTCAAGGAAATAGATTCAGTGTAACTATTCGAATATCAATTTATTCACTGCATCCAACGGATATCTGATTTAGTAGCAGGATAAATTGAAAGACAAACACCATTTTTGCCGCTAAAAAAGTATTGGTCTCCTTTTCTGGTCATTTTTACTGCAGTAGTATTGTCAATTGATACTCCCATTGTCAGATTTTTATTGAAATGGTTCAGCACTTATCTGCATTCATCTTGGATGCTTATGTTCGGTTGAATGAAATTACTGAAACTTTGTGATAAGGAAGCCTTATATGACAATTTTCTAATTGTTCATAATATATTAGATGAGTTATTTGACTCTTTGAAATCTTAATTGACCAGTTGACAGGTACATTTGCGTGTGTCGGTGTAGCTAATTTTTAACCAAAAGTAGTCATGCTTGAGGTTATTACTTAATAATAATCACACACTGCAGTTCTGAAAAGAAGGTAGATTAGACCTGTCTCACCTGTTGCCCAGTTTTTTTTCTGCGATCTGTATACTGTACTGCAACTTTGCTAGTGGCAACGGGGCCAAGTGTTTTCTACTAAAATATTTATCAGTGGGTACATAGAAACATTATCGCGACAATGCATTTGTTGTCCTCCTACCAAGTGACTAGTGAAGCACAGGTTTAGCTAACTAAGTCGTTTGTGAATGTTAGTTTCATTTTTTTATGAATGTTAGTTTCATTGCTAGATATATGTGAAAATTAGTTTTCCTGAACATTCACTAATTGCTGCCTGGAAATTTACACATTTGCTTTTTAGACTATATGGTTTTCAGGTACCAATGACCTGGTCTGTCGGTCAGAAACCAGTTTTCAGTACTGAAGCATGTTCCATCACATGTCATAGTCATCTTATTAGGCTGGTGAAAGTTCTTGAGATTATCGCAACAATACACTAATAATGGTATTATCATGATCTGATTGATGACAACGCTGTACGACCTACCGAAAAAAAAAAAAAAGTATCTAGATCTGCTGCCATTGTAACAGTGTCGGTGGTGGTTGCAACGAATGAGACACTGAGACAGGCTGTACCCAGTGGGCTGGTGGTTGGGAGGATTACTCATGTGTTGCTTACTTGCTTAGTGTATATACTTGCATGATTGCATTTGGACTTACATGGGGTGAAATGGATTTTAGCACATCTAATCAATGCAACATAATAAAGTACACTGTATATGATTTATAAATTTTCCTGTGGTTCATGCCTTTTCATTGGGTTTTGTATTTGTTGACTGATGCCTAACAGCTTAAATCTGAACCATGTAGCATAACTCTGAATCTATGATACCAGGTCACAGCGTCTCCAGAACTGAAACTGTCTGCCACTGACATTGCTCGAATATTTGACAGGGTTCCAAGTATGCCACTCCCTGGGTGGTGGCACTGGTTCTGGCATGGGCACGCTGCTCATCTCCAAGATCAGGGAGGAGTACCCGGACCGCATGATGCTCACCTTCTCCGTGTTCCCGTCGCCCAAGGTGTCCGACACCGTCGTGGAGCCCTACAACGCAACACTGTCCGTGCACCAGCTCGTGGAGAACGCCGACGAGTGCATGGTCCTTGACAACGAGGCGCTGTATGATATTTGCTTCAGGACCCTCAAGCTCACCAACCCTTCATGTAAGCATTATCTCGTTCGCTTTCAAGCATGCTGCCAAAATGCCAACTTGCATACAATTGCCAGCTGATGACTCCAAATGAATGTGCAGTTGGTGACCTGAACCATCTAATCTCGGCGACCATGAGCGGCGTCACGTGCTGCCTGCGGTTCCCGGGCCAGCTGAACTCGGACCTCCGCAAGCTGGCAGTGAACCTGATCCCGTTCCCGCGGCTGCACTTCTTCATGGTGGGGTTCGCGCCGCTGACGTCCCGCGGGTCGCAGCAGTACCGCGCGCTGACGGTGCCGGAGCTGACACAGCAGATGTGGGACGCCAAGAACATGATGTGCGCAGCGGACCCACGGCACGGTCGGTACCTGACGGCGTCTGCCATGTTCCGGGGCAAGATGAGCACCAAGGAGGTGGACGAGCAGATGATCAACGTGCAGAACAAGAACTCGTCCTACTTCGTGGAGTGGATCCCCAACAACGTCAAGTCCAGCGTGTGCGACATTCCGCCCGTTGGTCTGGCCATGGCCTCCACCTTCGTGGGCAACTCCACCTCCATCCAGGAGATGTTCCGCCGCGTGAGCGAGCAGTTCACGGCCATGTTCCGGCGCAAGGCCTTCTTGCACTGGTACACCAGCGAGGGCATGGACGAGATGGAGTTCACCGAGGCCGAGAGCAACATGAATGACCTCGTCGCCGAGTACCAGCAGTACCAGGACGCCACCGCTGAAGAGTACGACGAGGAAGAGCAAGACGGCGAGGAGGAGCACGCCTGATCGGACGCCAACTGATCGATGCAAGGGCTTCAGTGTCTTCGCTCCTATGGTACACCAATCCAGATTATACATTCCTACAATCCTACTACCTTAAGTTTGTATATTCTTGTACGGGCCGTACGTATTTCCGTTACTGCTGCTAGCTTGTGTGTGTATCTACAGTCGTGTGTGTTAGTGTTTTGTGAACTTGCGAGATATATTGTGTCACCGTTGTCCAGGTTTTGTGCGTATGTTTATTCATATGATGGGATTGCTCTCTGCTCTTGTACGTATATGTTAGGAATATTCATTTCATTGGAAGGTTGTTTTGCGTTTCCTCATTTGCACTCATGTGAAGTATGTCAGATTGTCTCGACTCTACTGTCTTGCTTTAATTTTTGGACGCCAGTATGCTCAATGCACGGTAAGTTACATATTTTTAGACCGGTGCCCAGGCTCGTGTGTAGCTGTGTATATTTTGACGAAGCTCGGTGAAAGACTGAAGGGATATTCAGAGGATGACGAGATCCTTAATTTTTTCGCCCGATATGTTTGAAAGATCAATCAAAGTTGCTCTTCTAGTTCTCGCGCCAACATCATGTACACAGAACATACCGTAGTTTGACCTTTTAGGAACGAGACTTACATTGACTGAACACCCGACCAGGGCCTCGTTTAGTTGGCTAAAGTTTCTAACTCTTTTTTTCACTCTCTCTCCATCACATCACATTAAATACACCAAAAGATATATGTTTAGAGTATAAAATATAGGTAAAAAAATAACTAATTATACAGTTTAGATGTACATTACGGTAGGCGATTCTTTTGAGCCTAGTTACGCCGTGGTAGGATAATATTTACCACAAACAAACGAAAGTGCTACTGGTGTGCTACAGGGAGTTCCAAAAGTTACTTTTGCTAAAATTCCTAACATCTAAACGAGGCCCGTGTCGGGAAACCAGCTTTTAGCCTACATTCCAACATGACTAGGCCTATTTTAGCATATTTCGTTCTATATAATTTTTTTTAGGAAAAGGGTAAACCTTAACAAGCGACCTCCAAATTTTGTGAAATTCTCCACAAAGCTTGCTTGCCACATGGTTAAGGTATCCCTACCGGCCGGACTTGCCAATAACATTTGGGATTACCAAGAATTTTGAACAGATTTTGTTAAGAAAACTTGAAAGCACGAATTCAAGGTGCTCATGGAAAATCTTCATTTGGACAAGTATAGATATGTTCCCTTTATGTCATATCACCAGAGTGATCATAAGAAACAACTAAGATCGCCCTGCTGCGAGGAAACCATGTATAAATATGTAATTCACCAAAAGAGAGTTTTTAGAGGGAGGAACGTAGGAGATAAGTGTTGGGCTTCAAGACATGATAAGGCTATGTTGTAAGGACCCAAAACACTCCAAAATTAATACTCCATCCGTACTCATAAAACTTGACGTTTTGGAAAAGGTTTGAGTCAAACATTAGGAATATAAATCATCAATAACTTTTAAGTTGTTCTTTTTGCAAATGTGAAAACTATATGAATAGATTTGTCTTGAAAAATACTTTCATAAAAGTATACATATCAAATCAAACACACACTACAAGATGTTGGACTAAAATGACCCACTTAGGTAGTTGCTGTATGATTAGTGCAATTTACTCTTTCAAAAATAAAGCATTCAAAGCCCTCGGTGGAATAGAATTCGCTATAAGGAAACCATGAAATATTTCAAGTAGACTTGACACCTGAAACACTATATACACAATTCATTTTTGGAGATAATAATCTTACTGACTTTTATCTACAAGTACGCACCAAAATATATAATATATAATATATTGCAGATAATCATCATGTGACACGCAGGGTGCCTCCTGTCACGCCTTTGATACAAGTCCTTAGTAGCGACGCGACGGTCTTTATAATGGGAAGGTTATTGTCATTGTTGCACCCTGGATATCTTTATAATGTAGATTATTAAATAATATATTCTATAGTTTTTTTTATGTGATGATAGGGGGGGCCATGGCCCCCCTGCCAGGCCCCTGGCTCCGCTAGTGACGGCGGAGGAGGATTGCCGGCGCCAGAAGGAGGGAGGAGGAGGAGAAGTACTGCTACAACTCGGCTGTCATTTTGGTGTTTTGGCGATTCTTCAACGAGACTTACTAAATGCCAGCACAAACCTGTTTGCAATTTGGTGTACCGCTACAGGCCTGGGAGAAATGCGAAGCCTGGGAGGAATGCGATGTACGGATAGGGAGAAGTACTAGATGTAACATGCTGCAGTGAAGTAGTACTTGTGAAGGGAATTGGCCTTGAAGAGAAAAAAGATAGTCATATCTATAGGCTATCGCAGAATGGAAATTACTTAACTAAGGGTCTGTTTGGTTCCCATAAGACTAGAGACTAGGGACTAATTTTTAGTCTCATTTAGTCCCTAAATAACCAAACATAAAGACTAGTGACTAATTTTTAGTCTCAATTAGTCCCAATTTCACTAGACTCTTGGGAGGGGCTATTAGTCTCTAGTCTCTAGTCCCTCCATCCAAACATGCCCTAATGCAATGAAGCAACGTCGTTCCTTCCCGGCGACGAATTCAGCAAAGCAAATTAAAGTTCTTTATAGCGGCTGCGGCTTGTGTAGTGCTGCCGCCGAGGGGTAAGGCAATATGGCTGCTCACCGTGCTAATGTGCCATAGCACTGGCTGCCGCCCTGCGTCGACCACCGCCCTCGCTCCGATGCCCGCTGCGTCCCCATGCACGCCGCGCCATAGCTAGCACAGTAGCACTGGCAAAAGCTGCGTCCCCGTCTCCATTAGCATGCAACAATTAAACTGTACAGTACGTATTACGTACTACACAATACGTACTACTAGCTACTGCGTCGCTGCCTTTGGACAAATTCAAAAGCACAGCACAACCAAAGGCATTCATTGCTTAATCTCGACCCCAGGTTGCCAAACGGTTTAGGCCCCTCTAGCCCAACAGGTCCTAAACTGAAGCCTAAATCGTCACGATCAAATCTCACAAACCAAAACTCCTAATTGGGCCTTGGCCTAAGATCTAAAGCCCAGAAAATCAAAGGATTGAAGCCTTGAGGCCCAGGAAATAAAGATCGATGCAGCCCAATCTCTCAGGCTTAGCTTTGTCTCCAGCTCTGCCCAGCTCGTCGTCGTTGTCGTTTTCGCCGATGCCATCTATCTATCCCACTATGGACCGTTTCACTATCACAAGAACTGCATTTCATTTTCCCAGTGACACGTTGTAGTTTATCTGACCATGACATGCATGCCCGTTCGTTAAAGCTTCCGCACTCAGATACTAGTGCAGATGTGGTGTCCAGGAGAGATCGATCGGCAGCAGAGCTGCTGCTTCAGGGGTCACCGAAATCAAAGAACTGGTCTGCCCTACACTGCACTTCCAATGGCCAAGACTTGCAGGGCCTTGCATTGCTGCCATTTGCTGAGCTGCAGTGCTGCTTCTTTGTCCCTTTCACGGCACAAACAAAAAAGACTCGGTCTTAGTGCTCCATGCACTAGTGTTTTCCTTCGTTTTTGAGCAAGTCACTGGCCGGGTCTATTTATTTAGGCGCGCCAATGCCAATGCAACAACTTCTTCAGTAAGACGTCACCAAAACAAGTCATGGTGTGTTTAGCCGTGAAGCCTCCATTTGCTGTTGATTTGTTTTGTGTGGTGACCTTATATATCTTTGGACCGGCCGAACGGTATCTTCTGGAACCAGATATAATATTTCCTCGTTGTGCAGATCTTTTCTTCCCTTCCGGTGCTGAAACTGAAAGTGGAATCCTAGTTGCTGACCAGGACTTGCAGACTGCAGTTATCTGGTGCAATCCCCCTCCCACTGCTAATGTACACACTGTACCAATGCAAAGCCTGCTTTCGGAAAAAAAGCCGTTTCTAATCTGCAGTCAAGAGTCAAGATCATCGATACAAAATTGCTACTAATTTCCATTTCCCATGGTCAAATAATCGTCGTTTGTAATCTTATGCATGCTTTCGTATGCTACTCCGTATAGATGACACACCTAACCCCTGCTGGCTTTGGAACACTGTTTTTTCTCTCGTAACGAATAAGCATCAACCTGAGGTGTGTAGTTCATCAAGTTTTATTATTGCGTTCCCCTTCATTTTTTTAAAAAAAGAAACCGACAAAGCAAGCTACGAGCGGCACAAATTAAATGCAGCCACGCGCCAAGCTGCGAAGCTGCAATGTACACAAAAGTCGCTCCTGATTCCGGGACAAAAACCTCCCCAGTAAGATCCATCACTCACCGCTTTCGCGAGGTTCCTCTGAAACGTGGACGGCATCAGAAGCCGCTGAAACGCGACGGTGACATGACGCGGCCGGCGACCAAGTTGGTGGAGGAACTCGCACAATTTCCAGTCGTGATCTGGTCACCTACTCACCGTCGGCAAATGTTGGTCAAGACGTCAACGTACGTACCCCAACCGGCCAACCGTACCGTGATGTATTCCAGACTTTGCTGGTAGCGTTGGCCAAACCTACCGTTTATTCTGCTGAGTTTTTTGTTTGGAAACAGAGAGAACCTTTTTGCCGAGAATTTCAGTGACAGGAACACGAACAGACCAGAGCAAAGGGAGATGGCACATAAAGTGCGCCGAATATTCACAAGACTAGTGGAATAAATACTCGGAACGGTGTATATTATATTGTATCGCCTCGCTACTTCCGCTACTGCGTTGACAAAACTTGACATGTTTTCAGGGTTTTGAAAAAATTGCCGTGCATTTTGCGAACGGGATATTTGTGGAAAGCATTTTATGCTCTGGAATGATGGTACCTGATGTTTTGTCCCCTTTTTTATTTTAGACGTGACAAAAAGCAACAGAGAAAAGAGGCAGATTTGGTGCACTCGAGTTTTTACCTTTTGCTGCCCTTCCCCAAAGTTGGCCCTCGATCAACCTCAAGATAAATGCTCTCCCCCTGTACTACGTGTCTTGTGCTGTGGTGTGCGAGTGCCTGATGACGGACAACTTGACAATGATATGCAAGCATTGCAGCATGCATGCGGAGTTAAACCACCACACGGAAAGGCAAGGCTTGATGTGATTAAATGGCTCGGGCATCATTCATGCATTCTCGTAGCATGCTGCAATGATGATTCAGAATTAATTTATGAGAAATGAGAAATATATATAATTAAATATTTATTTATATGATAATTATTTATAATTGGTTAAACTTGACATGCTAAAACATCGACACTATTCTTGAATGGAGTACTACAAACAAAACAAAAAAGCCTCTAGACTTTGCGGTCGCACGGACCATCATTTCATATATGCACCTCCTGTTGGTGTTGAGGTGACCGATGCCGACTTTGTTGATAAACTAGTCATGTCCCGGCGTTGTATGCTGACCGATGGAGTGAGTGGGGCTGAGCGCGTGGCGCAGAATTCTCTCTTGCTTCCGTGGAAACTCTCCTGCACGGAGCACGGTGCGGACTCAGATTCGGGCACCCTGCACGCACGGAGTACGCCGCACGGCATGGCACTGTACCAAGTCCGAGTCGCGAGGTCTCCCCGTTACGTCACGAGAGCCGCGTGACGGAGACGGCCTCGACTTTTCGGAAACGAAAAAATGAGGATTAATTATTAGAGATTTTTTTTCAAATAGTTTTCACTTTTCAGATAAGTGCGTGTCAGGCGGCTTTATTCGTCCTGTTCAGTTTTACTGCTGATTATATATATAGGAACAAACGAAACTGATGTGTCACTTCGTGGTTGTGACGGAATTTTAACCTTTTAGTTTTTGTGATTGTGATGATTGTGATGAGAAACAAAAACCGTTGGAGGTTGGACCAGGTGCTGACGATCGAATCACCCAGAGGTTGCTTCAAGGTGCAGCAGAATCATCTCGCTATGCGTCCAGCTGCCTGCCACCCGGTCCAAAGAAGATCTCGTGATAATAATAACATAAATAATATAGCTGGAGTGTACTATAGATTAGCCATCGAATATTAATTCAGACATTGTCCTCGTTATTCGCCAACATACTCCACGGAACCCTGATTCTGTGTCAAAATCCACATTATTTTAGAGGATCACGAGGCATATTAGTACTTGCATGTATGTCAACCTGCCTGCCATCGTGTCTTCTTTCAGAAAAAGAGCACCACAACTGCCCAAGATCTTGTTCGGCTTTCACGCGCAAGCATGTGACGGCCCGGCTTAAAAAAACTGCATGCGTTGACCTTTTCTTTCTAAATTTCAGGGTATAGGATTATGCATGTATGTAGGGGTAGGAAAGCCCTTGTATTGGTTTAATTATCTTCTATTGCATTTCCAAACACGTGTCATGGCGTTGTTGTATGTTAGTACTTGTTTTTAATACTCTTATTAACACTTTTGAAAGGCTGGACGAAATATTTTAAGATTGACTTGACGAAGTCATTGTGTTAACTTTAATAGGACTATACAATGACAAACTAATCCAAACCGGTGTACTCGGTCTTTAGGTTAGGACGATAGAGCTATTGACTGGTGGAATTTGAGATGAAATCTTCATTTCAACAAAATTATTTTGCACATTGGTATATAAAATAGCCGTCCAATAGCTTTCAAGTTACATTTCTCTCTACAACATAGTGTTGGCTCATGAATACATTTGGAATCACGATAAATTAGGCCACCTTTGTTATATCTCATAACTATGATAGATAGAGCAATATGTGTTCCGTAGTAGCATTGCAATATAAATAAGCTTTAGACTTTGTTGGTAGAAAGGTAAAGAGCTGAAAACAACATTACAATTGAGTAGAACCGCATCTATTAAAACTTTAAGCATGTTAATGTTGCTAAACTATTAATTGTACCATATGTGGCGAAGTAGGACTTTGTAATTCCTCAAACCAAACTATATAAAGAGTTTTAGGTCGGATATTATCTCGGCTATATATTTGGTAGGGACAATTTTTTGCAAACCTTTTAAATTGATGCCATAAATTAGCTAATTAAAGAAATGACCAATATGTTAGGATCTTTGGCGTTACCAAGCAGCAATAAATCAGTCACAATATTAGAAACTACTCCGATGTGCTCTTTTATTCGGTCTTTTAGGAAGAAGTTTGAATTGATGCCGTGAATTACCTACCTAAAGAAATAAGTCAAATATGCATGGATCTCTAGTGTTACCATGTAGTAACAATCATTCCTTAGCACCATTTCATTTTGGTTAACTTTCTTCTATTATGGAGCACGCAACACTATTATGGAGCTTACAACCTCACTTTGCACAAATCTCACGAACGTGGACTGCGCCCCCACGTGAACCATGGCGAATTGTGGCATGGGAAAGACGTAACACGAGCCGACGCAAAGGTGCGGCATAGGTAGCCACGTGAGGACAGTGCACGATGCGACACAGTGTAGGCAATGCGGGGGGTGACGCAATGCGGATAAACATGAGGCGTGACGTATTGGGGTGGTTGCATTGGGTTGACACAACAAAGGCTAGCGCAATGCGCATCATTGGTGGTGATAGGGAGGACTAGCGCAACGAGCAGTGTGCGTGGATGCTTGTGTGACACCAATGCAACATTCTCCCTAAAGGCCGACTGCACTTCGTTGGATAATTGCTTGTTTGTTATGGAGATGCGGACACCGATTGGCCTCGGTCCTACACTAGTCTTCCAAACGCTTCCCATCTTTGCTTTGGAGGCCTTCTTGGCCGCGAGGAGAAACGAACTCCCTGTCGGAGCATGGCTCATCCTAGCAGCTTGACGGAAAAGCAGGGAGAGGGCAAAATTACCATTCTTTTTTTTTAAGAAAAAAATTGGTAATCTGGTCGAATCAAAACAAACATTGACTCTTAATAACTAATGACACTGGCTAAAGTTTCACGATGGTGCATTAGGCGCCGCAATTGTTTAGTGGCAGTTATAAAATTTTTATCTTTTAAAGTGTCTTTTTGTAGTGACATGTAGGTCTGTGTCGAATTCAGGACACACTAGAGAGCGATGTATTTTGAAAAACAATTTTTATTCATTGTTGGCCCAAATTGATCCACATAATTCTAACATCTAGAGCTATTGACATATTAACATGTTTACGAGCGATATGCCACTTGTTATGAAATATCATACGCGTGTTCCTTGTTCTTTCAACAAAACCACCCTACTCTCAAACCGCTTCCAGCAAAACCGGAAAAAAATTCCACAGGCATGTACTCTATGGAAGGCCGGTGCATACTGTATCCATCCACTTTTCTATTATCGCAAAACCATCCCAAACGCGCTTCCCTTTCATCCATTTCAAAACTTCCGTATTAGCCAATCACAAAAACCCGGCTCTTGAAAAAGAGCCCACAAAAATAGGAATAAGACAAAGAAAAGTTGGAAAGAAAACAAAACCCACCCACGATCACCTTGCTCTTCTCCACGGTCTCCGCACGCTCCAAAAGCCAACTGCGGACACGAACTCGGCCACCCACGGCAACCAACCCACAGAGGAGAGGAGGAGAGGGGAGACCACCAAACCGCACCGAAAAGCCAAGAACCCCTCCCAATCAAACCTCCGTCGTCCTCCTATGCTCGCCGGCGACGGGCGCGGCCGCCGATGCCCAGCCCGCCAAAGGACCGCCCCTCCGGCCGCCTTGGCCGCCTCCTCGCCGCGCTCCGCCCCTCCCGCGCCGGGCCCCTCCCCGTCCAGACCGGCTTCCCGACCTCCCTCGCCGACCTCGTCGTCAAGAACCATGGCCGCCTCAAGAAGCAGCCGTCCCCGTCCTCCAAGCGCGGGAAGCGCGCCGCTTCGACTTCGCCTTCGCCTTCACCTTCCGCTCCAACCTCGCCCTCACCGTCCCCGCCGCCCGCCTCTCCGCCTCCTCCGGCGGCCGCGGCCGTCGTCGCCGTCGCACCGTCGGATCGGCCCAGGCCCGACATCCCGCCGGCTCAGCCACCGCGCCGCGGCAAAGGCGGCGGCTTTGGCCTCGGCCTGGGCTTCCTCGCGGTCAGCGGCGTGGTGTCCCTCGCGCTCCTCGTGATCTGGAGCAAGAAGGTGGTTGCGGCCGTCACCGTCGCCTCCTTCTCGCTCTACCTCCTCGAATCCGTGAGGTCGTCGTCCTCGCTCTCCCCATCCCCAGGCGGCGACCCCGGCCCCGGCCGGCGGTGGTGACCGAGAGGCGGCTTTGCCTGGACGGCCGCGGCCGCGTCTCGCCGATCCGGGAGGTTGGCGACGCGGAGACCGAGCCGTCGCGGCCGAGCTGCTCGGATTCCGACAGGGCAAGCGACGCCTCCAGCATCCTGGCCGTCGAAGTCGACGGAAGCAGCGGCGTCCTCGACGAATCAAGCAACCCGAAGGCGAAGGCCAAGAAGAAGAAGTCCTGGAAGAAGCTGCTCGCGGCCAGCACCAAGAAACTGCACAGAGGACGGCGGAGTAAGGAGACCAGTTCGTCAGGTTCCTCTTTCCGCAGCGAGGGCGACCGAGAAGACGACGCCACGCCGCGCGGCGGCGGCGGCAATGCCAAGGCGTTGGATTCCTCGGGCTCCCGCCGTGGCTCCACCGGTCAAACCGGTGCCGCAGCTGCCAAAGAGGCGGATCCTTCGAGGTGTTCTCGCCGCAGCCAAGGCGTAGAATTAGATGCTGCCACGCCGCCCGTAGAAATCGATGCGTTGGCGGACGATTTCATCGAGGAGGTAGTGGAAGAGGAAGAGGAAGAGGAGCAGGCAGGGATCCGGTTCCCTGCTCTAGTTCTCATCGCCATCGTTCTCGCTGGTCTGGTCGCCGGGAAGGTGCTGGCCCTGGCGCTCACGGTGCTCTGCGCCGCGTTCCTTGGCTCGGTTCAGAGATCATCGTCTTGCGTCGGCGGCGGTGGCGGTGGCGGTTGCTCGCAGGGGAGGCGGTTGGAGCTTTCCATGTCGTAGTAATTATTGTAAATTAGTGGGGATCATCATCAAATTTAAAGAGAGAAGAAAGATAGTACTTGATGTTTGTTCATTGTTGGTCGTTTTGTTCAGTGTTCGTCGTTCGGTGTTCTTGCATTCCTCGTTTGATCGGAGTGTCGCACCAACAAGTGCGATCATTTGAACTTAACTCGCCGCTAGATCTCCGTGGCGATTGGATTCGATGTACTCCAAGTAGTCTCTAGTTAAAATCTGCTGCCATTATCAAGGCCTTGTTTAGATGGCTAAAATTTCTAACCTTTTTCCTACTTTCTCCATCATATCACATTAAATACATCAAAAGGCGTATGTTTGGAGTATTAAATATAGGTAAAAAAGAACTAATGACACGCTTTAAATGTACATTGCGGGCGATTCTTTTGAGCCTAGTTCTTCCATGGTAGGATGATATTTACCACTAACAAACGAAACGTCTTCAAGATACGATGTGACATTCGGTTCCAAATATTTACCATCTAAACCAGGCCCAAGTTGACAGTTCTTCCGTGCACGTTCACCCCGGGCCCCGGGAATTCACACTCCAGTGAGTCTGCCGCATACTGTCTGCATCCAATCGCGTTGAATGGCGAAACTTGCATTGGTTTTCGATTCCCAAGGATGAACAGAGGCATGGACTGTTGATGGTCGCGTAGCAGTGCCGGGTCGAGCTCGTTCTTCACCCACCCGACCGGCACCGGCACGCCGTAGCACAGCAGTTGGAGGCGACAGGAGGAGGTGCGGCCGCGTGTTTGTCCGCGCCAAAACGTCGCAAGACTTTGGATTCTTATTCCTTTCGCGGTTCCGCCCGGCGGACCACGGCGGCCGGGCACAAAGGCTGCAGGCGGGCAAAGCCTGATCTGACTCTGACCGAGTTGGAGGGCGCCATCATCATTGGAGAGCAGCGGCAGCGGCAGCGGCGGCACTGCGGAAGGCAGGCCCAGCTTCCGAGAATCATGAAGCGTTCGGCGGGCGGCACCACTACTACTGCTGCTAGTAGCTGCGGCGTGCCTCCGCCGACCCGCACTCGAGGGGCACGTGACCGTGTCGGGCCCCTACGCCACGTCTCGGCTCGCCGGCGAGGCCGCGTAGCCGCATCATCGATGGACCAGGACCACGCATCGTAACAGTCCAACTCGCACTCCAATTTTGTCTGCGGGCGCTCTGACCTGCCGCCCGAACTGGAAACGGGCGTCGGCATCGGCATGGCCACTCTTTTCTCCTGCCACCTCCCGTCTCGCCGGTTTCCGTGCGTTCGGCGTCGTGGCGAGCGTGGCTATGGTATTCGAGGGGAATTGCCTTGCCTTTTGGCATGGCTAATCATGGAATGGAACGGAACAAAATGTGCCGCGCCACTCCACTGTGACGGTTTCATTGCCAGTTGGTACTCGGGGGTGAACCTGAACAAACAGAGATGCGTCTCCTCTCTCCTGGCTGCCCTGTGGCGCATGTGGCATGCGTGCTTGGCGTTAGTTCAAGCGTTGATTTTGTGTGAGTGAGCAGCACCCGCCCTTGCACTTCCGTTTGACCGGTGCCCAGCCACGCCATTCTTGTGACGAGAGGATCGGTTGCTCAGTTCAGGGGTTGGTCAGTCACCGGAACGCGTCAGCCGCCCTTCGGGGCCACGGACTACGCCTTTTCCACCGTGGAGTTTATTAGCCGCTAATAATTGAGCCGGAAATTGGAACACGATGCCGTAGACCTGCTGCTCAGTCTTGTTCTATTACTCAAGACCGACGTAGGCGTGTTTAGTACCTCGAAATTCAACCACTGTAGTAGTACTGAATTTCGGACCGAGAATAGGATTCGATGAGATGGGAGAAATCTTGGTGACGTGAAGGGGGTACCCAAAGTTTTGGGTACTATAAACACAGCCCTACTTGCTCGCTTCTTCTTGTGCTACTCTTAGGTTAACACGACCGAGCTACTTGTAAATTACGAGTAATTTCCTTACAGCGATTCGGCCAAATTTCCTGTACTGCAGGTCAGACGCGCAGGCTACCTCTCCTATAGGCTGCTGTAGCCTCTCGTTCTCGTGCCGTCAGCGTCTGAGCGAGCGGTGGAAATTGCATCAAACTGAAAATAATAACTGTCGCTTTCCTTGGAGTCATTTTCAGAATCATCAAGGTTAGTTATTCGCTGTAGCCTATAAAATCAAATTAAAGACTAATCGCAACCTATGCTGTTCTTCAGTTTGCAACTAGTAGCAAAGTCGTACTAGATGATGAGTCTTTGATTCGAATTATTTGTGGCGGTTACCACAAAATAAAAAAGGATTTATTCACCGAAGTCACTTGGTTGGTTCATCATCATACGTTATGTGCTGACAGAGTCAAAACATCTTCTTCTGGAACAAGAAGAGAAAAAGATAACATTGGTAGGACAAGGCTGCTGAAGAGCTTGGCAAGTCAGTGGCATGTGGCGGGATTTTTGTCACGGCGTGTTGGACGGACAACAAGTGAAGAATCTGAGTGCGCATCCGGCGGTTCCCTTCCAAAGACGGCGACGATGATGGTGGATGGTTTGATTCCGCGGTGGCCATGGGTGGAGTGGAGTGGAGCCGTGGAGAACAGGCGCCAAAGCTTAGTTATTAAATAAAATTCACTTTCTTATAAAATTTCTAGCAACGGCAATAGTTGAATAAAATAAATAAATTATATTAATAGAAAAGTTAGGAAACGGTCCATTATATATGGAGAATAAGAAAAGAGAAAAAAAAACCAACTTGAAGGAGGAAAAAATGCCGAACTTGAATAAGGCTCCCCGCATCCACATACAGTTAGTATATATATGCATTGATAGAATATCTTTCACATACGGTCAGTATATATAGGAGAGAAAACCGTCTGTCTTCGTATCAAATAGCAATATGGTACTAATTGATTTTCACTTGTGGGCTTGTGTGTTATATGTTGTAAACCCCGACTAATATATTTTGGGCCAATTGTACAGCTCGGGGTCAGTCATGTGATGTTTAGGTCCATTTATAGCCTATAATAGAATTCTTTTCAGCACCAACCTTGTTGGGTAATAAAGAGAATAACCTCTCTCACCTTCCTATAAAAAGGGAAGAGGGGAGAAGAGGGAAAGGTGATTAGTTCACTATTTCCACCAATTCGTCACTATGCAATATTCACTATCTCTATCATTTCGTCACTATGCGCTATTTGCTCTATGATTTCGTCACTATGCACTATTGTACTAGACTTTTTCTGGTGTTTTTGCAGAAATTATATTCCAAATATAAATTATGACAGAGCTAGGTAACAAAGAAAGGCGTCACGCGAACATAATTCTAGCAGTGCTTACATAAAAATGCACTTCTTATAAAATAAAGCTAGCAATGAATAAAGATTATAAAATTGCACCATTCATTGAGATGAGAAGGGTCTGCTTTTTTTTTCCGATGGACGCAATTTTACGGGCCGCGAGGATTGGAGCGGGCCCGACGCAGCGGGAAATTTTCAGTTTTTATGGGGGCTGCTCCGATGCCCACAGCCACAGCCCAACCCACCGCTGTTCCTTCGATGTAAGATTGCGCCAACTATATACAACAACCGTTGTGGTCTCAGCTTGCATGGTGATGCGAGGTGGGGTTAGCTAGCCAGCAGGCACGACACCAGCCAACATTTGAGGAACCAAAGGGCATATGTTTTTTTTTCAGATATAAAAGGAACTATATGGCCATATGGGCATAAGTTTAAGCTCATAGGAGAGACACAAGGTGTGTTTGGTTGGCCTAAAAAGTGTTATCCAGGCGGGTTGGCTGGATCGCACTGTTTGGTTTGCGAGCCAGACCCTAGGGACTGGCCAGGTTGGGAAGTTTTGAGCAAAAAGTGGTGGCCAGGGTAGGAAGGCCAACTTGGCCTTCTTGAGTGGAGCCCGGTTGCAACTTTTTGCTTTAAGTTCTGTGCAAAAAGCATTCTCGTCACCTCCGTCGCACGCTCGCCGCGGTCCACACGGAGGTCACCGCCCGCGGCCCGCGGTTCGCTACCCGCGCCCAAAAGGTCTGCCGCCGCCGCGGTCGGGACTCACTAGCCGCCCCCACGCCGGAGGACCCGGGCCCGACGCCCTGCCATGGAGGAGCAGCCCCGCGCCGCCCAGCGGCGGCGCTCCAGCCTTCCCGGTCGTCGACATCTCCCCTTCCTTGCCGACGCGTGTGGAGTGAGTCGGGGCGGTGTGGAGTGAGTCGGGACATGGAGCGGCAGGTCGTCGGCGTTTGTGGACATGGAGCGGCATGTTGCCGGCGCGGACTTCCTGCGGCGACGGGCGGCACCGGCACCGGCGGCGCCGCGGCGCGACGGCCGCGGCGGCTGTTCGAGGGATGGCGAGTCACGGCCTCCGCAACCGCAAACCGGGCCGCCGCTGCGGTGGAGGAGAGGGGCGGTGGCGGCCGCTGCGGCGTCGGAAGGCTCCCGGGCGCTTCTCATGCAGCCCGGGCGCTCGCCGCGACGCCGCGCCGGCGCGGCCGTAGGTGTGGAGCAACTGTGCAGGCAAAGACACCCGAGCTGAAAGGCACTACATGCAGCTTGTGGGGGCGGCGCGTGCAGGGGAGTCCATGGTTGCGGGGGGAAAAGAGGAGGAGGGTGTCGTCGCGGTGAGCCCATGGAGTTTGCACGCCAAGGCCGCCCCACGACATGTTCGATCAAATGCCTGAATAGGGGTAAAGTGACCGAACCGGGGAAGAGGTGACCATATCAAAATCATGCAGGCAACCAAACACACTACAACCTAGCCAGGCTAATATAATACATACAAACCAAACAACAGACTCACTTCTTCTTTGGGCCTGGTTAAACCTATCCTGGTTACACTAAGATAGCCAGGCTAGACCTGGAAGGCAAACCAAACACACCCACAGAAGCCTACGAAAGCCCATGAGGTAGCAGCATCTCTTCCTTTCCTTTTTTTCCCTATACTGATGCTTACTCTATTATGAATTTCTAATTGATCTTGATTATCTGCTAGCCAGCTTTAAAAAGAAGAGAGATGAATACCTACCTTGGACTACGGCCATGGGCATTTTCAAAAGCAGATGTTTTCTAGGTGGTGGAATAAAACAATAACGCAGCTTGGCAGCTTGGAATGCAGATGACACGACAATAACTGTTTTCCATATTGGAATTTGGCTTTAGTATCTCTTCGGATTGTTTAGCTTGGGTGAGCATACCTTATGTACGGACAACAATCATTTCCTTATCTTTATCAAGTTTATCAGATACTCCCTCCGTCCAAAAATCCAATGCGTCTAACCAAATTTATTTTTTCCCCCAAAAAATCGGGTACGTCTAAACGCTGGACCACGGTGTGCACTTCTTCCCATGCCCTCTCGTCGCATCATTCCCCGCGCGGCATTAATCCAGCACGTCACTGGTGCTGCAGTTTCATTGCTTTGGATGAGTCGTGGGTACGACAACGTTGGCAATGTTGAAGTGGATGCAAGGATCGTAGATGCTGACCAGAATTTTTGCTTTTCACAGATCGTTGTGGTCTTTCTTCATCATTGGCAAGGTACTATTTTTGGTTCCTACGAGTCCTGTAGAACCACTTTTCCTATAGAACCACTTTCTTCACCATTCGAATGGGAACTCTGATGATGATGATACTGTTATTCTACCCACTGATGATAGAGTTGATGAAGAGTGCCACACATTTTCTCGTATCCTTGCATTTCATCCTTATAAAGAGATTGTCTTCTTCCAAAGATTATCATCAAGAGTATTCGCGTATCATTTGAGTAGCTCTAAACTCGAATACTTGGGCAAATTGTTGCCACTAAATAATTTTGATTTTCACGTGTATTTAAGAAGTTGTTTTCCATACACCCCTTGCTGGATGGATATAGATGGGTTGCCAAATTAAATCCGGCACATTATACTGTATGTGCAGAAGATTGGATGGAGATGGAGGCCACCTCTTTCTGAATTGCAAAGAAGTCAAATCTGTTTGGAGAGACTTGAATTTGGAGGACGCAAGACAGGAACGGTTTCAGCCACATCACAATTGAAGATTAGAAAACTCGACTAGAGACAACAGCTTACAATTTTGATGTTGCTATAGATATGGTGGCTGGTGGGGAGAGGAATAGCTGGACAGAAGAAGGAAGACGGAGATCAGCCGGAGAAGTGGCGTACCTGATAGCCGTCCTGACGTACAGGTTCCAAACAAAAGGAAATCAGGGCCTGTTGTCGGAAACTCGTCAGTTTCATTTTCATCAAAATCAGAATTGGCAAAAGCCCTATAGTGACCAATTCAAGGTGAAGTGGTGGACACAGATGATTTATGATACCGATACTAGCTCGGTTGATTAGGTAGATGACCACGGGATGATGGTGAAAGCGGGTGTGAGGAAAGACGTGGTCTTGCAGAATGCTTTTCACGCAGAGCTGTTGTGATGTATTGCAGGCCTGAGGTAAGCAGGAAGGCTCAATGTTGTGACCGAACCGAGTGTCTTTGGAGGTCGATGCACTAACGGTGTAGACAGCAATCGAGTGGGATGTGTAGCCTGGGGCAAATTATTACCGTGGAGCTCAAGCACCTGCTAGCTTCAGAGTTCGATTCATGGACTGTATCTGTTTGTCCAAGCTCATGTAAGAAAGTTGCTGATGCTGTATCAGCTTATGGGTCTATTAGGAGAATATGAGATCTAGTGGTTCTTGAGTCTTGTGGGAAGTTTCTGCCTCAGTTCATAGAATCTATTGTGGGATCTTGTGCCTCAGTCCAAATATAGTAGCAATGTAATTTTTTTGAATTAAACTTACTAGCAAACAAGCCCGTGCGTTGCAACGGGAGAAAAAAAAATGTTATGCACTCAATTAGAATAAGGGCATCATAAAATTTTTTCTTGCATTGCTAAGCACAAAAAAATTGTGCTCATAAATAAAATTAATGAAAATAGGTAAAATCAATATTAAATTTCATAAATTCTTTTTTTAGACATGTAAAAATTTGTAACTCAATTATCATGGAATTAGTTATATTGATATCAAGAGCTACTATGTGTGATGATTATGACACAAGGTCACTCTCAATTTTCCATACTTTGCGAGGATGGCACTTTGGTTCATACTTTCACAATTTGTTTTTGGACAATCGACTACATTTAGACTATAATAATATGAGTTTTGATTTTTAATACATTAATAAATTTATGGTAGAAATATTTATTTGTCATCAGTCAAAGGTATAAGAAGTTCAAAGCCTATATATTGTGTTGTCTTTTTTTATTTATTTATCTATCTGCATGTGAGTATTTACCTTTGCTAGTTTGGTTTCTTCTGTCCATTAGTAGAGGTTGTGGCTATAAAAATTATAGGAGGGAGTAATTAATCAAAACTGATATAAATGTTGGATCCGGATTTTTTTGTTGGTGAAAACTTGTAAATGTTGAATCTGCTTTTTTTTTTGTGTTTTTAATCTTCTACATCTACGAAAGGAAAAAAAGAGATGAGACTTTTTGCCTGAAGATATGTCGTTCCAAAGACACCTGGAAGTCATTGGTAAACGATTGTTTTTTATAGCCAACAAAAAAGGCAAAAAGTACGTATTTGTTTGAAGACCGATGGGATCCGTATTTGTGGCCTCAGTTGGTTCTGGGCTTAGTTTAGGACTGCACCGACGCTATGCACGTATAGGCATGCAACGACCTTGGTTCGGTACGACCTTGGTTCGGTCTCGGGAAAGCTTTCCACGGGGGCATGCAAATATCTCTTCATGGACTCTTTTACTACGGACTCTATACAGAACGAAAGAACATCGGCAGATGAAAAAATAGGTGACGTGCCTCGAACCTCAAAAGCTACGTCAATGGCCGAGGCGCAAAGATGGTTCTGGTACGTAGCCACCCCTGCATCTTGTACTCGCCTCCACCTGCCTCTCTACTTTCCTTTTTCGAGGTGGGACTAAACAGCTCCGATCTCCCCGCACCGATCATGACGACTTGTTGTGATATGGTCTTTGGGCTCGCCTCGTGCTATATCGTTCATGGGCTTTTTAGTCGTACCAACGTGGTGGAAAAAAGCCCGGTGAAAAAGCCCGGTGAAAAGCCCGTGAAAAAGGAGGTGGGACTGAAATTTTCTCTCTTTTATTAGTAGGTATAGATATTGTTAAAATCTACAAAGTAGAAGTGTGAAATTACTGGTTTGGTACTTTGTATTTTATTTGTATTTTATACGAATAATTCGATATACACATTCTTTAGTGTATTTTTCTAAGGTATTCTTGTCTTCAATATAATTTTTTTTAAGAAAACTGGTAGGGTAATATAATATAATAAAATCGGCATGTCACTAGGACACTCCAGTAATAGCTGTGAGCCTACAAAGGCTCAATAGAGTGCAACAAATAACGAAATAAATGTTTGAGATGACAAATTTTGCTAAGGACAAACAACGAGGCCCAATTTCAGTTTGGCCCAGCACCCAGAGCGTTTGTCCATCCACCGCCACGATAGGGCTGGCGGCCCTGATGTGCATCAAAAAGCAAGCAGCAGCGATCCAGCAGACAACGATACACTTACTCTGTTTGGCAGTTTGGTGTTTGCATCTTCCCTTGCTCCCAATCCTTCATCCATGACGGGCACACTCATCATCCTCGCGCTTATCCTGCTCGCGGTCCCAAACAGGGTCTGAAATGGAAATAATAGGTTAGATGGCACTCCTACACAAACAATTTTTGCAGACAGATCCTATTTCTATGAAAAGTTTACTTAGTATAAACTGTTTGTAACTAGTCCCTGGAGCAACGTCGCTTTAGCTTACAAATCGTCCTTGAAGAAACATTTTTAGGGATGGTTCTACTCTGTTCATTTCAAATTATAAGCTATTCTATGAATCTTGTATAGAGTCAAAACATCTCAAGTTTGACCAAATTTATAGAGAGAATTACGTAGATCTGTCACATCGAGATAGGTATACTATAAAAATATAATTTATAAAATCTAATGATACTTAGTTCTCATCCTAAATGTTATTATCTTATTTCATCATATAAATTTGATCAAACTTGAGATGCTTTAACTCTCCAAGATTTTAGGAATGAGTTATAATTTAGGATGAAGGGGAGTATTAAGTAAACCACCATTACAAATAGACATATTCATAGGCGTTCATCTTAATAGAACTGTCCTTGAAAATATATTTTCTAGGTGCAGTTGATTATGTTGACCACCATTAAAAATAGATGATTTTAAGGGGTGGTTGACTTAGTCTCCCATCTCTAGAAATGGATTTTTTTTTTTTGAGAATGACACAGTACAACGCAGACGCTCACAACACGCACGCACACTCACTCCTATGAACACACGTACGCAAACCCTACCCCTATGAGCACCTTCGAAGGACTGAGCACCCGGCAGATCTGGAGATTCTCGAAGTCACCATTGGCGCCTCGTTGTCGACGGGAACGTCGCTTACCACTTAATGCATAACGCCGGAAAATCCTGAGAAAATCCCAGGAAAAGGTGCGATCACCAGGATTTGAACCCTGGTGGGTAGCGTCACACTGGACCGTCCTACCATTGGACTACAAGCCATAGAGGCGATTGGTCAAATCAACCATCCTTGAAATGGTTGCTGAACAAATAAATTCATAACTGTCTCCAGAGACACAAAATGGTAGAGAATAAGAAGATCTAAAACTTCATGTTAAAGACATTTTCAGATCATTTTTTTAATTTTGAACTTTTAAAAATGATATCAGAAACACACCCTATATATATGTTGTAGCGGTCAACGCGATATAAAACTTTCTAATTGAAAATTGTTACATTTAAGATTATTTAGAAGCAAGAATATACAATATATATGATTCATATATGTGAACACATGGAGGCCATTGCACAATCTTTATCACTCGAAGGTTCAAAGGCCATAGACAAATAATTTTGGCATGCCAGTTGTCAGCGATGCACGTTGGAAGGACCAAGTATTTCGCGCAGCGTCGATCGTTCTTGCGTGCACCCATCTCAGCCCTATCTTGACCAATTTGACGTCTACTGCACGCTACCTGTTGTTTGGCAGAAATATCTCCGAGCAGATGCAACTGCAAATGTACGTTTAAGCAATTCTGGATAAACTTTAGAGTCATCAGCGTAGAAGTCTTGTGCACTCGTGTTGAATCGTCAACATGTGTGGAAATTCAACGTACCTGCGGCAACACCATTCATTTAATTCCAACATTGTCCCATATTTTCTATCTTGTAATTTGGCTTCGTTTTCGGAAGAAGTCAACTACTATAAGGTGGCTACATTTTTTCAAAACTTACAGTTTAATCCGATTTTCAACCTTGAACAACCGGGTAACACACAACCTTCAACTTCGAAATTACACAAATTGGTCCTCTAGCTAGCTTCAACTTGAAAAATGCCTTTTATTTTCTAATAATAATACAAATCTGATTTGATCTCTAGTTTCATATGTAGTTACCAATTCTTGATAGTGCATTTGTTAGGTATTATGGATGCTAGTATAATTTTCTATAAATTTAGCCAATTGCAAAGAAGATTGACTTAGAACGAAAGGGTATTGCAGAAATCCAATTTCGTCTATTAACTACAGACAACAAGATTTTACATAAGGTGTTGTGCAATTGAATGATGCATCAATTGTCGGAAAAACCAAACAGTAATGGACAGTTTATCGATCGACAAAATCCACATGAAGTTTGGCGGTGTAAATTGGACCCAGTGCATTATCATCAAGACAAAGCTACGACGATACGGGTTGTATCCAATCAAGTGCCTTGCCAAACTCGGCGAGAAAATTTAAAATTCCAGCACGCAAATGTTGAATTCTTCCAAGTTCATCCACACACACCACCACAGCTATATATACTCATCCGTTCCCTTCATTATGCATCACAGCAACATATATACAAACTAGATAGTTGGAGGGGATCGGAGATTCGGAGCAGCAGAGAGAGAAACAGTAATGGCTTCCGTCCTCCCGCTCGTCCTCGTCCTCCTTTGCGGCGGCAGCTGCCGACGCGGCCACCTTCACCGTGAGAAACAACTGCCCGTACACAGTGTGGGCGGCGGCGACGCCGGGCGGCGGGAAGCAGCTGGACAACGGGCAGACGTGGAGCTTCGACGTGCCCGCGGGCACGACGAGCGGCCGCGTTTGGGCGCGCACGGGCTGCTCCTTCGACGGCAACGGCAACGGGCACTGCCAGACGGGGACTGCGGCGGCGTGCTGCAGTGCACGCAGTGGGGGCAGAACCCCAACACGCTGGCCGAGTACGGGCTGAACCAGTACATGGGCCAAGACTTCATCGACATCTCCCTGGTGGCCGGCTTCAACGTGCCCATGGACTTCCTGCCCGCCGGCGACGGCGCCGGGTGCCCCCCAGGGCGGGCCGCGGTGCGACGCCGACGTCACGTCGCAGTGCCCCGCCGCGCTGCAGGTCCCTGGCGGCTGCGACGACCCGTGCACCGTGTTCAAGACCGACCAGTACTGCTGCCCGGATCGGAACAACTGCGGGCCCACTGACTACTCGAGGTTCTTCAAAGGGGGCTGTGCCCGGACGCCTACAGCTACCCTACGGATGACGCCACCAGCGTCTACACTTGCCCCGGCGGCACCAACTACAACGTCGTATTCTGCCCATGATTCTTCCATGCGGCATGAGCTCGATCGAGCTGAACGTGCGTAGTTGATGCACGAGACGTGAAAAATAAATTAATAAATAAACTAGCACAAATGAATAAGTTACGAGTAACTTGTGCAAGAACAATTATTGATCATACACGCCATGCTGCATATAGCCTGACATGGTTTGTACACGCGAGTACGTCGGACATTTCTATGTATCTTTTAATTCCATTATACTAATTCATCCGTGCTCTCGCAAGGATTATAATAATTTGTCCATTTTAAATTCTAATATGTTTTGGCTTTTCTAGATAATACTATTTTGGTTATGTAAATAAACAATACAAGTATATAAATTTGTAATAGAGGGAGTTACATATGACTAACTAGGTGGATTCCTCGTGTGTTGTTGTGGGTATGAAGGAGAAATATAAGTACTCTCTGTTTCAAATTATAAGTCGTTTTGATTTTTTTGGTTTATCCATTTTGCTATGTATCTAAACATATTATTATTTTTAGATGTGTAGCAAATTGAGTGTACCAAAAAATTCAAAGCGACTTACAATTTGGAACAGAGGGAGTAGCAGGTTAGAATGTTAACAAATAATAATTAGGAGATGTATATGTATGGTGTTATATATGTTAGTAAATGATGTGGTAGCGGATGATGACGTGGGTACTTTTCATGGAGGATAGTGGGATGTTTTAGTGGATGCTGATGTCTACACTTTTGCATGGTAAGAGAAATAGCTAGTGGGGTACATATTTATAAGAGATGTAGATAGATAAAGATTTACTTATATTCTGTTGTATAATTTCCTCTTTGTCTATTTTTAACATAGTAGCATAATAGATACTCTGCAGTCTATATCTTTTTTTTTGAACCCCTCTTCAGTCTATATCTAGTTACCATGAAGTTATTAACTACTATTTTTTTCAGGAATTAATCTATAGTTTTATCCATATTCATGGTTTTCCTTTGCATGACACCTCTATATTAAATATGAAATTACACCTCTATGAATTACTTATATCCATAAATACGCTTCAGTATATTTTTACAATAGAATATGATCCATAGATACACCTCTATGAACAAGTTATATCAATAGAATATTCATAAAAGAGGTGCTTTGCAAATATATATCCATGTATATTCTCTATGTAAATATATATATATTTTTGGGGCATTGGCGTTTTTACCCTCGAGTTTCGGACCCAATGGTGATTTTACACTCGTTTTTTGAACTGGGCATTTTTACCCTCACTTTTTCAAACGAAGGGGAGTGTTTACCCTTACTGCTGTTATGTCCAGATAACGGTGTTAAAAGGGATAACTTTACCCATTCGTTTTTACCCCTATTTTTTTTCTTAGATGTGTGTTTTTACCCCTTTTTGTATCAACTCTTTAACATTTTGTGTACAGTTTTTGGTTGATTTTGACAAAGATTTCAGCTTATAATCCGGAGAATAGAACTCAAACAAGTCGAGTCAAATCGACCAAGAACACATATCGATCAATCAATTACTTGTTCTTCCCGACTTCTTCTTACCCCCTGCCGCCGCACCGTGTGACCTGAGGGCGCGGGTGGCGCTCCGCCTCGGCGGCGTCGAGCCACTTGAGCGGGTTACGGTTGAAGAAGGGCCAGTTGGGACGGTGACCAGCGCCGTGAGCACGGCGCCGCCCGGCGTGAACAAGCGGCATGGAAGTGGAAGTCGGAGCACCGCGTAGCCCACCACGAGCGCCGCCACCGCGGAGCCACCAGGCCGCACCTGCATCGGCATCTCCGTGGCCGTGCTAGGGACCTCCTCCACGGCCGCCGGCGGGACCTCCCTCCCTAGTCGGCGCCCCTAAAACCCGAGCCCCCTGAAACCCTAGCCGCCTGCCCCATGGTGAAGGAGGGGGCGGCGAGGATGGGAGAAGGAGGGGGCAGCGGCGGGATGATGGCGAGGAGCGGCCCCGACGGGGGAGGGGCGGCCGGGGAGCCTCCGACGGTGGGGAGTAAGAGCTGCGTCGCCGGCCTTCCGGGATCTCGCGGGCGCCTTTATTTTTCAAGAAGCTCGCGGGCGCCGTGGGCTGGCGCCTTGGCCGGCGGCGGCGGGATAAGCGGGCCGATGGGAGCGGCGGGATGGGGCCGGGGGCTGGAGTCTGTGTATAGAAAGGGGCAATTTGGTCATTTGGGCTGCCACTTTTTTTCTTTTCTATTTTTTTTCCGCGTTTTAATCACACCGGCGCGAACGTCGTCAAAACTAAGGGTAGACGGACCTTTCAGAGTGAAAAATGGTGGGTAAAATTGCCAAGTTGAAAAAAGAAGGGTAAAAACGCCTTTGGGCTATAAAAGAAGGGTAGAATCACCAAATTCCCTATATATTTTTATCCATACTGTAGTTTATCATGTTTCACAGTAAAAAGGGTCGACCATCTCTGAAAATCGATGTGTATTATGAGACATATAGAATTCTCTTAATCAAAAGGACTACCTCTTCTAACATTATTTTTAGATTAGCCGCACAGAAGCGCTCGACTATGGTTGGAACCAAACGAGTCAATTGTTTGATCGAACAGACAGAGTGAGAGCATATGCTCCTAAGAGCAAATTTAACTTTACCGAACAGACACAAATAAGTGCGGGCACACTCATGGTAAGTGTGCAACAATAAACTGCAACAAACACTATGTACAACAATAAACTGTAACAAATATGACGCACCCTGCTCGTAACTCGTTATCTCCTCACTGGCAAGTTACGCGAATTAGCCTTCACGCGGGTATACATAAACAACCAGGCATCCCTAGAGCCTCTGCCACATCAACAATGGCGTCGTCCTCGTCCATGACACTCAGTCCCCAGCATCACATGACCTTTTGGCTTCTGCATGCTTGCGCTGCTCGCTCGCTCAGTAGCCATCCCGCCATCGAGCAGTCGGAGCAGAGGCGGCCGTGATGAGCACAATCCCCAGCTTCCAGCCCCTACATCGTTTAAGCCGACCACGTCGCCAAGCCGTCCAGCTTCACCACCCTCGAACCCTGGCGTTCACCGTTCCTCGGTGCCCATGAAGCCGGCATGCTGTTGCTGGCTGGCGGCGTACGTCCGCTCGGAGCCTTACCCGGTGGCGTCGTTCCGCTTCACCTGTCACACGGTCAGCGGCCAGAGCCCGGCGCCGATGGTGTCTTCCTTCGATCTCGTCGCGGGCCCCCAACCACGTCGTCCACGAGATCCTCAATCCGGACGTGATCGCGCCAGGCACCAACATCCTCGCCGCTGACGCACGCCGAGGAGGAACCGAGGCGACCACGCTTCAACATCGTGTCGGGCACCTCCATGTCGTGCCCGCACGTCGCCGGCGTCGCGGCTCTGCTGAAGCACAGGCACCCCGGATGGACGCCGGCCATGATCCGGTCGGCGCTGATGACGACCGCCACGACGCTCGACAGCCACAGCCGGACCATCGCAGACAACGGCCACAGAGGTGGCGCCGGCGATGGCGTGGCGGCTGGTGCCGGCCTTGTCTGTGCACGCTCGACCCGGGCCCGGTCTACGACGTCACGGAGCGAGACTACGTCGACTTCCTGTGCACGTTCAACTACACACCGCGGCACAGGTCCGGATGTTCGTGCCGGGCTTCGCCGGCTGTGCACGAGGACGCTCCCCGGCGGCGTCGGCGGCCTCAACTACCCGTCGTTCGTCGCGGGGTCCCGAGACATACGTCGTGAAGGTTGTGGCGCCGCGCCAGCTGGTGGAGGTGACCATAACGCCGGCTACGCTGGAGTTCGGCGGCGCGCCGTACGAGAAGAAGAGCTACAACGTCGTGTTCACGAACAAGGACGCCGAGCCACATGGTGCGGCGGGGATGGCGCTGTTCAGCCAGATCGTGTGGCAGAACGACGTTCATACGGTGAGGAGCCCCGTTGTGTTCATGTGGAACAGACGTGATCAGTGACACGCAGTCGGACTCGGAGACATCCTGAAGTTGTGAATTGGCTGCGGATTGCTTGGCATTTACGCGTTCGTGCTAGTCGACCGGCAGTCGGATCCATGCAATCTTAAGTAGCAAGCACATTTCCTCGCGCATCGATCCATCGCCGTCACCGACGTTACACCTCTTCTCCTCGCCTCGCACGTCCCCTGTGTAGAGCCCGCCGCAATCGCAATCGACCGCCGCCGTCGCCCTACTTAACTCGTGATGGCTGCCTGCGTAGTGCCCGCCGCCGTCGTCTGCGACCCCACCGCCCCGGCAAAGACCGGCCTGAAGAGGAAGCGCATCGCCGTCGGGAGCACGAAACAGTACGAGTTCGATGAGACCAGCAGCCTCGGCGCGGGTTCCTTCGGCGCCGTCTTCAAGGCGCGCCACCGCGTCACGGGCCAGGTCGTCGCCATGAAGCGCCACAGCCCGCCCGAGGACGGCCACGCTTCGGTGCTCCGAGAGGCGCGCTTCCTCGAGGACGCGTGCTGTGGCGGCGCCAACCCGTTCGTCGTCGGCTTCCGCGGCGTCGTCCGCGATCCCGTCACCTGGAACATGTGCCTCGTCATGGAGTGCGCGGCCACCAGCCTCCACGACCTCCTCCGCAACCGCCCCCGCCGAAGCCCGCCGCTACCCGAGGCCACCGTGCGCGCCGCCATGTGGCAGCTGCTTACAGGCGCCAAGAAGATGCACGACGCCCACATCATCCACCGCGACATCAAGCCCCAGAACAAATGTTCCTCGTCCCCTTCGTTCTTACCTTCAGTTGTGGGCTGTTGGCACGATGATTGGTGCAACCCTAAAGGTAGATATGTATCACCTTCGACAGACTGGAGAGATCTGAATTTTGGTGGCGGTTGTTGATTTGAAAAAAATCCCACCATTTGGAGATGTTTGTGTCAAAGGAGAACTTTTTCGCCTTTACTTCACGCCCGATGAAGAAGAACCTCAGATTTTGCCTGATGATGATGATCTCTTAGGAGATGACGATAAGGATCTTGATGGTGATAGGGAGATGGAAGAAGCGGCCGAAGATAAGGATCCAAAACTTCCAGAGAAGGGTAGCTCTTCTTCTGCTTCTGGTGGTTCTTTTCCTTCGATGTCGAAGAGTGGGTCCTCCGACAAACAGGCCTCCATGGAAGCTGACACTTTTTTTTTGAAGAAGTAAGCAACTTTCTGGCAGACAAGAAGATGGGGTCCTCTCTTTTCTCTGATATTGAGCTGGCCATCTATAATACCATGCTAGCACCCCCGGTGAAACCTCATCTTTTGATGGATGCTTCTCCCTTGGTGGATTGCCCAGCTTTCTCCTACTTCAACTCACCAACTGATTCGGGCATGGACGCTGCTGCCTCGGATGTACCAATTGGGAATACAACAGCTGCCATGGTGATGGAGGAGGTGCACGGGCAGCATGAGCAGTCTGCTTTGGTAGAGTTTAAAGCTACTGTTGTTGATGTGTTCTCTAGTGTTGGTGATCTGCTCCCTGTCACTGAGAATGGCGGCATGACTGTTGTGGATGACAAGACACAGCAGCAGTTTAACAACTTCACCACAGCGTTTCGAGGCGAACAGATCGATCAGCTGGCTACTGTTGGTCCTCCTTTGGCAAGTGGGCCGGCTTCTCTTGCTGCTGGCCTGGATGTACATGGATCAGATCAGCTGGTGGCGATCACAATTCCTGCCGTTGATCTGTACACCGGTGACTGCAACGTTGAGTTGGTTTCGACCAAGGTGATGTGCAAGCAGGTGGACGAGCTGTTGCCGCACCCCTCAACCAAGGTGACACTAGCTGATGGGCTTGGCGAACAGGAGGTCGTCGAGGGACTGCCTGTGGCACATCCCTTGGCTGTTGCTGAAGATCTTTCGGCAATCGAACCGACTACCCCGACGGCAGTGATGGTGGCGCACCTGTCCTCTTCGCTTGAGGAGGATACCCAGGACACTGACACTACAAGAGGAACCCCTCTTTTGCAATGAATAGGTAGCAACGCTTATTTTATTTGTTGCAAGGAATAAGCTGGCAACGTTTATTAACCAGGGAAGCATAACCAATAGGTAGCAACGCTTATTTTATTTGTTGCAAGGAATAAGCTGGCAACGTTTATTAACCACGGCAAGCATATCCGTGTTTTTTTTTTTCTTTTGACAAGAAGGCAGGTGTTGTTTTCATCAGGTTGATCAATAATAAGCGACAAAAATAAGAAAGCACAGGTTCGAACCTGCAACCTCCTGCATGTATACAATAGGGACCTCCATAACCAGCTGAACTATTAACCGATTGCGCTCCTATCAAACTAAAGCCAACCTAACAAGGTTTGGTTCAGTCCTGTAAGCACCTTGATCACGTCACCACCAGATCCTTTGAAGATTTTGATTGGTAAAAAAAAAAAAAAGAAACACGAATTTCAAGATTTGATATCAAAAAAAAAAATAAAGTTTGGTTTCTAATTAAAAAAAAAAAAAGCATATGACTTTCAAGATTTCATTTCTAAAAAACAACTTTGTTAGGACTTGAACCCACAAACCCAACACACCAAACTATTCTCTAACATTGCACTACGAATGGATTTGTGTCTTGGAGTAGGATATTGACGTTTTTATTAATATTTCAAAACTTTGTCATAGGCTGCACAAAAAACTTCATAACTTTCTTATAAGATATGCAATGACCATGAATTTTATACCAAAGTTGTAGTATTTTTCATGATCTACAACTCTATAGTTTAATTTGTTTTGATTTGAGGTCGTTTGGATATCCAAATAACTAAGTATCATAAAAAATTATAGAGTTAATACTAAAGGAGTCCATATTATCTAAAGTCACGAGTGTGTAGTTGTAGAAAATAATCTCAAATGGAGAAATAACCAAATTAAAAGTTGTAGATCGAAAAACTTATAAAACTTTGTAGTTCATAGTTTTTTTATTTAAAGTAGTTTTCATGCTGAGTTATTCGTCTCACTAGATTTTAGTCATAGTTTTTTATTTGTCAAAGTTGTAGTTAAGGATGTCAGATGGAGAAATAACCAAAACAAAAATTGTATATCTTGAAAAGTTATGTCACACTGTAGTTGACAAATTTTTTGTTTCAAATCATGTATCCAACGGGATTACATTTGAATTTTGACATTTCAAATTCAAAAATTTTAAGAAAAAAACTTCGGATAGAAAAAGGACCAAAAGCATTTGACAACTTTTTTCATTTGAAATCATTTATTAATGAAATTATGGCCTAATTCTCCACATTTGAAATTCAATTTTTTTCGTATGACCTTGGATGGGTAATTGACCAAAAGCAAAATTGTACATCTCGAAACGTTATAAAACTTTGCATTTGATAATATTTTAATTTGATTCCATTTACCATCCCAAATACTCGTTTATTTTGTATCTAGCACTAATATTCTAATAGCAATATCTTAATTTAAATTTAGCGTAATCTCTTTTTTTTTTTGCCTTTTTTATCTCCCGCCATCTTTTCCCAGACTTATGATATATAAATTCGGCTTAGTAACTTTCTCCCGCCATTGTTTCCCTCTATTTTTTTTATTTGGTAGCTTATTCTCCGGCACACTTAATCAGATTTCTCTCACAACTCACGCTAATTATTGAAAAGCCTGACAGTGGCCCCACCATTCATAGAGACAAGATGGAGAGGACCGTGTGAAAACAGCCTGGGAACCGCCCTCTAAACGTGGATCTCGTCAGTTATCCTAGCAAAATCATGGTCCATTTTCTATTCTTCTCCACCGCACAGCACTCCATACCTCTCCTCCTCCGTCTCCACATCCCCGCAGCTCCCGCCGCTGCATGCAGAACCCCTCCGGAACTCCTCCTCCTCCTCCTCGCTCACCCCGGCATCGCCGCTCTGGCTCTTCGAGGACTGCCACCTGCGCCCGTTCGACGACCCCGCCACCACGCTCGAGGCAGTCATCGCGACCGCCGTTCGTTGTCGAGGAGGTCCAGCGGGCACGCTCCGGTGAGTCTTCAATTTCAGCTCATGTTCTCTTATCTATCTGCTAGTACGCTTCCTTCCCTTACATCGTCTCGCGTCATCTTTCTTTTTTGGATCGCACACACAGATTTGATTTCACTGCAGAGAAAGGGAAAGGGGAAAAAGATTTTACCCGCGGAGATGCCAAAGGGATCCAATTCAGTCTCCGGGAGATCCGTTCCAATCTGCTCCACTTCTTTGTGCGATTTTGATTTCATTAATTAAGCTGAAATGTAGTATCATACTTCAAATAATCACTGTAATACTTTACAATTTTGTTTGTTGTAAAATTCAGAATGTTCTACTCTACTTCGTGTTGTGCACCGGCTATGGCAAGGGGTAGAAGGAAATAGATAATTCAGAGTCACGATGAATATTTGTCAGAAGAGCATATTGGACAAGAAAGCATGGACAAAGTGCTAGAGGAGATCAGATCGACAGTGATGGTAATATTTAGGTTAATTTTCATGGTACTTACTAACCTACTTTAATTTTTTATTACTACCAGAAAGTGTTATCTATTTATCATTGAATATTTTGTCCTATGTAACACACTAACACTATGACAGAGTAAAGCGTGGAAAGACAAAACTGAAAGATATTTGGAACCTTCAAAGTGTCATAAATCGTTGGGTTTGTATTTATGTGCTTTTCATGCCTAGTAGATTTTGTAAACATTTATGGAACCTAAATGTTTTTCTCTATGTCATCATTATATGATAGGATATAAGTAAGAAAAACAGAGTAAACTATACAATGATGAAGTCAACACATACATTGGGAACAGAGAGTTTTGCTTGAAACAGAGAGGAGTTGGTAAATTCTTTTACAACTCAAACTACGTACTTTTGCAAACCAGATTTATGTCAAAGATTTATTTGTTTCAGTTCACTGTAGAATGGGCAAGCTGACAATTGGGAGGCTCATGATCTGCAGCCACATTACAAACATCTTAGTCTTGTAGAGAAGGTATGCATACTAATATGAATGAGATATTTTTACTATGTTTGGCGCTAGAAGCTAGTAATGGTTGTCACTTCAACTAGAATTTTATGCTGTCATTTAACTGTGAGCTGTGCCTTGCACTTGCAGAGGCAAAATCTTATGAAGTAGAGAAAAATTGATGTTCTTAGCTCGAAGAAACAGGTAAGAAAGCTATTTTTTAAGTGATTAATCATTTTAATGGTAAAGTATTTTGGTTAAAGATTCTTTTGGTTCCTCTATAAAGGTGGTTCAGCACTCATATGAAACCACAAATCTCAACTCTTCTACCCCAGCCACAATAAATAATAGCGTGCAGGTATTCATGAATCACTAGCTACAGATTTTATTCCTCGCAAAAAAAAACTGTAGATTTTATTTTAGACAAGTTTCTGCAATCCATGTATGAACTTTAGTCATTAGTGTTTACTTTGTGCTGCACTTGACCTGATTGATTTAGGAAAAAAAAAACTCACGAATTTTTTGTTAGGCTGAATTGATAATACCTTATTTATTTATTTACATGTTATGGCACATGGCCTTAATAACGTATCTCTATTCTGATTCCATTTTGTTGGTGAAAGAAAATATTAATTTATTCTTATTCAATATAGATGGAGCAAGATGATTATATGGAGCCTGAGGATCTGCCGGCACATTGCAAATATAAACTGAAGGAAGCAGAAAGGAGGACCGCTGGCATACTGAGAGGGATGACTTTATATGTTTCATAGTTGCTCACCTAGGAACATGTACTCTGTATAAAAAATTTTGTCATGAATTTGGATGGTACTTTGTAATGCGACAAATTATTTATACTATATATATGGCTCAGTGTGCTTATTTTCTATGTTGGATGATATTGCATTTTTCATTAAATTGTATATATGAATTTTCTCTATTTCGTCTCAAAAAATAAAATAAATATATGATATTAATGACTGAATGGTTTATTCCTTACAACACATATAAGTGTTGCAATAGAACAAAGCTATATGTTACAACAAGCTATAAAACCTGTTCACCCATGGTGCGTACAAACACATATAAGTGTTGCCAGAAACCCATCAATATGCGTTGCAACGGTTATTAGCACAAGTTACCAACACATAAATAAGTGTTGCAATAGAACCTTAACGCCACTTTAGGCAACGCGTATTAGATGCGTTGGTATAGACCTCGCCAACGTATATATGGACTTTTAGCAACACATATTTACGTTGCAAAAGGGGGTGTCATTTTGTAGTGTGAGAAGGCGGTCGCTGCTGGTGCTGGTGTACAGGTGCAAGAGACGAAGGCTGCTTTGGAGGCCATTGGCGAGACCTCTGATGTTGTCGTCGTGTCGCCGTCCGCTACTGGTGCGCTCCATGGCGAACAGGTATTGCAAACAGCGGATGCGGCGGTTGTCGCGATGTCTACTGCCACCCCATGTGTTGGCCAGATGGTGGGCGTGCCGGTCGCTGCTGCCGATGACATCGACATTGCGGTAGCAGCGATTGGTGACGTGGTGACTGATGACAAGGACGCTGTGGACTGCGGCAAGGAGCGGCTGGCGTCCGCTGTTGTGGTTCTGCCTCCGGAATCTTCTCTGGACTCCATGGTCACTGATGTGGTCCTCGACGAGGCCATCCCTGTTGTGCAAGGGATTGCGCAGGAGACCGACGAAGGTAAGCCAGCTGTCACTGCTGGGGGCGACGGCGAGAAGCGGTTGGTGGCTGCTGTAGTGGCTTCGGACTCGGTGGTCGCTGGTGCGGTCGTCGACACTACTTCAGGAGCCACTGGAGCAGCGGGGGTGGTGGCAGGGACTGCCCCGGGCACTGACCTTGCAGCGGTTGGGGCCAGGGCGGTTCTTTCTTCTCAGCTTCGACGGAGCCAAAGGAATGCACCACTCGCGGACGAGCATACCCTATGCAAGACAGAAAGCAGGGGCGGAGATGGGCCTAAGGCCACTAAGGCCATGGCCTTAGGCGTGGGCCGAAAAATTAAGTAACAAAAAAAACTTTTCATGGCCCAGCGAAATTCGTCGGCCCAGTCAGTTGCTCCTGATAAAGTGTGTAACTGATGTATTACTATTCTTAGCGTAGCTAGAGGTTTTTTCCACGCTGCACGACCAATGGTCAGGCCCACGATGTCGCCCACGACACATGCGCGCTAGCTGCAGCCGCACCTCGCGCCGGCAGTTCCTGCCTGTAATCTGTATACATACTGAGAGATCAACACGAATTCATTTGGTTGGCTCCATTGTTATCTTCTTTATGGTATCAAAGCCCAGGCTTCTTCCCCTGTGCCCCACAGCCCCACCGCCGCCGCTGCCCTTGCGTCGCCGGCGAGCCTTCTCCTCCGCTGCTCCTCCTCGCGTCGCTATGGACATGGATCTCAATCCTCTGTTCGATGCCGACGTCTCTGATCGTGCCTCCTCTCCATCTGTCTCCTCCGACGATGGCGTCTCCTTCACCGAGCCCATTGTCCAACCACCCAGCATCTCTGTATTGCAGACGGTCAACATCAAGCACCACATCCCCGTCGAGCTCGACATTGCCGAGTCGAACTACGCCGAATGGCGGTGTTTCTTCGACACCTTCGTCGGGAAATTCCGTCTCGGCTCCCACCTCTCCATCCCGCCGACGCGCGAGAACCGCCATGACCCGGATTGGCACATGATCGTTCAGTGCATCCTGAGCTGGATGTACAACACCATCTCCAAGGACGTTCGTGCGATCGTGCGCGTTCCCCGGGCGACGGCGTACGCGATCTGGCGGGCGATCCACGAGCAGTTCCGCGACAACGAGCTTCACCGGGCCGTCTACCTGGAGGCCGAGTTCCGCAGCTTGGTCCAGGGAGACATGGACATCACGACCTACACCGGCAAGCTCAAGCGCCTCGCAGACGCACTGCGCGACGTTGGCCAGCCGGTGCGCGAAACCTCCCAGGTGCTCAACATGCTCCGCGGCCTCTCCGCCAAGTACCGTCACGCGGTCCCCGTCATCACCGCCAAGCATCCTCCCCACACCTTCCTCTCCGCGCGCTCATACCTGCTGCTCGAGGAGCAGTACGACAAGGAGCACGCGAAATCCGCCGTCCAGCATGCCCTCCTCGCCGCCGGCAATGCCGCCCTCCAGCTCCCTCGGGCAGTTCCGGCGCCACCGGTGCCCCTCGGTCCAGCCAACCGACCGCGGGCGGCACCCCGCGCCCCGACAACCGCGGCTACAAGAAGCGTCGTGGCCGCGGGAACCAGTCCACCGGCGGCAACGGCGGCAGCGGCAACGGCACCGGCGGCACCGGCGGCGGCTCTTCCTCCAACGCCAGCGGAGCTGGTGGCAACCGTCCACCCTCCCCATGGATCCCGGGGTTCAACCCCTGGACCGGCATGGTCCAAGCATGGCCTATGCCGTTCCGCGTTCCTGCCGCCGGCGTCCTCGGTCCACGGCCCGGCGCTCCGCAGCAAGCGTACCTGACTGGTCCTCCTCAGGCCTCTACACCGGCACCTGCACCACCTGCATGCACCGGCGATGTCTGGAACCAGCAGGCACTCCTGGCCGCCCTGGCTACGGCTAGCGTTCCGCCCACCGGACCCCAGGCATCCGAATGGTTCCTGGACACGGGCGCCACCTCCCACATGGCTTCAGGTTCTGGTAATTTTCCCAATGCTCGCCCTCTGTCTTCTTCAGCACCCATCACTGTCGGCAATGGTGCCTCCATGCCTGTCACCCACACAGCAAACTCTTCCATTCCGGGCACTTCCTTTCATCTGCGTAATGTTCTTATTTCTCCTGACCTTGTCAAGAACTTAATCTCAGTTCGCACATTCACTCGTGATAACAATGTGTCCATCGAATTTGACCCTTTCGGTTTCTCTGTTAAGGATCTTCCTACACGGACGGAGATGCTCCGATGTAACAGCGATGGCGAGCTGTATCCCCTCCGGCTCCCATCTGCTCAGGCGCTGCTGTCCAGCTCTTCTTCTGCTGATCTGTGGCATCAACGCCTTGGGCACCCCGGCCGTGACTCCCTCAAACGTACCTTGCATCAGTCTGAATTTACCTGTACAAAGTCCATAGCTCATACTTGTCAGTCATGTCAACTCGGCAAGCACACTCGACTTCCTTTCTATCCATCTTCTTCAGTTAGCTATGTACCCTTTCAACTTGTACACGGGGATGTCTGGACCTCACCTGTTCCCAGTCACTCCGGTTTCAAGTATTATCTCGTTTTAATAGATGTTTGCACTCATTATGTTTGGAGTTTTCCTTTACGTGCAAAATCTGAAGTTGCTCAGTGTCTGATTTCCTTTCATGCCTATGTCTTAACACAATTTCAATTGCCCCTCATTTCCTTCCAAACCGACAACGGCAAGGAATTTGATAACACTGTTGTTCGTCAGCATTTTGCTGCACACGGCATCTCTCTTCGGCTTACCTGTCCGTATACCTCGGCTCAGAATGGGAAGGCCGAGAGAATTATTCGGACTCTGAATGATTGTGTACGCAGCTTGCTTCTGCATGCCGGGATGCCATTCCCATTCTGGGCTGAGGCTCTCTCCACCGCCACTCATCTCATCAACCGGCGCTCGTGCCATACCACAGCGCCAATCACGCCATTCGAGCGTCTCCTTGGTGCTCCACCAAGCTACAGCCATCTGCGTGTGTTTGGCTGCCTGTGCTACCCCATCCAGTCCGCCACCGCTGCCCACAAACTCTGCGCTCGCTCCAGTGCGTGTGTTCTCCTGAGTTATCCCAGTGATCATCGTGGTTATCGATGTCTTGATCTCGCAAGCCGTCGAGTTATCACTTCTCGTCATGTAGTGTTCGACGAGTCCACCTTCCCCTTTCGTGACTTGTCTCACACCATGCCGTCGCCCACGCACTATCCATCTGTGGACATGGAGGACACATCTGACGTTCCACTGACCACTGTCACCACACAGCGCCGGATCACACCGCCAACACCCAACGCTTCTCCGTTGCCGTCCACCTACACACCCTCTCTGAACCCGTCTTCCCCGGTCACCATCACCCAGCTCCCGGCGTCTGACTCGACTGCCACTCCTTCGGCGCCATCATCCACACCTGCTCAGTCGCCTTCACCAGCACCACCAGCGCCCACTCATGGCCACCCCATGGTCACCCGTGCTCGCGCGGGCATTTTCAAGCCTAATCCGCGCTACGCCATGGCAGCATCTACACCTATTTCTCCCATTCCATCTTCTGCTCGGGAGGCTCTGCGGGATCCAAACTGGCGCGGTGCTATGGAGGCCGAGTTTGAGGCTCTCCAGGCCAACCGAACATGGCGCCTCGTTGAGAAACCTGCCGGCGCTCACATCATCTCTGGGAAATGGGTCTTCAAGCACAAACTCAATCCCGACGGCACTCTGGAGCGATACAAGGCTCGCTGGGTGGTGCACGGCTTTACTCAACGCGCTGGCGTCGATTTCCAGGAAACCTTCACGCCGGTGGTCAAGCCGGCGACGATTCGGACCGTGCTTTCCATTGCAGCCTCGAAGCGGTGGCCTACGCGGCAGCTTGATGTCTCGAATGCATTTCTGCATGGGAATCTCGAGGAGTATGTCCTGTGCCAACAGCCGATCGGGTTCGTCGATGCTGCGCGTCCACAAGCCGTCTGCCTCCTCGACAAATCCCTGTACGGGCTGCGCCAGGCCCCGCGTGCCTGGTTCACGCGCTTCGCCACATACGTCGTCAAGCTGGGGTTCCGGGCCACCAGGTCGGACTCCTCACTCTTCGTGCTGCGTCGCGGGTCCGACATCGCCTACCTCCTCCTCTACGTCGACGACATGGTACTTACTGCGTCGAGCTCCGCGCTCCTCCAGCGCGTCATCACCGACCTCAGCTCCGAGTTCGCCGTCAAGGACATGGGCGACCTGCATTTCTTCCTCGGCATTGATGTTCAACGCACGGCGGCAGGCTTCTACCTCTCCCAGAGCCGCTACGCCGAGCAAATCCTTGAACGCGCCGGGATGACGCATTGCAAGGCCGCCTCGACGCCGATCGACTCCAACGGCAAACTCACCTCCGACGGACCCGCCATCGCCGACGCCAAGTCGTACCGCAGCATCGCTGGAGCCCTGCAGTACTTGACGATCACGCGGCCGGACCTCGCCTTCGCCGTGCAACAGGCATGTCTCTACATGCACGATCCACGACAGCATCACCTCGCGCAGCTCAAGCGGATCCTGCGCTACTTGCGTGGGACTTGTTCTCACGGGCTCCTCCTTCGCACCTCGCCGTCGCTCGACATCACGGCCTACTCCGACGCTGATTGGGCCGGCTGCCCCGAAACACGGCGCTCGACCTCAGGGTTCTGTGTGTTCCTTGGCGAGTCCCTGGTGTCATGGTCCTCCAAGAGGCAGCCTACTGTTTCCCGTTCAAGCGCCGAAGCGGAGTATCGCGCTGTCGCCAATGCGGCCGCGGAGTGCATCTGGCTCCGACAGCTTCTCGGCGAACTTCATTTTCCGGTCACGAAGGCCACCGTGGCATTCTGCGATAATGTTTCGGCCGTTTACATGTCCAAGAATCCAGTTCATCACAAGAGAACGAAGCACATCGAGCTGGACATTCACTTCGTCCGTGAACGGGTGCAAGCCGGCGAGCTCCGCGTTCTACATGTGCCGACCGGGGAACAGTACGCCGACATCATGACCAAAGGGCTCACGACGAGGACCTTCGAAACGTTCCGCGACAGTCTTTGTGTCATGCCGATGACCCCTCAGACTGCGGGGGGGTGATAAAGTGTGTAACTGATGTATTACTATTCTTAGCGTAGCTAGAGGTTTTTCCCACGCTGCACGACCAATGGTCAAGCCCACGATGTCGCCCACGACACATGCGCGCTAGCTGCAGCCGCACCTCGCGCTGGCAGTTCCTGCCTGTAATCTGTATACATACTGAGAGATCAACACGAATTCATTTGGTTGGCTCCATTGTTATCTTCTTTAGCTCCCATCCAATTTCCAAACTCCCTCACGTCAGGACTCCCGTCGCTCGCTCGCTCGAGACTCGAGTCCCGTGACCCGTCCCCTCCGTCTCCCCTCGCTCAGGACTGCCCTCGCTCGAGAAATCTACAACCCTAGCCAGTGGCGGCGTGCAGCAGAGCAGCAGCCAGGCCAGGGCGGCGGCGCGGGCGGCGACCAGCAGCCCAGCAGGACCGGCGCGGCGGCCAGCAGCACGGCCTGCACGGGCGGCCAACCCCAGCAGGACCGGCGGCCAGCAGCACCGGCGCGGCGCCCGGGCGGCCAAGCGGCCAAGCCGCCGGCGACCTCTCCTCTTCTGAGTTCAGCTAATCGGTCAGTTTTCGTATTGAATCCCCATTCTCCAATGTCCAGTCGATTGGTTCTAGATTGAATGGGGAAGGGAACTGATATTATTTATGTACTAATTTGTTTTCAGACCCGTAATTTGGTTTCAATGAATAAGAGGACTAGGACATTGACATCCTTCCAGTTGAGTTAGCCTTAATTTTGCCGGTTGCAACAGCCACGGTTGAAAGAATTTTCTCAGCTATGAAAATCATCAAGACAGAGTTGAGGAATAAGATGGGGAATGATTGGTTGAATCATAGGATGATATGCTATATTGAGCGAGAGATTTTGCAAGCATTACAGATGATGATATTCTGTACCATTGGCAAGGTTTGAAGAATCGGTTGCAAAAGTTACCACCTCGTAGCTGTAATGCAAGTGGTATGTTTCATATCCAATTGTCATTTTTCCGCTATTCAATTATATTTTGCATATTTCTTGTCTAATTCATTTAAAATTTATTTGTTTTCATGTGTAGTCTCGGGTGTCCTTCCTACTGCGGCGGCGAGGAGTTGACGATGAACCAAACCGGCACTAGTTAGGTACTTATTTTGTCAAGTTTATTATGCAAATGGATCTTAAATTGTGACGTACTAGTCTAAGTGGCCTTAGGCGTCAAAATCCGCCAGCTCCGCCACTGACAGAAAGGATGGCTAAGAAAAAAGAACCTCAATTTTCAGGTACCTCTTTCTCAAGTTTTTTCAGATTCTGTTATTATTTCAAAACTTGGTAGGGTAGGCATCGACCTTTCTTCCTCTGATGTTGTTGCAATTAAAAATTTAGAGGTTGATAGGTTGACTCTTAGTGCAAATTTGAAACACTCGAAATCTAGATTTAATGAGGTTGCGAGTGATGATGAAAAGGAAGAACGTCTGGACGCAGTTCTAAAACACGTTTGTGGAAGTTTAAATGAGAACTCGCAGTTTATGGAGAATGATCATATTATTGATTTATCTCCGGTCCAGCGTAGGAAAAAAGTTTAATAAGTCCAAATTTCCTAAAAAGCTTAAAACTCCATCCAAAATTAGTTTAAAATGAAAGAAGTTTTTCTCGGAATAGCGAGAGGTCTTGCGGACTTGGCTAAACACAGATTTTTGGCGGAAATGGTAAAGGAGGAGCAAATTAATTTTATTGCTCTTTCTGAAACTGGTAGGGACTCCTTCCCAGATCATATTCTTAAAAACCTTTGTGGAGGGCGTGATTTTCTATGGCACGCTATGGCTCCACATGGTAGATCTGGGGGTATTCTACTTGGAGCTGACCTATCAGTTTTTGATATTGGTGCCATTGATGAGGGTGATTTCTATGTGAAATTCACCTTGCGTTTAAAAGCAAATGACTTCAAGTTTGTCCTCTATTCTATTTATGGACCGGCACAATATCAAAACAAAAGTGCTTTTCTCTCCTTGAGCTAGTTAATACTTGCTCAAAAGAGAACCTTCCGTATATTATTGGAGGGGACTTTAATATTATGCGAAACCCTAACGACAAGAGCACGGGGGGACTTTGACACCAAATGGCCGAACCTTTTAATGCGGTCATTAATTCTCTTGATCTCGGAGAAATCTCCATGTCGGTACGCCAATTCACTTGGGCCGGACCTGGGGATAATCCCACCCTTGAAAAGCTTGATAGAGTCTTAGCTAGTACGGATTGGGAAATTCAATTCCCTCTAACTGTGGTGGAGTCTAGAGATCGGAATATTTCCGACCATACTCCCTTAGTTATTAACACTTGGTGCCTCAACACATCGACCGTGTCTAGACCGTTCGGATTTGAAAGGGGATGGCTACTAAAGGAAGGGTTTTATGATATGGTTGCGAATGTTTGGCAATCCAAACTTCCGGTACCAACCCCTTAGAACGTTGGCAAGCCAAAATTCGGAAACTAAGACAATATCTTAGAGGATGGGCGGCAAATACCCATACCGAACTTATAAGAAAGAGAAGAAAACTCTTCTAACTCTTTTTACGGGAGCTAGATAAAAAAGTCGAGACTGTTTGTCTATCGATCAAGAGATCAATTTTAAGCATTACCTAAAAGAACGCTTAGTTTCTCTTTTGAGAGAAGAGGAATTAAAGTGGTATGAGAGAGCCAAAGTTAAGTCCTTATTAGAGGGGATGCTAACACTAGGTTCTTTCACTTAGTGGCTAATGGGAAGCATCGAAAAACAACATATTTATAGACTTGAAAATGATCAAGGTGTTGTTATTGGTGATGACCGTCTCAAAAGTCACATTACAAATTATTACAAAAATCTCTTTGGCCCACTTTGAAAGGACCATCGAGGTGACTTTCTTTGGAAAATCATAATACGAGATATTCCACAAGTTACCCCCAGAGGAGAATGATATTCTCGTCGCCGAGTTCACTCACTTTGAAGTGAGAGAAGCCATCTTCCAAATGGAACACAATAAAGCTCCAGGACCAGATGGTTTTTTCCTGCTGAATTCTATCGGGTTTTTTGGGAGCTTATCAAGGATGATCTTACGTCCATGTTCCATGAATTTTACAATGAAAATCTAGACCTTTTTAGTCTCAATTTTGGGGTTATTTCTCTTATCCCTAAAACTTCGAACGCTACCGGTATTCAGCGGTATAGACCAATTTGTGTCCTTAATGTTAGTTTCAAAATTTTTACGAAAGTGGGAACTAACAGACCGAATAAAGTAGCTAAGACAGCTTATGAGTCCGACTCGGGATCACTTTCATGCCCGGTAGGAATATCATGGAAGGAGTAGTTATTCTACACGAAACTATACATGAATTACATACCAAAAAAAGGAATGGAGTCATTTTCAAAATTGATTTTGAAAAGGCCTATGACAAAGTTAAATGGCCCTTCCTACAGCAAACGCTACGCATGAAAGGGTTTTCCTCCAAATGGTGTAGATGGGTCCAAAACATGGTCACAGGTGGGAGTGTAGGGGTAAAAGTCAATGACGATATTTGCCCGTACTTTCAGACCAAACGGGGCCTTAGACAGGGTGATCCTTTGTCGCCTATCTTGTTTAACATCGTTGCTGATATGCTTGCTCTTCTTATTAATAGAGCAAAAGCCGATGGTCAAATAAGAGGGGTTATCCCACACCTAATAGATGATGGCTTATCTATTTTACAATATGCAGATGATACCATCATCTTTTTAGATCATGACCCCGAGCAAGCAAAAAATTTGAAACTTTTGCTTTGTGTTTTTGAACAACTCTCGGGTCTCAAGATCAATTTCCATAAAAGCGAAATCTTCTGTTATGGTGCTGCCAAAGAGATGGAACATTATTATACAACACTCTTTGGTTGTAAGTAAGGTCAGGGCTTATCCTTTTAGATATTTAGGTATCCCAATGCACCATAGACAACTTCTTAATTCTGAATGGAGCAAAGTGGAGGAACGTTTTGAACAAAAACTTTCTTGCTGGAAAGCTAAGTACCTGTCCTATGGGGGAAGACTTGTATTACTTAATTCAGTCTTAAGTAGTCTCCCAATGTTCATGATGTCCTTTTTGAAATTCCAAAGGGAGTCCTCAAGAATCTTGACAAATTCGAGATCAAGATTTTTAAACAAGGTTCTACAGGTAGACATAAATATAGACTTGCTAAATGGGATATTTTATGCCGCCCCAAAGATCAAGGTGGACTTGGAATTCTTGATTTGCATATTCAAAACAAATGTTTATTAACCAAATGGATTGTTAATCTTATTAATACAGATGGCACCTGGCAGTCTTTGCTTAGGAATAAATATTTGCATTCCAAGTCTCTAACCCAAGTATCAGCCAAACCAAATGACTCTCATTTTTGGAGAGGCCTCATGCATATCAAAGATGAGGTGCTTGATAAAGGCTGTTTTATGATAAAAGATGGAACCATGACAAGGTTCTGGGATGATACTTGGTTAGGTGATAAGCCTCTCAAACTTAGATACCCGAGCTTATATAATATAGCTAGGGATCGTCATGCGACAGTTTCCAAAGTTATGTCCTCAAACCCCCTCAATGTTTCTTTTAGGAGAGCTTTGGTGGATAATAACCTGTTGGATTGGCTTAACCTTATAGCACAGACCTCTAATGTGAATCTGGTGGATGGAAAGGACTATTTTAAATGGCTCTTATCCAAGTCCGGAGTTTTCTCTGTCCGGTCCATGTATCTTGATGCTATTGATACAAATCCACCATTCCAACATAATAGGATCTGGAAATGGAAAATACCTCTAAAAATAAAAATCTTCCTCTGGTTTGTTCAAAAAGGTGTCATTTTGACAAAGGACAATCGGCTAGGAAAAACGGAAGGGGAGTCAGAAATGCGAATGCTGTAATTCGAATGAGACGATTCAACATCTCTTTTGATCTGCCCATTTGCCAAAATGATTTGGAGGATTATTTTCTATGCTACTAATCTAACACAACCCAATTCAGAAACCATATGTTTGGTACTTGGCTCGATGTCAGCATAAGCGAGGCTAAGTCTCTGATTTGGGTTGGGGTGGCTGCTCTTTTCGGCGATATGGAGGTGTCGTAATGACATGATTTTTAAAAATTGAAATCTAACTCTATTATGCGGGTTATCTTCGAGGGGAGCTTATTGGCTACGTTCACGGGCCCAAATTGCAGCGTCTTGAGCAAACAAAGGAAGCCCTCGTGTGTTTGAGCAAGCGTTTAGAAATGATTGCTTTAGAAATTTCTAATAGAGGGTGGAAACATCTTTTCCGTTTGTTATAATTTTCATGTCTTTGTTAAAGACATTGGGGTTTTATTGCTTTTCGACCTTTGTAATAATTAGTCGTGTACATCGCTGGATGTAGAGGCCGGATTGTATTATCCATTATCTAAAAAATCAAGCCCGAACATCCTCGTCGACGAGGACCGAGCATCGTCAAGCTGTGCGACTTTGGGCTGGCCATATCCACCGACGAGCGACCCCCCCGAAAGGGCCGGCGCGGCTGTGGTACAAGGCGCCCGAGATGCTGCTGGACAAGCCCGACTACGACACCAAGGTCGGCGTGCGGTCGCTGGGCTGCGTCATGGCGGAGCTCGTCAACAACGGCAGGCCTCTGTTCCAAGGATCCCTCGACGACGGACAGCTCTGCGCCATCTTCGATGTGCTCGGCGTGCTGGCGACAGCTGACGTGGCCGTGGTTCTCGTCGGCGGCATTCGCCACCGTGGTTTTTTTTTTTTTTTTTTTTTGAATTTTCACGGGGGGCGCTCCCACCTGAATATATTCAAGTGCCCAAAATGGCTGATAACCTCGTTTTTGAGGAAAACGAGGCAAAACCCCCGTCGTCCAGTTAATTATGGGAAACCGGACTAAAACCGTACAACGGCCTCTTGGCCGAGGCTAGGATGTGGCTAATCCACAAAAGAAACAACAACAACAAAGCGCCCAAAGACACCAGGGCGAAAAGTGGCATAACCACGTAAAAAAGAAAAAACTAGCGAGAGGAGAGGCTACACCAAGACACAGGAGCTCTTCAACGATGCCTCCAGGGAGGTGAATGACGCCGTAACGTAATCATCGTCAGCCAAGCAGAAGCCCGGCGAGGCTTGCGCCCGAGCCTTGTGTCGAGGAGAAGCAGCTGCAATGGTTCTTCAGTGACGCCCCCAACAAGGAAAATTCGTCACTGGCTCAGAGAGATCTGAGCTGAGCTTTCGCCCAGAACCTTTGTTGCTGCCTCCGGAGACCCACCGAGGGGACACAAGAACCGGCAAGTGTCCACGCCTGAACATAGGTGGTAGCCGGTCGCCGCCACACCATGGAGGCGGGAGCGCGCACCGGCAGGCATCGCCGCCAAGACGAAGAAGGGTGGGTGCCGGCCGCCACCACTCCACACGGAGCCGATAACGGACTCGCCCGTGAAGGAGGGGGGCGCGATTCGCCACCGTGGTGGTTCCGGAGCTGGACATGCAACGGTACAACGTCTTGCGCGATCTGTTCCCGGAGACGAAACTGTCCACGGAAGGATTCGAGGTGCTCAGTGGCCTGCTCACATGCAACCCCGACAAGAGGCTGACGGCAGCCGCCGCGCTGGAGCACCCATGGTTCGCCAAGGTCGACGCTCTGGAGATACTGCCAAAGAAGTTGAAGCCTGCGTCTGCGTTGCCTAAGCCACACAAACGACAGAGGTTGCGTCGTGTTGTGTGCGTGTGACTTAGATTTAGTTCCCTTTGATCCTGCTTCTATCATGTAAAATTAGTCTGTTGCTGTTGCGAACAGATCGAGTTTAAGCTCCTGTAATGTAATGCATTGTGAGCACTGAGATGATGTCAAATTGCATTATTTCAATTCATGAATCATTTTTTGTTGTCTTTTTCAATGAATTTCAATTGATGGATCGTTTTTTTTTCCTTTTGAATGAATTTGATTGTTCTTGCTGTAAGCCTGCAACCATCCCACGATGAGCGCATAGATGTCTCTAAATTTTGGTGTGCCAGATTTCTGGTCTTTAGCACTAGCAGAAAACAAATAAAGTGAAAATTCAATACATGGTAGTTCAGGAAGAAAATGAGAGGCTACTGATCAAGGGGAACAAGAATCACAAGAGAGTGATGCAATGATGATTCTAGATAACCAGAGACAAGAAAATTTCAGAGGAAGATCAGGGCGGGGAGGCTGAACGAACTCAGTCAGGTTGTGTTTCATGCAATAAAGTTGAAACAAAAGGCTCTTTCCCAACCCTGCTACTGTAAAAGAACTCTTATGTTTTGATGAGACTAGCTAGTCACTATGGTTTACGGGAAAACTCTTCTCTCTCTAACGTTTAAGTATGTTAAGGATACAGATGTATCCACAATTCATTGCCAATAAGCGACTAGGAGTTTGTTGCTTAGGATGGCTATCATCTATCTGTCTTATCAAGATATGTGAGGACAGAAACTGGGACATTGGAACATGAGTCAAAACAGTTAGTACGTAACAGGAGCACTAATCTTCTTCTGGAAAAAGAAAAAAGAGTTGAAAAAGATTAGTAGCACAAGGCCGGCTGCTGAAGACCTTGGCAAGTCAGTGGCATGTGGCATTTTTTTCGTCACGGCGTGTTGGACCGACAGACAAAAACTGAAGAAAACGGAGAACCGGTGCCGAGAAGGCTGGCAGAAGAAAACTCAGAAGGGCTTCGTGGAACTAGGGCACGGCTCATGGCGATGAACTAACGGACCATCAGTTTGCAACCCATCGAGGCGGCTGTGCGTAACCGGCACCAGGCCCAAGTCATACTCTTTTCTTCTTCTTTTTTTTTTTGTTAAATTAAAGGCGGCCCAAGGAAATACTCAGGAGGTCCGGACGCAATTCCTTTTCAATATAGAGCCCAGGTAGCAACATCTCTTCCTTTCCTTTTCTTCCTTTTTCTAGTTATAATTTTGCTTCATTCTCAAAAAAAAAAAAAAAAAAGTTATAATTTTGCTTTCTTCCCTTAAAGAAGTTAATTTTGTCTTCTCTTTTATATAAATTTTCTATGGATCTTGTAAGCTATTGCTAACCGAACACCTAGAATTTAGAAACTAGCCCATGCATGGATGATGTATACACATGTAGTCACCTCTCTCATGTACTCCCTCCATTTCAAGTTGTAAGTCATTTCAAAAAATTTGTAGAGTCAAAACATCTCAAGTTTTAACTAAAATTATAGAGAGGACTATAAAAATTTGTGACATCAAATATAAACATACTATGAAAATATTGTTAATAAAGAATCGAATGATTGGGATGACTTACAATCTAAGATAGAGAGAGTCTACAGTACTTGTAAGTTTTGTAATAACTATATTACTCTCTTCCATGCTCCATGGAGCGAGTTTAAGCCTAGACACCAACGTCTACGAGCTCAGCTCAGAGATAGCTTGTGCAAAGAGCCAAGGTATATATTTTTGTTAGATAATGGATGAGTAAAAACATTCGGCCTCTACATCTGAGTATGTACACCCAATTTATTACAAGTAAATGATAAATAGAAAGCGCAGAACAAGTCTCTATAACGGATAAAGAGCACTAAAGCGGATGATAAATGTGCTTCCACCCTCGGTTGGAAAACTCCAAAGTAATAACTTCTAATTTCCTGCTAATTTGAGAGAGTGTGTTCTTGTTTTGCTCATCACGCTGCAGCTGGACCCAGAAACGCAACCAATATGCTCCTCTGAAAATAACTTGCGACAACGAGAAAACTTTCAGTTCGTTAAAGATAATATCGTTTCGACGGCGCCAAATGGCCCAACATATAGCTGCGACGCCAACCCGAATCAAGTTTCTAATCTTTTTATTCTGATTACTAAGCCAAGAACCAAACATATGGCTTATAAAAAAACCGGTTGGTTTAGGCCAGTAGCATAAAAGATGATCCTCCATACCGTTTTCGAATACGGACAATCTAGGAAAAGATGTTGGATGGTCTTATTCATATTACAACCAACACATTTCTCGCTTCCTTTCTAGTTTTTCCTGGCAAGATTATCTTTTGTTAAAACAACTCTCTTTTGAAGGAACCAAAGAAAGATCCTAATCTTCAGAGAAAGTTTTAACTTCCAGATCAATTTATGTTGAAAAGGTGGTTGATTGTTTAAGAGATCTAGGTAGATAGATCTAATCAGTGTAACCCGAGTTAGGTTAAGTTCCATTTGAATATATCTGAACCTTCCAAAAGGTGGTTGAAGCATATCTCAATTGCTCAAATCTGTCCAATATTGCAAAATCTGAGTGAGCTGCGATCTAAGTCATGTTTGGATGATCAAACCTTATTGGAATGGCTTGAAATTTGGTATGCATGCTCAATACTTATGGTAGAAGTTGCTGTAAAAATTTCGTGATGCAAAAGATAAAGGGATACTTCGGTTTTGGATTGGAACTTGTCAACTATGTTGCAGCAGTTTTCAGCATGTGGTAGTGTGGGAAGATGTCAAATTGGTAGCAATCTAGAAGGAGTATGAAGCTCAAATTTTTATGGCTGCTAGATGACTTAGTGTTGCACATCTCCACTAAAATTTTGTGGCATTTCAACATGTACATTGAGAGTTATGGACTATTCTTTGAGATGTACAAAATCTGCCAGAAAAGTGACAATTATTGGATTAATCAAGAGTCACTTTAATTGAAAGGTCCTCAAGTTGGAATCATGATTATGAGTGTTTGAGGCACCTAAGTTTGGTTTTGGATTGAGTTAGAAGCATAACAAGCAATGAGTACAAAAGCCATTGATTTGGGGAGTGTACCTTGTACACATCTAGTACTAAAGTTGAAGATCAAGACCAAGCTCAAAGATGAAGAGACAAGTTTGAATTCAAATGATCATTGTATCTCTTCAAGAAGAAAGAAAAGGACTTAAAGAAGATCTCAAGATTACTCATCATATCAAGTTCATCACTTGGATCAATCAATCAAATTCAATTCAAGTGAGTGTCAAGAATAGTTGTTGGTGAGATCACTTCTCCCTAGAGAGGGCGTGCCGCCCATGAGTGGGATTGACAAGTTGGGATGCTTGGAGGGGCCAACATGGAAGTGATGATCTATGAATATTCAAGATGCTTAGTTGAAGAAATCAATGGAGTTGATCAATAGAAGAAAGCAAGCAACACCCAAAAGAGAAACATTCATGCAAATTCAAATGGTATTCTCTTATGCAAGCAAAGATCAATAATAGAAGCAAGCCAACCACAACATGATAGTGCACTTGATCATTAGTGGTTTTCAATTCATATGGGTGAAGCATGGAATTCATATTGATATATTTTGCCTTCACCAAGCTATTGGAATGGACTTCACATTGCTATTACGGAGAGAAATTGGAATCATAGTGACTATCCTCTACTCCAAGATAGCAAAGGTATCATTGTAATGTGCATGATCATTTCATCCCTTACTAGTATGCGGTTAGTGCATATAGTACATGCTTAATAGGATCATGCATGACAAATAAAAGTTTTAAATTCATTGCTACCACTATTGCTTGAATGATTATATGGTCTAGTGGTTTGTATATGAATTTGTTCATGAGCTAGTGATCCTAAGTACTTGATCTATTTTGGATTGCTCACAAGTGACAAGTACAACATTGGCAAGATAACCCTTATACTTTATGAGGTGTGAAGAAGCTTGTCATTGGATCAAACCGGACTTAGAAGCTAAGGCCATTCATTTTAGTTCAAGTCATCAAGAAAGAAGCTCATGAAAACAATCTAGTTCAAGAAGTGGTTACCACATTGCAAGATATATCATACACCTACACTTGGTATTCTTCATTTACATGGTATTCTTGCTCACACTCAAGTGGTACTTAGTGTATCAATGGTGGTTCCACAAGTGATCCTCAACTTTAAGTGATCAATTCAACTCAAGAAAGCTACCCTCAAGAATTTAAATGGATTGACATATGCTTTGAAATAGGGAGGTGCCCCATCTCAAGATCAAGGTCAAGGATCCTACAAGTAACCTACATGTGGCATTTCTAGATGGTCTTCATGCTTCCACATGTGAGTGTTACAAGTGGTGTCATTCCAACATATGGTGGTGTCCATAAAAAATGAAGATTCAACAATCAACCATCTATCCCTAGTCACACCCTTTGTATCAAATGAGGCATCCCTTTTATGGAAATTGATGACAAAGGGGAGAGATTGGAACAAAAAGATATGTATGGGGAGAGAATGGAACATGGACATAGGCCATGAGGGAGCAAGATTGAAGATTAGAGAAGGATCAAAAAATTCTTGGACATATGAGAAGCACACAAGTTGGGGGAGCAAGCTCATGAACTTGATTGATTGCATTTGATATGTGCATATTCATGTGCTTGCTTGCATTTGCATAAGTTTTTAAAATTTTATATGCAATGCTTGTGTGGTGGATGCTAGTTGTATAACTTGATTGATGATATGATAACTAGCATGCATAGGTTATAGCTAGACATATATAATTTTCACATGAATCAAGTGCCATTACATATAATGTTGATCTTACATGGCATCTTGAGTTTTGATGTATGTCTAGTTACATGGATGATGCTAAGGATGAACTTCAAATGTGCAACTCCGATTGGTATCACGCTTCAAAGGTTTATCCTATACACCTTAGCATCACTTTGTAGTGTTAACCCTCCCAAAAGGTTTCAAATCTATGTATGTGTGCAAACCTTGAATTCAAATCAATTGGGCACACATATAGGGGAGTTACCACTACCAAGTCGGGTTTTATGGTGCTTATCCAAATCTTGACATTGTGCTTAAATGTTGGATAAGTGACATAGAATCCAAACAAGTTAGCAATTTATACTTGTATGAAGTGCTAGCGTGGAATCTAATCTTAAATTCCATATCTTTGTAGTGTTGCCATCAATTACCAAAAAGGGGAGATTGAAAGGTCCCTTGTGGTTTTGGTAATTGAGTGTCAACATTAGGTGAACTAATAATGTGTGATTGAGATAATACACAGGAGATTAGTTCACATGTGATGATGTAATGGAGGAGCTTTATTGCATATGAGACATGACATGGAGTCATGTGACCAAGGTGGTGAAGATCAAGACAAGGCTTGGCTTGATGGACCAGTTGCAAGTGTGAAGGGCAAGTCGAGGCAGTGAAGCGATGGACCGCGAGGCGGTGAAGCTTGGGCAAGACTTGGCGCCGACGGACCGACGCAACGGTGAAGAGCAAGTGAGGTCAAGATCGATGGACCAATAGTGTCACGTGATGATATGAAGTGGATCATATCATTTGGTGATCGTGTTGGTGCATGTGTTGCATCGGCACTTGGAGATGGAGCGGAATGGAAATGCGCAAGGCAAAGGTATAACCTATAGAGCATTTCATTTCGCCGGTCATGAGGAGCTTAGAGAAGTTTATGACCGGGTTTAGGATAGATGGCCGTACTATCAAGAGGGGCAAACTTGTTTGCATATCGGTCATCTAGTGCCACTTGAGCGATCTAACTTTGCGATGTGTTAGGATCGAGTGGCGTGCTAATAGCTAACCCGTCCTTTGAAATGATTGTGAAAATGCTAACTGAAAGTGCATCTAGCCCTTTTGTGGGTTTTGGTGAATTGAATGATAACATAATTAAAGGTCTAATAAATTTGCCAAGTGTTGAACAGGAAACTAAGTCTATTGCATATACTTGTGAATTGTGTATTAACAAGTATATTCAAGGTTCAACAAGGCAAACTTGATGGTATTTCACATAGTGTTGAAGCAAAGGCAAAATTGTGTATTGTTGTATTGGAAGATTATGGAAACAATCTAGTTCAAGCAAAAGACAACAATGCAAATGGAATCAATGAAATGGCTTATATGTTGTGGGATATCATAGCATCATGTGAGAGCAAGCATGTTTGGCAAGCGACAAATGAGACATGGGTTGATGATCTTGGATCGGTCTCTATAATGGCTTGCTTTCCATGAATAGAAGATTGAAGTAAGTGTTTGGAGTGTCAAGCCAAAATGGATATGATACAAGGAACCGTGAATTGGCTTGACCATATTGATGTTGATCCATGTATGTCTCTATGTGAGTCAAACCGAAGCTTGATTGATATACATTCATATCTAGAAGATAATCAAGCAAGGATCATAATATTAAAGAAATAGTTATTCAATGGTTGCTTGATATGATGTGACTTGAGTGTATCTTGATAAGGTGAAGATAGCAAGGAAAGGGCTTCGAGGTACTAAGCGAAGGTGAAGGGCAAGCGTTGGCTTGGGACCGAGGTACCATGGCTAAGGTGAAGAAGAGAGTACTTGCATTTAGTCGAGGAACTAATCAAGCTATGAGGAGTCATATTGTGTTGAGGATCAAATCATTAGTGTGAGTGACTTGAAGCCATGGAGGTGAACTCATATTTGTGGAAATGGTTCAAGTCACATGCACAAGATATATTTGCTCTAAGAAATGAGACAAAGATGATAGAGGATGATGTACGAGGTTGATGGAACCTTCAAGTGCAACGGATGGCAACCTAGACTCATGGAGGTTTAATTTCATTTATGTTTTGAATCTTGAGTTTAGGACATGCCGTACTATTAAGAGGATCCTAGGACCTTTGGCTACATGTGAACTAAATGCTCAAACCTCCAACTCGACCAAAAACATTACCTCACGGCCAAAACAGATGGGCCGAGACACTTTTTACACTTTGCTTTGTTACGGCAAGCGCAGCGCGGTGCAGCAGCGTAAGTGAAAGCGATGCAGCGCTTCAGCGGCGGTGCAGCGTGTTAGGTGCGGCGATGCGCGCAATCCGACCGTTGGGCCCGGTCGGGTATAAATACCATTCCTACCCCTCCCACAACGGTCATCCGGCTCACTTCATCTCCTACCTCGCGGCGAGCCTTAAAAACGACCTCTTGCTCTCTCTCACTCCTCCATTGTTGCTCCTCCTTCCCCCAAGCCAAGATTTCGATTCCACCATCAAATCTTGAGGGAAAAGGCAGCAAACCGCTTATGGAGGCCGGATCTACTACTTCCCCAACTTGAAAGAGCATTTGGTTCACGTTTGGCCGGAACCCTAGGGTTCTTTCCTCTTGGAGCTTGCTCCTAGACGGCTAGGCGTCGCCCTTGAGCTTGCCTCTTCGTGTGGCAGCCTTGGGAGGTTTGTAACCTCACTCAAAATCAAGAAAATCACCCCTCATCTCAAGGGTTCACTCCCTTGACTTGAGAACGAGGGAAGGGACAGACTTGTGTGGCGAATCCCAATCCTTTTGTGGATACCTCAACAACGTGGGCGTAACCCGGCCTTTGTGGCGACGGTGAACCACGGGGAAAAATCCTTGTCTCACAGCGTGCTATTTACATTCTTGCATATTATTCTTGTGAGCTAGGGTTTCATCCCGATCTACTTTGTTGAGGAGTTCTGGCACATTCTATTGGATATATGTGATATATTTGTGTGCGGGAACTTGGGATATTCACTCGATCTAAGTTTCGTTGCTTAGATTTCAAACTGCGGTTTGTGTTTGTCCGCTAAGCGAGCGGTGCCGCGCGGCGGGCGCGGCGAAGGCCGCGCAGACGCGCGCGCCGCCGCCGGCGGCAGGCAGCGCCGCCGCAGAGGCGCGGTGCAGCGCGAGGCGGGCAAAGCAGCGGCGTTGTTCTGAAAACTGCTCGAGTTTGTTTTTACAGGTGATTTTAAGGTACAGGCCTATTCACCCCCCCTCTAGGCCTCCTAGGCGACATCAAGGTCCTTACAAGTGGTATCAGAGCTAGGCTCTCAATTTCGGGCTTAACCGCCTTGAGAGAAAGATGTCGACTAGTGAGGAGGTATCTCTAGAACTTTTACTTTTCGATGGCTCAAACTATGCATCTTGGTCTGCTAGTGTGCTTGATATTTTTAGGGCCATGGGTCCTCATATAGAGCAGATTGTAGATGTGAGCATTTCACCTCCTAGTGATGATTTGGAGCATCTATCTAGAGAGGAAGTGAAATGCTTCCAATACAATGCTCAAGCTTCTAATGTTTTATTTAGTGCTTTGAGTGAAGATGTATTTGATGCGGTCATATCTGGAGATGGTGAACCTCTTGATGATGCTCATATCATTTGGACCACGCTCAAAGAAAGATATGACATGTCCAAATGTGTTGAGAAGGAGCTCTCATTGGAGGAACCACTTGAGGAGTGCTCAACTTCACCAACAAATGATGAGCCTCAAGTGATTCTCCCGGAAGGCAAAATTGATCATGCCACATTCACTACCTCACCAACACATGGCCTAATGGATGGTAATGAAATGGTTGGTGAGAGCAATGTTTTTACATGTGGTACTTCTACTTCCTTTAGTTCTTGTGAGACTAACATTTTGAAGGAAGAAGAAGCTTGTGATCGGTGGAGGCCAAATGATGAATCCTCTTCACCTAGAGACACAACTATCTATGACACATCTCATGTGTGCCTCATGGCAAAAGGTGAGAAGGTAAAATCAAAAGCCAAACCTCCTCCACCTCCTAGTGACATTTCTAGTAGTGATCTAAGTGAAAGCTCTAGTGATAGTGAATCTAGTGATGATGAAGAGTATGCTAGACTCACCCGGAATCTAGATCCTAAAACTAGAGTCTTTCTTGCTCAACTAATGGCGGATTTAGAGAGTACCCAAGCTGAGTTAGCAACTAGAAATGAACAACTTGACAAGCTTGAAAGGTTGTATGTTGCTAACAAAGAAGCTCATGTAGTAGAAAGAAGTGAGTTGGTCACCTTGCGCAAAAGCCCTAGCCAATGAGCAAGGGGAGCATGCTCTCACAAAGAAGGCAAACATTGCACTCAATGACAAGTATTATGTCTTAAAAGAAAAGCACAAAGAACTTGAGCTGCAATATAGCACTCTTTGGGAGAGCAACTCACATCTCTACCACAAGGGACACTTCTACTCCCTCCACTAGTCAAGGTTGTGGTAAATGCTTTAATCTTGATTTGAATGTTTATGCCACTAACCTTGTTGATATGGAGGCTATGAGAAAGGAGATTGCTAGGCTCAATGAAATGATCAATGATGAGCTCGGGCACACAAAAGAGGCCAATACAAATGCAAGCCAACCTTCCAGTGAGCATGTACTAGTAGAAACTTGTGATGATTCCATTACTAAAGAAAATGAGGAGCTCAAGGAAGAGGTTGAAAGGCTAAAAAGGGACTTGATTCGGTTGGAAGGGAAATGCAATGCTCAACCTTCTCAAGATAACAGTGAAGGAATGGTGAATGGCTCTGAGTGTGTGCAGTTTGAGAGGAAGGAGCAAACTGGTACGTTCACTGCACACTGATCATGGCGGTGCCGCACCCTAAGGGCGGCAGTGACGATGGGAAGGCTATCAGTCTGTCTCCTGATCAAACTAAGCTCATAACAAAGATCACAAGGCATGAAAGCAACGCTACCAAGACCATCAAGGTGCAACAACAATCAAAGAAGACTCTCACCGGTTGCTTCAAGTGCAAGAAGGAGGATCATCATGTTAAAGATTGCCCCTTGAGGAAAGAAAGGAAGGGCATGAGCAAGATCCAAAAGAGGAAGAAGATGGCTCATGTCGAGTGCTCCAACATGGGACACAATGCCTCTATGTGTTCCAACAAGGTTGATGACCAAGCCACACCTCCAAAGAACAAGACAAGAAATTGCAAGAGGAAGTGCTATGGATGCAATGAGAAGGGTTATAAGGTTGCATCATGTCCTAACAAGATAGGTGAAGATCTGTCATCATCAAGAAGGAGGCACATCAACAAGGTAGCAAGCAAAATGCAAAAAGAGAAGGCTAACAAGACTAAGAGCCGCCTATGCTATGCTTGTAGAGGAAAGGGACATTTAAGTAAGGATTGTCCCATGGGTAACACTCCTAAGCTCAACTTGTCAATTGATTCAAATATGCTTAGGATGCCTAAAAATGACACTTGTGCTAGAGAGGTGATTGGTTCACCACGTGCTAGCACAAAGGTCATTTGGGTACCTAAGTCTCTTGTGACTAACCTTGATGGACCCAAGTTAGCTTGGGTACCACCAAGTTGTGCTTGATGAGTGTTGTAGGTACTTGGAGGTGATATGAAGCTTCGGGGTGCTTGAGCAAGTCGATTGAAAATATTCACTCAAGCTATCAACCAACTTACATTATATACTTTTATATGGTTGACCCGAAGATGAATCAATGGAAATACTTCATACTTCATACTCACCTCGGTAACTAGTACCTAACCCTTGCTAGCTAGCTATTTGACTTGTGTAGTCTCTAGTAGTTCATAAATATATGTGTGTTTGTGAACTATTAGGAGTGGCTAGAGTGCTTCAAGTTTAAATGAATCATTTGCCATATGATGTTTTTAATGGCTCTCTAGTAGAGCAAGATCTTATTCATGTTGTAGGTAGTGAAGAACCACCTTGTGTTGCTGATTGGTCTTCTGTGCAGCCTGTATTGATTTGGTCATAACTCCATCTTGGGAAGCTTAAATGACAATCCGTTTGTTGGGTTGGAAAGTTAACTTGATAAGTTTTCACACCATATGCAGCATGTACCAAGGAATATTGTAGATTGATACAGTTTTGCACTTGAAGTTGAGCATAAGGCAGATCTGCGGTCTTTCTGATCAGTCTGTACTAAAAATGGTTTACAGCCAAAATGAAGTTTGCAAACAGATCAGCACTGGTGGCATTAGAAACTAGACTTCACAAGCTTTCCAACAAGTGCTCATTGACCTTCATTGCTTTTGGGAATCAAAGGTTATGAATGTTTCTTCCACTGGTTCGATTTTCACCGGTGGTCCATTTTCGAGTGAACTGATCAAATCTTAATAATGGTGGTGAGTTGACACTTAAGTAAGCTTAAATGGTTGAAATGTTATCACCAAAATAAGTGGAGGATCCTCAAGTTGCTGCTGCACCAAATTCAGCGACAACTCGATGAAGTGTAGGCTGCAGACCTCTGTTGCAACACCTACAGGAGCGGCGATTACGCACTGAGAGCGCAAAGGCCGCGCTGTCTGCATGACAGCAAAGAATCGATTCGACTCTAGTTCATGAACAAAAGCCTGCAACTTTTATATGAGCAAAGTGAAGATGAAGAGATCATCTTATTCATTACATTCAAGAAGGGTGGCAACATCTAAATCTCAAGTGCAAGTTATATTCAAATTTTACTACTTTGTGTCTTGTGTAGCCACTTAGGAAAATAAAGCACTTGAGGATATTCTTTGGTGGTTGTTCATGAAAGAAAAGTGTGATTGGAATTGAATAGATCATCTTCATGAAGCAACATAGATGACTTGAGTTTCCTCCGTGGACTTCAAATCAAGAATTTCAAGTTGAAGAAAGTTTCTCTTCATTCATGCGTACTATGAGTTGGTTTGAAGGATTTAGACTCTTGGTTTTCATATTGGAGAATACAAGAAAATTTGAAGAAGACCAAGAATAAAGAATCAAGCTCAAGTGAAGTAAATCCACTGATTACTCACAATTCAAGAACCTTCTACTTGATGGAATCTTGTCATACGGTAGATTGCCAAATTCTTATTCTTACATTATGGGCATCTACATGGTACAATGGTTGTGAGTATCTCTTGGCATGCATAGTTTAATTTGATTATTCTATTGTTGCCATGACCTAGACATAGAGTGAAAATTCCAAGTTCTTAAATGAAAAAAGTGCTATGTGAGAAATTCAAATACTTAGAGCACTTATCAAAAGGGAATTTACTCTATGGCTAGAGTTGTGAGACTAATCTTTTCTCTAAGTGAATTTTATAGTCTCATTAATTGAGAATGTGTTCCTCAAATGGAGTATGCTATATATGAAGGCAATCAATCCAAAATCATGTGATGTATTCTCTCTCTAAGTTGATTTTGGAAGTTGATTTGTCTATATTAGCCACTCACCATAATATGGCTTAAATCTATCCTTTGGACTTAATTGACCAATCATGCATATTCACTTTTCATTCCACTCAAAAGAATGTGCATGAGACATCAAGGGAGATTTAGTCCATGTTATGAGGTTTCTCCATTTAGTGACCCACTTGCCTTCTACACATATAAAGGGTTACTAAATAAGAAGCTAGTGCTTGTGTTACTAATGACCTCTTGTGTTTGAGCTTATTCACAAAAATTCATAAGAGGTTGTGCTTATCAAATTGGATACATCACAAGCATGATGGTTACTCTTCACCTAAAGAAAGATGAATTTTGCCGGAGGCCGGAGAGATCAAAAATCGAGATTAGGCAAAATCAAGTTTGAGGTTGAGATTGGATGAGCTAAATTGGAGAAATTCACAAGATTGCAACTTTTGATAAGAGGACTGAATGGATATAACATCTTGTGAGTATTCTCAACCAAATTCACCTCAAGATTGGACAAGAAGAAGAGCAATGAAGTGAATCATCAAATCTGTCCGAAATTCAAAATTTTGAGTTGGCTGTCTTCAAGCATGGGTTTCAAAGATCAAACACTGATGAGTTGACCTGAAACTTTGTGAGCATGATATACATGTATAGTACTTGTTGCTGAACAATTGACATGAAGATTTATTTGGAAGAAAATCGGTGTTGAGTTGATTTACGTCGGCTTCAATAGTGCAGTTTCAGACTTGAGCAATATTGGTAGAATAATGTTTTGACTGATCAAATGGAGTTCAAATGAGCTGAAATTTTTACAGAAGTTAGTGGACTCATAGATGAACATCTCTACCAATTTTCATGCATATTGAGCTAGTGGTCTGAGAGATATGAAGTTTCCTCGACGATGACGAATCTGAAAAACTGATTCAATGGAATTGGATTGCATTGTGGCAACAAGATTGAGTTGGCTCTCTAGTTGGTCATAAAAGATTCATTGCAATTATGAAGCTTCAGTTTGATCTAAAAGAGTTTATATGAAAGTGAAAATCTCATGTTGACTTGGCTGGACAAGTGAGCAATCTCATGTTGACTTGACCGGACAAGTAAGCGCGGCGATGCGCGCCTCAAGCAAGGCGGTGCCGCGCCTCACTGTCTGCATCGGCAGGCATGGATGTAAGGGGAAGCCCCTAATCACACAAGGGTCCAAATAAGTTGCAATCAAAGTACAAACAGTAACAAGTAATTGCAATTAGTTGGAACAAGAGGTGATCACTCAAGACTATCAGATTGCAAGAAGCTTGAAGGAATTGAGATCTGTTGAAGTTTAGTGCAAAAAACTCTCCCCGACTTCATATTCCTATTGTGATTAAGTGGACTTTGTGTACTCTTATATGCACAAATTTAGGGGAGCTTAGCCTAAATCTTGTGTGACTATTGGTTTTCTTCACATATATGATATGCAATCCCACACATTGAAAATGAGGATGGATAGTTCCTTTGGATTCTCTAGGTGCCTCACAGCTATTCTAGAAGGTCTTGGTTTTCATAAACCAAGTTCTCCCAGTTTGATGTTGAATGTGCCAACCATTTAGTGGAACTAGATTTGGAAGAGTTGGAGAAAACAATTGAAGAGGGGACTTTCATTGTTAATTCTCCTCTCTAGAGCTCTTCAAGTGCTCATGATCCATCCCATTGATCACCCAGGATCTGGTCTACAAAGAGTGGTAACTCCTAGTTCACAATTTGCAAATTTCATGAGTTTTACCTTTTGCTCTCTATGTGGGCTGCCTTAGGTAAAGAAAGAACTAGGGACCTAATATGTGGATGATCATAAGAGCACTCTATCTCGCCACATTTCATCAAGTGAGAACTATGGCCATGCAAATCATTTGAAATCTCACTCATATCAATGTGGTGACCTATCTACCTTGGTGGTGGTGCATTTCACAATGATTTGTGTAGTCTCATGGTGAGAATGAGTTTCTCCTGGGTATGCTACCTTAATTCAATCCAAATTGGTAAATTTATCTCTCATATTCATTTGGATTGCAACTTTATATCTTGAGTAGCTACTCTCCATAATATAGCTTAAATTCCCTTGTTTGGACTTAAGTGACCAAAAGTGCATATGTTCTTGCTTTTCACATAAATATATATATGCACTATCAACAAGGGGAATTTAGTCTATATTATGAGGTTTTACAATTAGTGACTCACCATGCCTTCCACATCCAAAGGGTCACTAGTTGTGAAACTCTAGCTTGTGCAATTTAATGCTATCTCTTGTCTTTGTGAGCTTCAAAGGTGTCATTATGAGATATGAGCCTTATTCCAATTGGCATCAACTTGTGAAGATACTCTCAATAGAACAACACCTGAACTTATTGATCTTTGGGCTTGCCATTGGTTGGGATGGATAGCTCTCGACATAAGCTTTCCAGAAAGTCCAAGATCACCGACATCGGAGTTTAGAGTGAAAAGTTATGGCATTTTCGGTGAGGTGACCTGTCTTTGTTTTCGTGAGCTGCGGCGGTGCCAAGACGTAAGGCGGCGGCATGCGCCGCCTATACAGGTTATGACAGCTGGTTTATGAACTCTAATGGCTAGTTTTGGTTTTGGGTGCATATATACTCATTCTATGGCCCCTGAGCTATCTGCTGACAACCAAAACATTGCAAACCTTCCATAAAGTCATATGAAGACTCTTTCCAAGTGATGTCAAAATTGCGAAGATCTTATTTCAGTTGATATTGATGGATAATCTTTAAATTTGATATATCAAGAAATATGTCTTCAGCTAGTATCTCAGTATGACAACAAGAGTTAGCAATGGATTTTCACTTGAAATGAAGCACAAGCTTGGGTTATCTCCTTGAAAATGATGATGTTGAGAGATGGGCACAAATGAAATTATCTTGAAGAAAGAATTACTAGTCCCATCAAAGCACTAAATTCAAATATTGAAATCATCTTCTTTGGGGAGATTGTGAGGCTTAGAATAAAGGTATATCGCTCCATGAACTCTTGTACTACCTTTGTGCATCTAGGCCCTTACATGCTAGTGTGTGCAAGTGTATGCAATATTTTGAGTCACATCATGAGTATGTTCTTATGGTGACGATTAGAGATTTCTTTAGATATTTGGTTCATACCTCTTGCGGTGTTGGTATGAGTTAGTCTCATGTTCAAACTATCATCGTAGTGAGGTATGAGCTAAATATACTAACTTCTCAAGAATCTTGGCTTAAAGTGTTGCATACTTTGTTTGATAAGAAACTTAGGAGAGAAATCCTATATGCTAAACCTTTGCCTACTCTTGGTCTCACTTGTCTACCATCATATTTCTTCCTTTTGGTGGAGAGATCCTTTTTGGAGATTAATGCCAAAGGGGAGAAATATTAAAGTGAGATTGATATGTTGTTGTAAAGGGGTAAAGGAGAGGCATGTAAGATTTTTCAAAATTTGTGTGGTGTGTGCGAGGATAGTTTAAATTTTTTGCTCTCTAAGGACAATTTATGCTAGTGTGTGACTTTCATGCCTTGTATGGTGGATTGTTTATTTCTGAGTGCATGAACTGTCATGAGCATCACGGTTATCATGTGACACCTTGCACCCCATGGATGCTAAGATATAGGTGAGTTCCCACACTTCTTCTTAAATATGTGCATTTGGCATTTGAGGCCAAAATTTGAATTCCTTCAATGCACACATTTAGGGGAGCTCACTATATCAAAAGGATTCAAAATCTTAATGTATATCAATATCTTGTAAGCTTTAATTGTGTTGTCATCAATCACCAAAAAGGGGGAGATTGAAAGTGCATCTAGCCCTTTTGTGGGTTTTGGTGAATTGAATGACAACATAATTAAAGGTCTAATAAATTTGCCGAGTGTTGAACAGGAAACTAAGTCTATTGCATATACTTGTGAATTGTGTATTAACAAGTATATCCAAGGTTCAACAAGGCAAACTTGATGGTATTTCACATAGTGTTGAAGCAAAGGCAAAATTGTGTATTGTTGTATTGGAAGATTATGGAAACAATCTAGTTCAAGCAAAAAGACAACAATGCAAATGGAATCAATGAAATGGCTTATATGTTGTGGGATATCATAGCATCATGTGAGAGCAAGCATGTTTGGCAAACGACAAATGAGACATGAGTTGATGATCTTGGATCGGTCTCTATAATGGCTTGCTTTCCATGAATAGAAGATTGAAGTAAGTGTTTGGAGTGTCAAGCCAAAATGGATATGATACAAGGAACCGTGAATTGGCTTGACCATATTGATGTTGATCCATGTATGTCTCTATGTGAGTCAAACCGAAGCTTGATTGATATACATTCATATCTAGAAGATAATCAAGCAAGGATCATAATATTGAAGAAATAGTTATTCAATGGTTGCTTGATATGATGTGACTTGAGTGTATCTTGATAAGGTGAAGATAGCAAGGAAAGGGCTTCGAGGTACTAAGCGAAGGTGAAGGGCAAGCGTTGGCTTGGGACCGAGGTACCATGGCTAAGGTGAAGAAGAGAGTACTTGCATTTAGTCGAGGAACTAATCAAGCTATGAGGAGTCATATTGTGTTGAGGATCAAATCATTAGTGTGAGTGACTTGAAGCCATGGAGGTGAACTCATATTTGTGGAAATGGTTCAAGTCACATACACAAGATATATTTGCTCTAAGAAATGAGACAAAGATGATAGAGGATGATGTACGCAGTTGATGGAACCTTCAAGTGCAACGGATGACAACCTAGACTCATGGAGGTTTAATTTCATTTATGTTTTGAATCTTGAGTTTAGGACATGCCGTACTATTAAGAGGGATCCTAGGACCTTTGGCTACATGTGAACTAAATGCTCAAACCTCCAGCTCGACCAAAAACATCACCTCCACGGCCAAAAATGCAGGCAGCCGAGACACTTTTTACACTTTGCTGTTACGCGGCGGCGCCGGTGCAGCGTAGCGTAAGTGGCGGTGCAGCGCGCCAAGGGTCAAGCAGCGTGTTAAAATGCGGCGATTGCCGCACTTAATCCGGCCGTTGGGCCCGGTCGGGTATAAATACCATTCCTACCCCTCCCACAGCGGTCATCCGGCTCACTTCATCTCCTACCTCGCGACGGCAGCCGGAGCAACACCTCTTGCTCTCTCTCACTCCTCCATTGTTGCTCCTCCTTCCCCCAAGCCAAGATTTCGATTCCACCATCAAATCTTGAGGGAAAAGGCAACAAAGCGCTATGGAGGCGGGATCTACTACTTCCCCAACTTGAAAGAGCATTTGGTTCACGTTTGGCCGGAACCCTAGGGTTCTTTCCTCTTGGAGCTTGCTCCTAGACGGCTAGGCGTCGCCCTTGAGCTTGCCTCTTCGGTGTGGCAGCCTTGGGAGGTTTGTAACCTCACTCAAAATCAAGAAAATCACCCCTCATCTCAAGGGTTCACTCCCTTGACTTGAGAACGAGGAAGGGACAGCTTTTGTGTGGCGAATCCCAATCCTTTTGTGGATACCTCAACAACGTGGGCGTAACCCGACCTTTGTGGCGACGGTGAACCACGGGGAAAAATCCTTGTCTCACGCGTGCTATTTACATTCTTGCATATTATTCTTGTGAGCTAGGGTTTCATCCCGATCTACTTTGTTGAGGAGTTCTGGCACATTCTATTGGATATATGTGATATATTTGTGTGCGTGAACTTGGGATATTCACTTCGATCTAAGTTTCGTTGCTTAGATTTCAAACTGCGGTTTGTTTTGTCCGCGCAGGCGGTGCCGCTGGTAGCGGCGGTGCGATGCCTTGAGACGCGGGCAAATGCCGCGACGGCGAGGCAATGCCGCCAGATGACGAGCGATCTTGCGGAGCGGCGGCGGTGCAGCGTTGTTCCAAAACCGCCGAGTTTGTTTTTACAGGGTGATTTTAAGGTACAGCCTATTCACCCCCCTCTAGGCCTCCTAGGCGACATCAAGGTCCTTACACTAACACACATGCACATGGTGATGTACACTTAGTGATGTTGGCACATTTGCAAAGGCGGCGGAGATTGCAGGGTTGAGTTGGGTTTGGGAACCGCTCAAGAAAATGAGTTGCATATTTTCTATTGCGCCGGATGCATCGTGGTGGTGAAAACATGCTATTCCTCGTGCTCAAGTTGGTATACTTGTTGGATAGCATGTCGAAAGCAAAAAAACGACGGAGTTTCGCAGGAAAAGGGTGACCGGGGCCTTAGCGGAGAAGCCGGCCGGGACGCGACCGCCCGGACGGTCCCGGTCGGTGGTTCGATCGTAATTCCGGAGAGCTTGTTTTCGGGGTCGTCGTCGGGGGATCGACCGGACGCACCACCGGAAGCTCTGCCGGACGCTCGAAGTTCTTTGTTGGTCGTGGGGCCAAGGACTTTGTCCTATGTCACCGGAAGCATTGTTGGGTGCGACCGGACCGGACCGGACTTCATTGAGGTGAGTCCGGTCGGTGCGTCGATCCGGCCGACGCACAAAATGGATTTTTCCTCCCAACGGCTCTATTTGACTTGGGCCCTATTTATACTTGCCTTGGTCGGCCATGGCAGGTTCTTTGAAAGCACACTTGGGCCTTGGAGGCTTGTGTTGTGGTGCTTGAGAGCCCTCCCACTCACTTGTGATTGATAGAGTTCATCCAAATCAAAGTGAGGAGTGATTCTAGTGCATTCGCGTTGAGAGATCGCATTCGTGGCACTAGGTGATCATGTTGCAAGCCGGTGTGCTTGTTTCTCTTGGAGGTTGCCACCTCCTAGACGGCTTGGTGGCAAGAGACTTCGTGAAGCACGCAACGGAGATTGTGCGGTGCTCCGAAGGAGGATTTGTGAGAGGTTCGTGCTCACCTCGCGGGGATCGCGAAGAGTGACACTACTAGAGCGTGTCGGTGAGTACCTCCCCCTTGTGTGTGGGTGTCTTGCGGTGCCTTGAGAGGCTCACTTGAGAGTGGTGTCTTGCGGTTGCCTTGCGGGGCGTGACTTGAGGGGCAAGTGATCGAGAATCACAATCAAGAACCATCTAGGTGAAACACCAAAGGAACCACCCAAGGTGTTGGTCGACACAACGAGGAGTAGGGGGGAGTTGGCAAGCTTCCCGATACCTCGGTAAAAAATCACCGGTGTCAACTTGTCTACTCTTCTCGGTGGTTTGCATTCTCCAAATCACAAGCTTTGTATTTACATTCATATATACCTTGTGCTTGTGCTTGTGGAGTAGCTCTTGCAATTACTAGCTTGTGTAGCTTGTTAGTTGCTTTGCTTAGTTTGTGTAGCTAAGTAATTTGAGCCTTTGGGTTAGGCGTGTGTCGCCTTGTCCTTAGTGCATCTAGTGAGCTTAGGTTTGGCTTTGTGCTTTTGCTCATTAGAATTGTGTAGGAGCTCACCCTTGTTTGGAGTACTAGTGCATAGGTTTGTGTGACCTTGCAATAGAAATCGGTTAGGAGCTCGAGCTAGGCTTATCACCTCATTTGCTTTGTGTAGGATCTTTTGTGAGGTGATTTAGAGTCTTAGCTAGAGGGGTGAAGTCTTGGCTAAACGAATAGTTTTAATTCCACATCATATTTGTTTAGCCGGCGCAATTAGTTTTAGAAAGGACTATTCACCCCCCCTCTAGTCCCCATCTCGACCCTACACAAGTGTCATCCGAGAAGCGAGTTTTGTTCCCATCTTTGATAATGAAGGAATCTTTGGCCATCACCTCATCTTTAATACGCATGAGACCCCTCCAAAATTGGAAGTCATGAGGTTTAGCCTTAACCTTGGGTGCGTGATTTAGATCTATATTTGTTCATTAGTATAGTTTGCCAAATGCCATCAACATTTTAGCAAACTTACCAACCATTTTGCTAATAAGCCTTTATTTTGTAGATTTAGATCTAAGATGCCAAAAACCCCTTGGTCCTTAGGTTAGACACAAGATATCCCATTTCACGAGTCTATACTTGTGTTTCTCTAAGGATCCTTGCTAAAAAAACCCTTAATCTAAAATGGTCAAGATTTTTAAGAACTCCTTTGAGGATTTCAAAGAAGGACATCATAAACATGGGTAGGTCGCTAAGTACCGAATTAAGAAGGACTAGCCAACCTCCATAAGATAAGTACTTAGCTTTCCAACAAGAGAGTCTTTTCTCAAAACGGTCCTCAACCTTCCTCCATTCGAGAATTGAAGAGTTGTTTATGGTGCATTGGAATCCTTAAGTATCTAAAAGGGTATTCGGCCAAGCATTACAACCAAAGAGATCAGTATAATATTCTTCCATCTCTTTGGCTGCACCATAGCAGAAGATCTCGCTCTTCTGGAAGTTGATCTTTAGGCCCGATAATTGTTCAAAAGCACAAAGCAATAGTTTTAGATTTTTTTTTTTTTTGCTTGTTACGGATCATGATCAAGGAAGATGACGGTATCGTCAGCATATTGTAAGATTGACAATCCGTCATCTAGCGGATGAGGGATAACTCCTCTTATTTGACCATCGACCTTTGCTCGTGAATAAGGAGAGCCAACATATCAACCACAATGTTAAATAAGATGGGGGACATAGGATCACCCAGACGGAGTCCCCGCTTAACTTGGAAGTATGGACCAATATCATCATTAACTTTGGTTCCAACGGTCACCATTCTTTGAATCCAATTACACTAACGTGGTGAAAAACCTTTCATGCGCAGAGTTTGCTGAAGAAAGGACAACCTGACTTTATCATAAACCTTTTCAAAATCAATATTGAAAATGATGCCATTTTTTTTTCTGGTATGAAGCTCATGGATAGTTTCGTATAGTATAACTACTCCTTCCATGATATTCCTACCAGGCATATAGGTGGTTTTGGCCACTTTATTCAGTCTATTTATGACAACTTTAGTAAAAATTTTAAAGCTGACATTCAGGACACAGATAGGTCTGTACTGTTGTATTTTGATTGCATTTGAATTTTGGGAATTAGTGTAATAATTCCAAAATTCAAACTAAAGAGGTCTAACTTCTCTTTATGAAATGCTGAGAAGAGAGACATGAGGTCATCTTTAATTATATTCCAGAAGACTTGGAAGAATTTAGCGAGGAAATCATGCGGACACGGTGCTTCGTTATGCTTCATCTGGAAAACAACATTTCTCACTTTAGTTTTAGTGAAGTCACTTAGAAGCATAACGTTTTCTTCTAGGGTCACTTGAGGAATATCAGAAATTTGATCTTCCATTAGTGAAACATCAGTATTATCTGGAGCCCCGAAAAGATTTTTATAAAATTGAGTAATATGTCTTTTAAGTTGTTCTACGCTCACAACAATATCATCTTCAAGTGTGTAAATTTGTTGTTTGTGATGTTTACCATTAGCCACCAGGTGGAAGAATCTAGTATTGGCATCTCCTTCTAAGAGCGTTTTAATTTTAGCTCTTCCGTACCATTTGATTTCTTCATCTCTCAGAAGAGACACTAAACGCTCCTTAAGATAGTGTTTGAGATTAATTTCCTAGTCAGACAGATTTGCTATTTCTGCCTTCTTATCCAGTGTCTCTAAAAGCGTTAGAAGTCTCTTCTTTTCTTTTTTATAAGCCCCGGCCTTATGCTTGGCCCAACCTCTAAGATGTTGGCGGAGCTTACGAATTTTATTTTGCCACCGTTCTAAAGGGGTCGACCCAGAGTTATCTGATTACCAAATATTTGCAACCATGTCATAGAAACCATCGCGAATCAACCACCCTCTTTCAAATTTGAAAGGGCGATTTTCGGATCGGTGGGTAGATGTCCCGGTGTTAAAAACAAGTGGGGTGTGATCGGAAATGTTTTTGTCCTTGGATTGTACTGATGACAGAGGAAACTTATCTTCCCAGTCATTACTAACCAGGATTCTATCCAGCTTTTCATAAGTCAAATTGTCTCCCGCAGAGCCAAGGTATATATGCTTGCCCTAATTTCTATTATTATTACTTGATCTAGACGATGATCCTTGGACCCAGCGGTGGAGCCAAGGGGGGCGGTAGGGGCCGTTTCCCGCCAACACCAGTGTTGCTAGAATTTTTTAACAACTATGTTGTAATTGGGTCTAAGGGGGTGTTTGGGTTGGAGGTGACTAAAATTAGTCACCCCTGTTTTAGTCACTCTTAATCACCTACTTTTTTTAAACATGGGTGATTAAAAAGTTAGGAGGTGATTAAAATATTTCAGGGTATTCCAACTTCACGGTGACTAAAGTGCCCCGCTCTTTCTTGGATCATGTTGGCTCTGTCTCTCTCCTCTGTCTCTCTCTTATCTATCCTCTTTGGTCCTTTTTAGTCCCTCTATCTAAAGAAGGGGTGAGTTAGTCAGGTCACTAAAAATTTTAATCATTTAACTAAACAATCAAACATGCTCTAAGTCAACTTGATACTATTTGGCCGTGCTTCTCTCACCATCTGGTGATCCGCTACCACTATGCAAGCAAATGACGACAAGTTTGTAATGCCTTGTCGGGAGAGGACCAACACATCCAACAACAGATGTCGGCTTCGCCATCATCCGTTTTCCTCCAATAACAATTTTCTGGCAGCCATCTTGTTTGATTCGGCTCTTGCCTATGCCCACGAACCGTTCGTTGTTTTGCCTACGAGGACTGCTTGCAGTAGCGCCTGAATGAAAACTATCAGTCTGATTGTTTCCTAGTTCCTCCAGGAATATATGTGGACATTAGTAGAATTATAAAGACACGCAGAAGGCCGAAAAATCAATGCCGCAACCATGTGCGGCAAAGACATATGTTCCGCCCGTCTCTCTTCCCAATGGGGACCCACTCCACTTGCACCTGCCCCTCCATGTTGACCGCCCCTAGTCTCGAAATACTGCTTTCTCACTCCGTTCCACAACAACTTGCGATTCTTTGACTATATAAAGCGTGTTTGACCTCTCGTCTTTATTCAACTTTTTTAATAAATATTACCACTTTTGTTATGACTTATTACATCACTAAAAGATATTGTAATGACGTTTTGTTTGTTTTATAATTTACATAAAAAATTTGAATAAGACAAAGCGATCAAACACACAGGTTATATGAAATAAAAACTGTGTTATCTCGTATGGTATTTTTTCCCTTGGCGCTCCTGTGATTCAACTTTCGTTTGTCTCCCTCGCGCTGTGCTTGAAATCCATCTTCACTCTCACTCTCAGGTACGTCAGCTGGTCCATCAAGTGCCGCCCGCCCCTCCCTCCCCATCGCCGCCGGCTGCTTCATCCAGCGTCGCTCGCCCCTCCCTCCCACGCCGGCCACGCAATCGGCCCTCTCAGCGCCACGCCCCTGCTTCGCACAACGTCGAAGACGCCGTCCCCGAGCATCCCTCCGCGAGCGCGACCATCTCATCAAGTACGGCGCCGCCACCTCGACCATCTCAGGACTGCCCCCGCCGGGCAACATCTCAGGTACGGCAGCGGAGCGCCACCGGTGTTCCACCATGTCAGCGGCGCCTCCGTTTTTCTTTCTCCTTAGTCCTTACTATTCTGTGCCCTTAGAGTGCTCGATGAAATGTCTAAACAGGAGTATGCTTGCTTTCTGACATCCATCCCCCATGTTTGGCAACGAGTCACTGTTAGTGGCCTGCTTGGATGAAATGTCTAAATAGGAGTATGCTTGTTTTGAGTTTTCTTTACTAGAGAAGAGTACTAATAGATTAAGGTATCCTTGCCAATTCAAATAGGCACCGCATGATGTCTCTTTGGCCAATTAATGAAATAAAATGTTTTTCTGTCAAAAAACAAAAAACTCAAAGATTAGTGTGCCAGGTCTGCTTCGGTTTATCGTTAAATAGTTCTTGAATGTCATCTTGATTTATTGTTTTTTTTTTCCTAAGACGACCTCTGATGCGCATGAGTGGAGTGTAGTCCTATTGCGTGAACTTTTCTTTATTATTATAACTTTACTCTAGTAGTTAGATTTCATTATCGTGTTGTGCTTACAGTTTATTTTTTATAAATTAGTTCACACGGATGATGTGAATAAAAAGTTCTCTGAAGGCTCAACAGGTTGTGAAGCACTTGAAAGCTGCTAGCAAGGAAGTTGATGAGATACTTCTATCGAGATCAAAGCCCACTATTAGACATTGCTACTGATATGGAGGAGGTTTGGGGCAACAAGTATGGTGCGTCTGGGAGTAGTGCTCTTCTTAGTGACTGAGATTTTGAAGATCAAAGCGCCTTTTGTGAACAAACAACGGGGTTGTCCTAGATTTAAAAAGATTTCGAACTGCAGCAGATATTGCATCCAAGAAGGTGGCCAAGAGAGCCAATGCGAGGAGTACTGACGAGGGAAAAAAACTCTTGCAATGAAGAAGTATGGTCATTGCTTTTTATTCTATGACTTTATTTGTATTCTATGTAATGTTTACTCAAAACAAACCTGTATTTAGGACCATAGGAATAATAAATAAAAACTCTGCCCCAATTTGTTGGAATGCAATAAGCATCTTTTGAACTATATGTTCTACTTTTAATAGCTAATAATGTTGACATAATTTGTGGTAATGCAACAAGCATCTATTGGATAAGTAATAGGCAATATGCGAGTAGAGTTACCTAAAAATGTTAGCAACTCTACTGCCACCCTATTTTTTAAACAACTCTGTATGCAACTAGTTCAAAGCTGAAAACGTTACAGCCAACTTCTTTTACGAATTATACCTCCTTTCAAAGTCAAACAGAAATGAGATGAACAATAAATAACCATTCCAAACCAAGAAAATAAGTGATCGTCATCAGTGAGAAAATCTGATGCTATGGGTTGACGATGAACTAAGAAAGCACATTTGGCATTTTGGTCGTATGGATGTGGAGGATGTGATTCCAACTTAGCTAGGCGAAAAGCAATGGTTCATACGTAAGGAGCTTTTGGACTCGTGAACACTTCACTTGCGATCATCACCAACAAAACGAGTGAATTTCGAAGGGCACATCAATCATGTGGTGGTTGAGGTAGCTCATAATACCTTGTAGTTACCACTAATAAACATACAAGGAAAAAAAGAAGCAAGGAAGCTAGCAAGAAACCTATTCTTCCACCCTACCCTCCTTGGACTCGTGGATCATGGTACAAGTTAGTAGTTATCAAAAAGAAATTCAAGAAAGAGAAGAAAAAATGAACAGATTCTTTGAGATACATTGACATGACAGAATAAACTATACAAGAAGTTCAATCTATAATATCCAAGATGAAAAGAAATTAATTTAGATGAAAAATTACAAGTCTACTTTGCTAATAAAAAGCACATTACGAACTAAAGACACGTGTTAAAAAAATAGAATATTCCTAGTAGATGACAAAGTTATATCTTATATTAGCATAACTGTTTAATAGACATAGTAAATGTTTAAAAGACCTATATAAAATAAAATAAAATAAAATTACTTTGTTTTCAAAGTCAAATAATTAGGTCAGCTGCACTATTGATTAAAAAGTGATAGCGTAAACTAAACTAAATGCTAACTATGATTAAAAGTGAAAGGTTTTATAACACCAAAAAATGGCCTAAATGGAAGCTAGAGCAAATGTTTACTTAAAGCAGGTTGATTTGTATAGATATAATATTTGCACTGTAGACATGTAATTAAGTAATCGAACATGACATTTGGCTAAATGTATTACTATTACCTAAAACATTTGACATTTACTTGTTGAGTACTTCTACTGTGCTAGAAATTTATATTTAAGTAAAAAAAAAAGGCGAACAAAGTGACCATTGGATGGAACCTCCGATCAGTTAACCTGGTGGACCAAAATAGAAATGGAGCAAAGAACAAGAATATAGTACCGTTTGGTACAGAATTGATATGAATTTTTTCTTTTTTTGAAAAAGGCTTTGGTCCAAAAGAAGTCAGCAATTCGATAAATGCGGTGTGGTCCCATAGAAAAAAAATTCTAGATATGCGATGCTCTGAGATACCAAAAAATATTGCATTGAAGAAAGAAGAAAAAAAAAACAAGAACTGCATTAAAATGAAGTGGTCTTTTGTTAGATTTAAGTTTTAGATCTGCGATGTCAGGACAAAGCTGATGAGGATGCATATTAAAGAAACAAAGAAAATGAAGAGTATTGAAACTAGAAAATAACTGAAACTATAATTGGGGATCTACTGATAACTCAAGAGGATAGAAAAATAAATCACGGTCAATAGAGAGGAATCGGTGTGGAAAGAAACTACGGTAAAGGAGGAGCAGAGGAAGAAAGTAGAGAGAGAGAGAGAGAGAGGGAGATACCGGAGAGGGAGAGGAGGGAGCTCAGGAAAAAATGGTAGAGTGAAATGAAGTGTACTACTAGTACTGAACAATGGGATAGCGAGAATAGAAAGGTGAGAAGTACGAGATGGACTGGAACTTATCACGAGACGAAATGATAATCGTAGCGCGAGATAGAGACGTTTGACCAGCACAGGTGGAGGGACAGGTGGAGGGCAGGGGGAATAGGTGGGGCAGCACATAGTTGAGGAAGTAGCACTTGGGCCTCGTTTAGTTAGGGGGTTTAAACTCTTTTTCACTATCTACCCATCACATCACATTAAATACACCAAAAGATATATGTTTGGAGTATAAAATGTAGGTAAAAAAAAAAAAAACTAATTATACAGTTTTAGATATGCATTCTGAGGGAATTCTTTTGAGCTGAATTCTGGCAGTGATAGGATAATATTTACCACAAACAAAAGAAAGTGTTACTATGAATATTCACGGGAGTTCCGGAAGTTACTTTTTTGCTAAAATTCCTTCTAAACGAGGCCTTGGAGTAAGACTAGAATCAAAGAGTTAGTTTCTATGAATATACTTTTGCTTGCAGCAACTTTTATGTTATGAAAAATATGAAACCATGACTTTATATGTGATACATCTTATTAACTTGTTGTTCAATCGTAGCGATCTACTTCTATTAATTAAAACATGGTTGGCCCCTGTGCAAAATTCCTAGCTCTGCCACTGCTTGGACCCTATATGGATCACCTGAGCGTCGGTGCGTGCGTCTTGGGTACTGAACGGTGGACGCCACAAGCCCTGTGTCGCCTGACGTGCCGACTTGTGAGCCGCACTGCCCCATGATCGTAACAGTATGCCTGTTATCGCGGCAGTAGTATGACGTGAGAGGCTCATTATTGTTTACACTGTTGTACGTGTGCTAAACTTATCCGCATACAAGTACGCGTCAGCCATGAATTCTCCACAGTTCATATGGATCAGTCTGCTGAAATCGGAGAGATCGACTTAATCGACCACGTGAACAAATGCCAGAAGAGGTGTACCTAATTTCCACGTCCCAAGTCGTCGTTGTTGCTTGTACGTGTTCACAAGATCACTAGGCCGATCGAATTTAAACTCATCTGACGATTTATGTGTCTTTTTTCTCGAATACGCACGAGAGTGCATATCTTTGCATTAAGAAGAAATAGAGTATATGTACAAGAATGCCGTGACCGGTGAACACACTGCAGGACTACATATTAAAAAATGACAACATCGAGGAGAAAGAAATCAAAATTCAAGGCTGAGCCAACGCCAAGTCCTTTCGCTCCAAATTCAATCCAGCGATGCGGCTTCGCCTGGATGATCTGCATGAGGTCGTTCGTCGGGGTGGAGGACTCCCGAAGCACCTTGCATTCGCGTTCCTTCCGGACTTCCCAAGATACTAAGCGCCAAAGCGAGTCGAGCCCGCGACGTTTGTCGCCCGATGAACAAGCTATGTAGCCGTTTCCACCAACGAATCAAAGAAGCTGTAGGTGGTGGGCACGCGCCTTGCCGAGCAGCCGAAGAATGTAGAACCAAATTTCCTTGGTGAAAGGGCACTTTCGGACAGGATGTGATCAATGGTCTCTGGCCTTGCTCACATAAGTAGCACTCCTCGCGTGCCTCCGGCCGTGCCGCAACCTGCGATCTCCTGTCGGTGGCGTCGCTTAAAAGCCAGCCCGGAGGAAGATTTTAATCTTCATGGAGCCCAAGTTTTCCATATAAGTTTGTGTCCCCGAATGTCCTTGAGATCCCGTGTGGAGCATATTGTGCGCTGATTTGGTACGTATGTCTTGTCCATCGAGTCCAGCGCCATACAATTTTGTGCGGTTGCTCACTGAAAGCCGAAGTCGAATAAAGTGTTCCGAGAGAAAGAGGTATTCAATGATAGCATCTGCGGACATACCTCGAGATATGACTTGTCCACGCTCGCCGCTGTAATTCATCGTGGACAGATTTAGATTGGCGCGTGCGTTTGGGTACCGCCAGGTGTAAGCAAAGGCGCGATGTCGAACAACAGATTCTTCATTGATCCATCTATCTTCCCAAAAAGCGTGTTCCGACCGTCTCCGACGATAGAAAAGGTCGGCGCCTTGAAGAAAGCTAGAACCCGGTGCAGTTTTTGATCGAAGCCGACTCCAAGCACGGTTGTGATCAATCTTCCGAAGCCAAAGCCATTTGGTTTGTAGAGCGTACCCTTGTAGCTTGAGGTCGGTAATGCCCAGACCTCCAAACTCGGTAGGCTTACACATTATTGGCCAAGAAACCATACATTTTTCCTTGCACGGAAGTATCCTGAGCGGTCCAAAAGAATTTCCTACAAATGTTGTCGATTTCTTTCCTTGCCCATCTTTGGTAGATTCTCTGCAATCATGGCATAGATGGGGAGGCGATCGAGTACAGATTTAATCCAAACCAATGTCACGCCCGCTGCTTGGCGCCATCAGAGATCCATGGCACGGTGGCATTTTCCGTGCCACTTTGCTTCAACAATGGACTGACGGTGAGCTTTAGGAATTGATTTGGTACTAAGTGGTAAGCCAAGGTACTTGGACTGGGAAATGTTGAACCTGGCAGCCAAGGACAAAGCAACAATCGATCCAAAGATTCATCTCCACCGAATATAGGTGTCACCGAGCATTTGGCCAAATTTGTTTTTAAGCCGGACGCGTCTAAAAATTTCTAAAATTTCTTTCAACGCCATAGCTTCTTGAACTGCTGTCGGTCTAATGAACAAAATCACATCATCGGCATATAGGCTGCACTTTGGAATCTAATCTCGGCGAGGTTTCATCTTCAGCGATGCGCCATCTCTGGATGCCTTGCTGAATAGGCGGTGTAGTACATCCATGGCAATAATGAACAACATCGGAGATAGTGAATCCCACGGCGAACACCACGCATGTGCTTGATGGGCGGTCCTTGCTGTCCATTTAGCATGATTCTGGAAGAAGGCTGTGCTAAGAAGGGCGACGATCCAGCCGCACCACAAGTCACCAAATCCCGTGCCTTGAGTACCTCCAACAAGAACGGCCGGACAATTGTGTCGAAGGCCTTGGAGATGTCAAGTTTGAGTAAGAGCATGGGCACCTTCTTCTTCCTAATCAACACAGCAGCCCTCTGAATATATTTATAGTTGTCATGGATGCTACGTGTTCTGATGAAGGCATTCTGATTTTTGTCCACAATTTCATCCATTCTTGGAGCAAGCCGTAGTGCCAAAATCTTTGAAATGAGTTTAGCAAAGCTATGAATCATTGTAATTGGACGGAAGTCACCTGGGCTGGAAGCGCCAATTTTCTTGGGCAGCAAAGTGATTAAAGCACAATTCAATTTGGATAGGCTACGGATGTCACCAGTTGCAAATGCCTGAATGGCCTCCATCAGCTCCACCTTAATGATGTGCCAAGCTGATTTGTAGAATGCACCAGTGAACCCATCTGGCCCCGGCGCACGATCACTAGGTAATTCTTTGATTGCTGCCCATACTTCCTCTTGGGTGAATGGAGCCTCTTGGTCAGAGAGGTCTGTAGCTACAATTCCGAGTGCACGGAAATCCAAAATGGTGTCCACTGCCGCTGCAGTTCCAAAGACTCCAGCAAAGTGATCATGTAAGGCAAGCTCCATCCCCTCATGTTCAACCACGGTGTGTCCAGCAACATTGAGAGAAGGGATGAAATTTCTCCGTTTTTTTCCTCGCGCAATAAGATGGAAATATGCAGTGTTGGCGTCTCCTTCTCTGAGCTGCCGAACTCTCGAACGTTGTCTCGCTATCGTGCGTTCGATGAAGAGAGCCCAAGACGGTGCATTTTTGTGCGCTTCACGAGATGTCAATTCTGTTGAGAGAGCTGCCCGTGCTCTCGAGCCCACGTCTAGGCGAAGAACCGGCTCCCCGTGCAATGAGAAGTTGTGCCTTGATTTCCCCAATTCTAGTTGAAGACCAGCGTTGGAGCTCCCGAACCAAATTCCTCAGCATACCATCGAGCCGAGCCATGGGGTCAAGAGCTACAGTCTGTCGGCGCCAGGCATTGAGTAGAGTCTCCTCATAGTCCTCGAACTTGGGCCAAAACACCTCGAAGTGAAATCGAGCTTTCGACATATGGTTTAAATTAGTCTGAAGTAGCAAGGCACAATGATCCGAAGCATCGGAGCCCAAACCCGCGAGGTGCGAAGTTTGGAAATCTCTCATCCCAATCAATAGAAACAAGTACCCGTCTAGTCGTACAAGGGTTGGAGTCTCACGTTCATTTGTCCATGTGAACGAACGACCATGCAAATGTAGATCTTGCAGCTGAAGGGTGTTCACAGCTCTCCTGAAGCGGCGCAAATTAGTTCTGTCAATGCGCTCATTGTTCTTGTCAGATTCGTTGAGAATGAGATTGAAGTCACCAGTGATCATCCATGGGCCAGTACAGGCATCACGAATAGCTTCCAGCTCCTCAAGAAATAGTACCTTTTCAGTGTCGTCCTGAGGCCCATAGACAGCAGATAACCACCATTTTTCAGCTTGGCTGGGATGCGTCACGGCCACCGTAATAGAGTAGCAACCAATGAGAACATCTGAAAGACCCACCTCAGGCTGACGACCCGCAATGAGGATCCCACCTCTAGTGTTAGCTGCCGGCAAATAAGCATGCCGGCAATATATAGTCCACATCGATTCTTCTTCAGGCCTTGTTTAGATGGCAAATATTTAGAACCGAATGTCACAGCGTGCACTGTAGCACGTTTCGTTTATTAGTGGTAAATATCATCCTACCATGGAGTAACTAGGCTCAAAAGAATCGTCTCGCAATGTACATCTAAACTGTGTAATTAGTTATTTTTTTACCTACATTTAATACTCCAAACATATGTCTTTTGGTGTATTTAATGTGATGTGATGGAGAGAAAGTGGGAAAAAGGTTAGAAATTTTAGCCATCTAAATAAGGCCTCAGTCTTCGTGTGGTGTGGGTGCCGTTGAACACAGTTACGTGTCAGCACCCAAAAACGGCATCTTGTTCTCAGATCAATCATAAACTGTTTTATGGTTGTCTAGGCTGGGGCCAGCGTTCTATGCCGATCCATACATATTCGGCGACTACAACCCTACCCCCCTCCCCAATTCATCACCGTTGGTCCCCCTCCTAGCCTTCTCCTCTGCCATCACGCCTGGAGGCTGAAGCTAAAGGGAGTGGGGTTTCTATTATTTTTTAATAAGTTTTTACTAATAGATCGACTCTATAAGTTTAGTGTCTCTTCATACTTTTTTTTTGTATTGGTGGTTTATTCCTCATTCTCCTTCCCGGAGAGAGTAAAGGGAAAGGGTGGTACCATCTTCTTCATGATTCCACCGAAGATGAGAGCGACAACTTCAACGTCAGCATACATCTTCAACGACATTAAGACTTTTATTTTTGGATGGCGGCATTAAGGTGGAATAATTTTCGCCGGTCTCTTTTCTGTTTTGTTGTGGTTAGATCTAGCCAGAATGAAGGACTAGGGAGAGTAATTTTCATATCAATCTTAATTAATCTTCTGTGGTAGAAAGAAGAAGACACCAGAAAGAAGAAGTTTCTCAACGGTACCTATATGAATGTTGGTTGTCGTTCGTTGACCATCTATTCTCATGCCATCTTTCGTTGCCGAGAGTTTGCCTGTGCGGTCGTCAACACTGCAAAGCATCTAACAGGTTAGGTTTTGAGTTGTGTTATTCACAGCATGAGTACTTTTTTTTAATCCAAAGTGCTTGTATATTTTGATGTACTTAGCTCTCCTGTTATCATCGCATAGCACTATGACTATGACGTGAGGTTCATTCCTTTCGTTGTGACGTTAACGTTGTTGTACTTGTACGTGTGCTAAACTTATCCTCGCAGTGTACACCCCATGATGAATTCTGCAACGTTCATATGGATCGGTCTGCGCTGAAATCGGAGAGGTCTGCTTAGTCGACCATGCACGTGAACAAGGTGTACCTAGTTTCCACGTCCCAAGTCGTTGCGTGTACGTGTTCACAAGATCACTAGGCCGATCTTCGTGTGGGTGCCGTTGAACACACAGTTACGTGCAAGAAGTGTCAGCACTCGAAAATAGCATCTCTTGTTCCAATCCTCACAAGAAGCATATCCAGATCTTGTTCCACACCGGAGAAGTTCATTCATTATTCACGACTTTACCGTCTATAGAGAGCACGTACAGTAGTACATGTTTAATCAGTAAACATCACTATAATATATATCATATCCTGTATCGCACACATCTGGCGACCTTTTATTTATCATCCTGATAACATCTGATATGACAATCGATAAACGTATGTTCGTATGTAACTATATATGTACGCAAACTAGTAATTTTTCACGGGCAGAAGGTGATCTCGTAGGTCGTCCCGGCCGGGCACGTAAAGATGGTGTTGGTCGTGTCCCTAGGGTACGTGATCGTCTGCGGGCACGCCTTCTTGAAGTACTCCGTCCCGTTGTTGGGTCCGCAGCTGCTGCTCTGGCCGTCGCAGGGGTTGCTGCACCCGGCCACCTGCCGCTGCTCCGACGGGCAGTTGAAGGTGATCTCCTGCACCGGGCACGACGGCCCTCCCCTGGCGCAGCTGCTGGTCGGGAGGAACGACATGGGCGCGTTGAAGCCGTGGACGAGGGAGATGTCGAACTGGTCGCTGCTGCTGCCGGTGCCGAGCGAGTACTCGGCCAGCGTGATGGGCTCGGCCCCGACCTTGCTGCACACCAGCGTGCCGCCGCAGTCGCCCGTCTGGCACTGCCCAAGCGTGCCGTTGATGATGAAGCCGCAACCCGTGCGTCCCCAGACGCGGCCGTTCCGCGCGTCCCTGCCGGCACGTCGATGAACCATGAGTCCCCGGTGTTGAGCTCCGTGCCGCCGCCGGGCAGCGCCGCGGGCCACACCGTGTACGCGCACTTGTTGGTCACCACGATGCTCACGGCGTCCGTGGCCACCGCGCCGGCCACAAGGAGGAGAGCGAGCACGCACAACGCCGATGCCATTTTCGGTGGTGAGCTTGCAGTAGTAGTGTGGTGGATTGGAGTTGGACGGGGCTTGTATGGGTATTTGTAGGAGTCGGAGGCCGAACAAGTCAGCATTTGCATGCGCGAATTTTCTTGGTCCACTCTACTGTACGTTCCACGAGTTGGTTGAGGGGCGTGACTGCGTGAGGCATCTTGATACTGATGCATAACGCAGTTGCTGACCACGTTAGGCCCTCTTTGGCAATCGGAGCCGCAGCTCCGGCTCCTCTTCCCTGCCACGGTTTCGCACTGTGCAACCCTGTAGATCACTGTAGCGCGTGAAAAACCGGCTCCGGCTCCTGCAAAATTGAACTGAGAAATGGAGGGCCGGAGGAGCTGCGTTTTGGTGCTCCGGCGGGCTCCGCCACAAACCCTGATGGTGGCGGGCGGAGCCCCGAGCCCCTCAAAGAGGGCCTTAGTATTGTCGCAACAGTCTGTAATGAAAGTTCTAACATGCCACCCTGTCTCTGAATCTGCATTTGGGTTTTTATTTTCATTTACAGTCGATTTATTTCTGCAACATACCACGTGTACCATGTGGATGGGATGGCTCTAAAAGATCATTAAGTTGCAGTAATCTTGAGGATCATAGAAATTTAGGAAATTATGACTTTTTAATTCTAAAAATAACAAAGAAAAAAAATGAGATATATATGTGCGTGTGTGATCTTGTTGTATAGCAATGACTAACACTATTATCATGCTAAAAATACTGGTCAAATGAAAAAAAAACAAAGCAACTACAAGAAGGGCTAGTGCTGACACTGGCGACAAGTTGAGATACCAGGTTATTCAACACTTGACATGGTGCTGTGGTGCGAGAAGAGAACAAAATTGAAGGAGGGCGCCCTTCTCTTACATTTGTGCTTCGTGCTCATAGAATTTTAGAGCGACTTACTCCAACGATGGCAAGATCTAATTCTAAATATATGTTAGAGGGCATGGCACATTATAAATGATAGTTTAAACTAAAATCACCACAGTAATCGATATATGTATGGGTGTGACATTACAGCTATCACTTTTTTTTTTTTTTGGAAAAAACTGACATTTCTAAGAAAAAAAATTGTGCATTAATTATAGAAGAATTTTTATTGATCATATTCTAGATCTGAGGAAGTAGTCGTGGATGTGCTTATTCTCACTCACGCTTAGAATAAGCCGAGACAAGCCGAAACAAGCGGTTTTTATGGGTCCGGCCCAATTGTCGCGTCACAAGTCGACACTTGCATAACTTTTTCTCTGCCCACACCACAAAAGAATGTAATTATCACCTTCGGAGAATTAAATGATCTAAAATTTCATCTAAAATATATAAAATTTATTAACATTTATGATATAAAATAGGTGTCATAAGTTACTTTTGTAGCGAATATAGTTACAAACATAATAAATATTAAAACTTGTTGGGGAGGATGACCCTCGCCATCACCGGCATCCCGTGGACCCCATGTCAACGGGCGAAAAATCTCAAATCTTGGTTAACTCAAAGGATAGCAAGCAGGAGCTATGCGAAGGTACCCTCGCAGGGCCCCCAACACGAATCCATGACCGACGTCCGCTAACTCCCCTCATTTTGGGACCAATGTTTGCTATATTCTACCTACGAGTTTGTCTATAGGATAAAAGCCTATAGCGGAGCTCTGAGCCCTAGGCAGACCATGACTTGCCATCGGGAGGCCGCTGCTTTGGCGAACCGGGGAGCAAGCTCCGACACAACTAGCAGCAACCAAAAAACCTAACCCATGAGGCGAGCCCGGCACTAAAAGATCATTGAAGTTACAGAAATCTAGAGGATCATAGAAATTTAGGAAATTATGACTTTTTTTAATTAAAAGATAACAAAGAAAAATGTGAGATATATGTGCGTGTCTGATCTTGTTGTATAGCAATGACTAACACTATTATCATGCTAAAAATACTGGTCAAATGAAAAAAAAAAAAAAAAGCAACTACAAGAGTTACAGTAATCTAGTGGTGTGGCTAGTGCTGAAGACACTGGCGACACTGCTTCCACTTGTTGATATCTACAGGTTGTCAACACTTGGCATGGTGCGAGAAGACCACAAGATCGAAGGAGGGCACCCTTCTCATAGAAGTTAGAATAACTTACTCCAACGATGGAAAGATCTAATTCTAAATATATGTTGGAGGACATGACACAATTTAAATGATAGTTTAAAATAAATTCACCACGGGGAGTCGATATATGTATGGGGGTGACATTACAGCTAGCATGCATTTTTTTTTTAGTGAAAAACATGACATTTCTAAGAAAAAGATTGTGCATCAATTATAGAATTAAAATAGGTGCCATAAGTTAATCATGGGATGTATTTTTGTAGTGAACATAATTACTGACATAATAAATGTTAAAACTCTTCACTGTAAATTTGGTAAAAAATAAATAATTTAACTTGGACAAATCTCATTGAATGGAGGGAATAGGTATGTATATCCTGCCGGCGGTGGTCATAGTCATAGATTCCAATCAACAAGAACCATGCCCTGACTTTTCAAAAAAAAAAAAAAAAAAAAAAAAAAGAGCCATGCCCTGCTGTTTCAAATTAGTGACTTCCTGTAGGTAACGTTGAACTATGTCAGCGCGCCATCACTATATGCCGGGAGATTCATTCGTTGAATAGGCTATATATACTACTACATAGTATTTGGTATATTTTTACAACATTATTCCACACATACACCCTCCGTCGTTGAATTCACGAGTTTCATTCTTACGTCAAGTCAAATATTTTTTTTAAGTTTACTAGACACATATATATAAGAAAATTATTACATTTATATTGCATAAATAATATTATTAGATAAGTTGATGAATTCATTTTTAAAATAAACTTATTTGTAGTTAAAAATGTCGCTAGTACGTTTTTTTTAAAAAAAAAAAGTGTGTTACACTTAAAAACGTTGAGAGGCATGAAATTTATTTTCTTTCGTGGAACGGAGGGAGTACACGCCTAGCAAGTTTTTATTTATAGATACAGGACATCACAACGATACAACTTGCCCATATGCTAGACACACACCACACGTACGCTAAGGCCAAACTGACCAGTTTGCTCCGTCGGTGGCTCAGCTTCAGCTCGCCAGCTACCTCGATCACTCATGGGCAGAAGGTGATCGCGTAGTTTGTCCCTGCTGGGCACGTGTAGATGGTCTTGTTCGTGTCCCTGGGGTATGTGATCGTCTGCGGACACGCCTTCTTCAAGTACACCGTGCCCTTGTTGGGGCCGCAGCTGCTGCTCTTGCCGTTGCAGGGGTTGCCGCACCCGGCCACCCGCCGCTGCTCGGAGGGGCAGTTGAACGTGATCTCCTGCACCGGGCACGACGGCCCTCCCCTGGCGCACCTGCTGGCACCACTGCCGCTCGGGAGGAACGACATGGGCGCGTTGAAGCCGTTCACGAGGGGAGACGTCGAAGTAGTCGGCGCCGCCGCGGCCGGTGCCGAGAGAGTACTCGGCCAGCGTGATGGGCTCGGCCCCGACCTTGCCGCACACCAGCGTGCCGCCGCAGTCACCCGTCTGGCACTGCCCCAGCAGCGTGCCGTTGGCGACGAAGCCGCACCCGTGCGGCCCCAGACGCGGCCGTTCCGCGTCCCCGCCGGCACGTGGATGGACCATGACTCGCCGGTGTTGAGCACCGTGCCGCCGCCTGGCAGCGCCGCGGGCCACACCGTGTACCCACACTTGTTGGTGACCACGATGGTCACCGCGTCCGCGGCCGACGCGGCGAGGAGCAGGACGCCGAGGAGGCGCAGGGCGGATGCCATTTCGCTGCTTCTGAGTGTGGAACAGCTCTGTGATGATAGTGTAGTGCGGTGGAGTGAATTGGACGACCGGGGTATTTATATATAGTGGCAGAATAGGTAGGGATAGCATGCGACAATTTTCTTGAAAACTTCCACGAGTTGGGTTATGTAAATAAAACAGTAAAAGGCCCACGAGCCTTGTGGCAGTGATGTTCGTAGGGAGCTAAAGTACCTACAAATCTTATCTTATACTACTAAAAAGACTCAAATGTTATCTACACTGGGCAAATCCGTCCGCTCCCCACTAATCCTGTCCGCCCGGACAACAAAACCACCACCCCGTGCGCTTCCTTCCACCCCGGCGGTTCCCGTACTAGTGTCTCCCTCCATCGCTGCCCCGCGCGGAACCGCAGCCCACGGCTCACCCTCACCGCGCCACCGCCGCACGTGCTCGCCCGGCTCCCGCTGAAGTGCATCAAGGCACACAATTCTTACTGAGAGTTATTGAATGGAACACCATCCCTAACTGTTGTTATGCTTGAATATCTGCCAAGTTGCTTCTAATTCGATTCCACTGCACTACTTATGTAGCTTCTATGGATTCTATTCATGATGGTTTACTTTTGTAATGAGAGGATGTAACTTGCTTTACTATCAACGGAATTTTTCCTTATCACAAAAGAAAAAGAAAAAAAAGGAAATGTGGAGGCCCAGGTTGGTCCTGCTGGTTGGATACTCTTTTGCATTACTTCACGTTCTTACCATTTGGTATTTTATTAACACGAGCATGAGCATAACATTATTCTTAGGTCTAATTGGACATCAATCATATTGTAATGTGTAATATGGTTTTTCCTGTTGCAACGCCGCGAACATTCAACTATATAATAAAACTAGCAGGGAACCCGCGCAAAGCGCGGGCAACGGAAAACGATGCCATGTCAAATTGACTTAGGTGGTGCGCGAAGATGGCATACTTGTGTCAACCAATCATGGTTAAATAAAATGCAACATTTAGTTTTGTACCAAGAAAGAATAGTAGACTAAGATAATGGTATACTTTATAAATGAAGAATAGGTCAATCCAACATTTCATTCTCTGGCTTGTGGGTCAGGCAGGTTTTTGGATCTATATGTACGCAGGAGGCATGAGAATTCAAAACCAATATAATCCATGACAACGTAACAAATCGAAGTGAGCAATCATATTTAAATGAGGAAGCATAGAAAGGAAAAATGGGTTTGGGAATGTATCACAGAAATATGGAATCAAAGGCATCATCACTGATTGATTAGGCACACTGCAACTATATATATCATGTTGGTAGCGCTACAAAAATATTGCTTTTTCATTGGAAAAAATCATGTTTGAAACAGCGGTAACAATAACAATACAACAACACCTGAATTGTAGGAGTTAATATCAAGAATCGTTGTAGAGGCAAATCATCAAGCATGTGGTGTGCATCATCCATAAGGCATTCGTGAGTATAAGAGGAACTGGAGGAACAACATGGTCACATGGTGCGGCGGCCTTACCTTTTTGTCTTGCCTGTGCGTGTAGCAGGGTCATCGGCGGCTGAATCATCGATTTGGGTGTTCATCGTGTACTGCAGGAAGTCGCAGGGCCTGGTGGTGTGCAGCTGGTACGCTGTGGCCTCCTCTGCTGACGATGGCAGGGCATACAGTACAGCGGCCGAATCCGACGCCGCTGGACGGGCCATAGGATGGGGTAGAAAAAGAGGGTGAGCCGCATAGCGAAGCCACTGACGGGGAGAGGAAGAAGCAAAGTCAGAGCATGGACGTTGGAGTTTCCCGATGCCGAGGGCGTCGGAGCCGGGTGTCGAGTGTGCTGGTGCCGACGTAGAGGACGGGCCATGGAGCTCCTGGACGCGTTGACCGACAACGCGGCAATGGCGGGGGTGGGGAAGCAGGGACGGCGGACTTTGGATTCGCGTCCGCGGCGAGGGATGTGAGGACCAGAGTGGAAGCCTCGGGAGGCTGCGGCGGAGTGGAACCTTCTCGGTGGTGGCCCTTTTTTCTTTTTTGTTGGGAACTTGGGAGGAGGGGTAGTGGGGGTGATCGAACGGAAGCTGATGTTTGGGACAGGATCGGACGGCTGTAGAGCGTAACTGTAGAAAGAACAGTGCTTTGAGTCTATGGACGAGGACGCCGGTGTCTACGAAAATAATAGTATATATATAGGATAGATGTGATACACCTCTGATTATAGACTTCCTGATAAAAACATGCAACCATGCTTATTATGCTTCGTTATGTGACTATCATCTTGTTAGAATGGTTTAAATGTATATGTATTTGTCATAAATTTTTAAACCCGTAGCAACGCACGGGCATTGACCTAGTGACACCCAAAAGAAAGAAAGAAAACACAATGCAAGCTGGACACTGCTGTTCTGTTCAGAATCGAAGTAATATAGCTTTAGCCTGTTGACTTCCACTTTATCGTCTAGAACAGTTGAAACTATTATAAGGTAATAACTTCAAACCACAAATGACCAAGTCTGATTAGTCATATGGATAATGACCTATTCTTGTTCAGATTAAGAATGGCCTTAAACTTAGTGAATGAACTTCTGAACTTGGATCATGTATAAATGGCACAGTTCATATCTTCTCAAACCCAAGACAGGAGGTCAAGATGACACAATGCCCACTAGTATTACACTATTTTATTCTACTATTTACACGAATCATACAAAAAATAACCACAAATTATGCTACTAGCCTGGATTATATATTTCAAACCGAAGAGAGAAGGGCAAAGACTCAAAGGAGACCATATCTTTTGTTGATTGAAACAAATATTGTATCACGTTGCCACATATCGCTCCTGAATAAACAAATTAGGCTACTAGTCTGGATTATATATTTCAAACCAAAGAGAAGACCAAAGGTGTTAAACAACCGCTAACGTTAGCATTTTTTTATTTTGAGATTACACGGTACAACGCAGACACTCACAACACACACACATATGGATAACTTAAGTGAAAATGTTGTTAGTATTGGCAGCTGAGTGAACCGTAAGCGCATTGGCGGATCTTAAGCAAACGTCTGTACAAAGGTTAGTTTCTACTGGTCTTTGCCCCTAACGGTTCCGGCAACCGCCAGTACAAAGCTCGGTTGTACCGGTTGGAGAGGACGGATGCGCCCCTGTGGGGGGTTAATTGGATTGATGCCATTACATGGATACCTAAGCACATTGTCTTCCTCTTGGTTAGGATTGATGCCATTACATGGATACCCGCGCACACTGTCTTCCTCTTGGTTAGGATTGATGCCATTACAGTATATCCAATCAAGCTGCCTTGCTACACTTGTAGCTTAGAAAGTCGGCGAGAAAATTCCCGCACAACAATGTTGAATTCTTCCGGTTCATCCACACTACCACAGCTAGATATACTCATCCGATGCATCACTGCAATCTTTACTGTCGTGATGGATTAAACCTGTTTACGTGGAATGACTTGTGCTTACGTATTCAGAAAAGGACCTTGGGTGAACCTACAATAGTACAACCCATACTGTATATACTGCTGATAACTGAAGATCAACAGAACCATTGAACCATCCAAGCGCACGAAAATCATGGCACGACATTATATCTGCAGCACACTAAGTGTGAGACTGAAGATCAATATCGGCCGAACTCATGTGCGTGAACGTTCAATAATGATTCTAGCATGTGTGTACCTATTGTTCCATTTTGCGGCAAACCAATATTTAGAGAGAGATCACTTCAGGGTTTAGTGCTTTTTTATGGCAAGGTGAATCAAATTCATTCAAAGGCACAACAAAAAAGATCCAATTCAAATAATGCAATTTATACTATCAGTATATGTATTCACAACAAGTCACAACAATACAGCAGGCATTACATACTACAATCTGTATGTTCTGAAGAACAAGTTAGTTTTACATGCACACAAACACAGCACAATTGGAAGTTACCGACACACCACCCTAATTCTCTTGATCTTGGGCAACGCTGATGGAACCTCTTCTATCTTTGGCAGCTCCGGTGCGTTCATCTTGGCGAACCATGGGTGCTTGAGCGCGGCAGCCGCCGTGAGCCGCTTGTCGGGATTGCATGTGAGCAGGCCGCTGAGTAGCTGCAATCCTTCCTCGGACAGCCTTTCCCTGCTGGGAAACTCCTCGCGCAGTAGGTTGCGCCGCTGCATCTTCAGCTTCGGCATCATCTGGGCGGCGAACGGCGTGGACGAGAACCACGGCCACATCTTCTCATCTGGCGCGCCAAGGACGTCGAAGATCAACTCGAGCTGCTCCAGTTCATTGGATGACTCGAACAGAGGGTTCCCGTCGACGAGCTCCGCCATGACGCAGCCGAGCGACCATGTGTCGACGAGGGGCGTCGTAGTCGGTCTTCCCCAGCAGCACCTCGGGCGCCATGTACCACAGCGACCCGGCGTTCTCGTACGGCGGCGGCTCGGCCATGTACATTGCGAGCCCAAAGTCGCAGATCTTGACGGTGGTGCGGTCGTCGGTGACGAGGATGTTATCCGGCTTGATGTCCCGGTGGACGACGTGGGCGTCGTGCATCTTCTTGGCGCCCGTGAGCAGCTGCCACATGACGCCGCGCACCGTCGCCTCGGGCAGCGGCGGCATCCCGCCGCAGCGGCGCTGGTCCAGGAGGCTGCCGAGGCTCGAACCGACGCACTCCATGATGAGGCAGAGGTCCATGGTAGCCGGGCTTCGGGCGAGGCCGTGGAAGCCGACGACGTACGGGTTGTCCCGGCCGCTCGCCTCGAGCAAGGTGGCCTCACGCAGCAGCGCCACCTGGCCGCCGTCCGCCGCGGCGAGGCGCTTGATCGCGACGCTGTGGCCCGTGCCGCGGTGCCGCGCCTTGTGGACCGAGCCGAAGGCGCCCGCGCCGGGCGGCTGGTCTCCTCGTAGTCGTCGGTGCTGCCCATGGCGATCCGCGTCCTCTTGCGGGTGGTCGTCGGTCGCGCCGTGCCTGCTGTGCCGGCGGCGGGTGCTGGTGCCGTCTCTACGCAGGCGGCCATGGGGCGAGTGGAGGTGGTGGGTGATTCGATCGACGGGATGCTGCTGCTTGCTGGATGCTGGAGGCAGGGCGGCGAGGTTCGTGGGAGGTGGGGAGCGGCGGCGGGAATTTGGTGAGGATGCGCGAGTTGCGGCGGTGACTATATACTGCGGGTGTTGATCGAGTGAATCTGACGACGGCGGGCGATGCTCGACTTCGAAACGGTGTCGACGTTCCTGCATCCTCATGATCGATCTCCCTTGTCGTCTCCGACAAGGGATGTGCCGCGGACGCGTTAATGCGATCCTGCTTGCGTCTCCGACTCCGAGAAGGCTTTGGGGCGATGGCTTGCGTTGCGCGCACGGTGGATTTCATTTCATCGTTGTTGGGCACGTCGTCCGGTCGTCGTCAAGTGTTTGGGCCGCAGGCCGTGAGCTGTGGGCTGTAGGAGACGTAAGGCTGGCCTTCAAGGGAGGGTTTGGAGCGACAAGATTGGGCCTCAGAATCCCCCGACTCACACGGCCCATGCAGCAATATAGTAGCTGGCGCCCCAGATTGCTGGACCTGGGCATAATTGACCGAAGACTACTGGAAGCAGTGCATAGCAAGCAGTCAACATCTTGAAGGAATTTCACCGGCAAGCTAACTGCATCGACTACTGGAAGCAGTGAACATTTTGAAGGAAACAACTGATTTAACCCGCAAGCTAACTGCTTCGACTACTGGAAATGATGTCTGATTTAACCCGTAAGCTAACTGCTTCTACTACTGGAAATGACGAGACCTAAATTATCCAGCATTATTGAGACCTGAAGCAGTGTTTCTTTCTGTGACGGCGGCCACGAAGCAGAATGCTTCAAGCTTGTTTTACACGATGACGTCGAAGAATGTACTCGCAAATTTGAACCTTATGCTCTTGAGTGGAGATTGTTTGGACGGCTGCCTGCCCAAGTTATACATCGACCAATCCAGCACGATTGGTTACGAGTTGAGCCTAGTGGGCTACTACACGTTATTAAGGTCATGTTTGGTTCCTAGGGACTAAACTTTTTTTAGTCTAGGGACTAATAAAAAAGTTCCTCCAAGAGTCTTTTAGAAACTACTAGAGAAAAAGTCTCGAAAAAAGTCTCTACTGTTTGGTTTAGTAGGGACTAAAAAGAGACTTTTAGTTCCAAGAACTAAAAAGTCTCTAAACCAAACAGGACCTACAGTTGTAATGTCCCAAGCAGAAAATATGCTGTTTCTTTTTGTTATAATCTTCAGTCTAGTCATCCAACAAGGTGGCCGATTCAAACCATCTAGTATAAGTATCTGATAATTAATAATTGACGACGAACCCCTCAGAACAGTGAAGCAATAAATCATGGATTAATCATATATATGTGGATTTCTCACACTAGAAGCAGCAATGCAGTTTCCCTGACGAGTACATCCTTCATGATCAAATAAACAGCTGTTGTCACAGCACAGTAGAGCTGTCGAATTGATGTCGGTACACAAGAAGACAGTAGCTTTGTACCATGGTGCGGCTGTGCAAGCACAATGAGGATAAAACAATTTTTCCACCAGAAAAATCTACCACCACTGAGACGGCGCTTCCACGAAATGATGACATCATGAAATGGTCCTTTTTGTCCTAATGCCTCACCCAAACCATAGTCTGCAATGAAACATTTCAGCAGTGATAAGTATGTGAAAGAAATATGTATATAGGCAGCGACACATGTGACCCGCCTTCTTGGTTGTGCCAGTTCTAGACAAACAGTATGACCGCATTGTGTGAAAATGGAACACAATACGGAGCTCAATAACCAGGACAATGGGGAATGCACGCCAGGACATCCTAGCATAGCAAATACTATGTCACTCTTCATGGCTCTCTGACATAGTACCAAAAAAGAATACACCGCCAACACTTTTGGACTGCAAGCTTTGGGAGGTCCAAAAGGTAGGAGCTCCGAGAAGCCAAAAGCCTGCACTAGCAGTCCAAAAATGGCAAGAAGCTCAGATAAATATGGCTTAAATTACTATCAGACCCTTAGGAGCAAGTAAAGCTATCAACATTCTTATGATACATGCATTTAAAACTCGGTTTCTAGATGATAAAATGAAACATAATAAAAGCATCTGAAATATTTTAGCTAGGATTTTTTTGTCAACTCAATAGAACTTCTAAACAAAAGGTTCATACAAAACAAGTGGAGTATATATTCACATAAAAAGATTGTCAAACATTGATGCAAAATACATAAGCAGCGCTGTACAGCACAGCAATGATAGATTGTTAAGCATTCAAAGAACTAATATTTGAGGCATTGTAAGAAACAACAAGGTTAGAAATTACCTCAATGACATCAAATTAATGTTCTCACGTATTGATCGAGATGTTTATTGAAAAGCTCACACCTGCAAATAAGAGATGCTCATGAAATTAGTGAACTGAGATAAGGAAGAAACAATGTGACCAGTAGGCATGAAACAAAAAGCTACTGGTCGTTTATGGTAATTGAGGTGTCATCTCAACTCTCAAGACTAGTGACTATCCAGGGTTCATATCCACTACAAGACTCATCCTCAACTACCCTGTTTCGCTAGGCACTAGGCTGATTCCAGGCGCTGACCCTCAGCCTAGTGCCTAGTCGGGAGAGTCCGATTAGGCCAGGCGGACACCCTCCGATTTGCGATAAGCCCGCCTAGCCCTGAGGCGAACGCCTAGCGGAACAGTGCTCAACTATAAAAACACTATAAGTTATGGACAGCAAGAATTAGCCTATATCTTATCAATAACTCTGCTGAACATGCTCAAAACAATGGTCAAACGGAAACAATCTTGATGTTTGAAAATGACAAATTCATGAACAATCATGTGAATTAAAGAAAGAGCAGTAAACAGTATCATTGAGTGTCATTTGAATGCTTAAGCTTAGATTCACAAGTTTCAATATGTTTGGGAGACTGAGGACTACTAGATGTGTAAAGATCTAACACCTGCTGCTGGCTACATCTATCATGGTATCTTACTTGCAGCATCAATATGCCTCCCAAATAAGTTATGCACTTAAATCAGTCTAATGTCTGCTCATTACTTAGGTCAAAATGCTCAAATATGAATTCTTGATCAAATCATGCCATTCTACAAATAGTCTCAAAACAAAAGGATCCCATCCTTCTAAAAGTTGTAATGTTAGCAAAGCAAAAAGAACAATATTCTAGCTAAACATGCAGTAAAAAATAATTTTTCATTGACCAGCAAAACTTACTTGATTGGTGTTCCAGGAGCATACAGAGGATTTTTTACAACATATTCCACATATAGGTTGTAGATATGCTTTAGCGAGTCTCGCTGATCACCAGTCCTTGGATGTGTAATTAGTATAAGCTACACCAAGAGGATAGAGTAAGTCACAGAGTATAGCTCTGGAGCAAGGAACATTGTACATCTATCTGCTCAATCTCTACCATGCTAAAAGAAATGACCAAATTACAAAGAACATTCAATTGATATGACACTGCAGAAAAACAAAGATTGCACAGATGTCTTTCATACTAAAAGTGAAAATGCCAGAGAGATAGTAATCTAGTGGAAGAATATATCACATCAGCAGCTTTCCTGATAGAAGAATACTGACAGGACTAGGACATTATGGGTGACAATTAAATGAAAATAGTCAGCACGCACGTAGGTAGACTAAAAGCCATGGTATCCAGTGTCCTAAAACCTGTGATGCACATATACTTAAGAGTGCTCGTACTGGCTATCAATACTCTGATACTTGTCGGACAAGCATCAGATATTTCAGCATTTTTAAATAAAAAATAATCCTCATACTTGTCAATACTTCTTCAATTCTTTCATGGGACCACCAAACCTTAAGCTATCATCATGCTCAGAAAACCACCCCCTCGATGCTGCCCCCATCGTTCCTCACAGTACACAGGTAGAACCCATAGGTCATACCAGGCAAATTATTAAATTTATAGCAAAGAGATCTGGTAGTTCGATAGCATTTAAAGGATTTTTTTTTGCTTAAAAAGAAACTTTGATCTTAACAAGATGGTTCAAATATCCAAATTAGTCAAGGCAGCAGGGCAAGAACATAGGCAATACTAACCTTTATACCAGAAGGGCTCTCCATGAAGTTCAGTTTGTATGTGTTTGTCTTGAAACTATAAAACGAACAACCTTGGCCTGGCAGTAGTGGCACGCCAAGATTTCCCTTTCAGCCCTGCATTTGATATGTGAAAAGGTCAAGAGGAAAATAAGAGAATTAGGCATCTTAAAGACTCAAGGCGTTTGCCACTTGGTAAACGATATAGGTTCTCCAGTCAGTGGCAGAGCGTGATCCATCTGAGGGAGGGGGTGGCAATTGGTTGATGCTAATAACTATGCCCATTACTGCAAAGCGCCAAAAACTTCGAGTTGGCTCCTTAGAAGATATATAGGCAGCATGTGGACTTTTTAATCATTTTAAGCGATACAAGAATGCAGGTCTACATACAAAACTACAGCTGCTAACGTACTGCAAAGTGCAGACTATGACCAACATCTAGTAAATGAAGCACAAGCTAATACATATGTACTATTGATATGAGAGAATGAGATCGATGGTCATTCCTGAGTCTAATTATTGCTAGTTTAGCTAATCGGCCGATGGCCAACATGCCATGGGGGACATGACCCCATTTCGCCTCCATGTAGCTCCGTCCATATCTCCAGTTACTTGTAAGTATTAAATGATTGTTTTTACAATAGCCCTGTTATCAATCAATGCACAGATTGGAAAAAATGTAAAATACAAAACTAATGCAACTGGCTTGAAAAAAAAAAAAACATATGCAACCATCATATTCCATAAAACAACTGTGAGTTTTCTGATCATCATATTCCATAAAACCATTGTGAGTTTTTCTCCGCTTTCAAACCATTTGGTTAACTATGAGGTCAAAGTTAGAGCTATCACTCTAAATATTAAACCATTTGGTTAACATTCATATGTGATTTGGGCCATTTGGCAGAGTATCGTGCTCTGCAGAAACGGTACTAGCCATCATACACACAGTGTACCAAGAACTAAATGTGTGGGCTGATCAAAACTGGCCCAATCTAGCTTTGGCGGAGCAAGGTCGCACCTGCCTTCCTAGTCTAGTTTCTACGCGAAGATCATACGTTGACCAGATGCAGGATCGATGCGAAATTATTTCCTGACTAACGGCCGCCATAGATAAGCGCTCACACGAGTTCTAGAAGATCGAGAAGCAGTACGTACGTGGTTGGGTCGATCTTGGCGGTGAAGGAGCGCAGGGAGAAGAGTAGTCCGAACATGAGCTTGTGGTCCTGGGTGGGGTCGAGCGTGCGGAGCGGGCGGTGCCACTCGCGGTAGAGCAGGCAGACGCCGTTGCGGTTGAAGACGTAGAGGACCTGCGCGCTGGCGCCCGTGCCCGTGCCGGGGGCGCCGCCGGGGCTGGGGTCACCTCCGGCGCGACCGACGTCAGCGACGAGCCGCCGAAGAACTGCATCGGCCCGCCGTTTGCCCGGATCTGTCGCGGAGATGCGAGGCGGATCTCCGGCTGGAAAGGGAGGTTCAAGTCTTGGGATGCGTTTTCAAGGCGAGGTTGGGATCGTCTTGCGCGCTTCTCGTCCTCCAGGCGCCGATGTGCAGGCGGGTCGGGCGGGCTGGACGGAGGCAGCTCGGGAGGGGAAGCCGGTGAGTGGCCGAGGGGATCACCGGGGGAGGAGTGCGGGCGGGCTCTCGAAAGGGCCCGACGGGAAGGAGAGCGCAACGAATAATTGTACGGAGTACTCCGTCTAAAGAAACAAGAGGATGACATGTGGGGCCGATCAAATGAAAGGGTTTGACACAGTTTTAGCCGGTCAGATCCAAGTTGAAGTTTGACAACCGGCTGCTGATAAACTACATCAACAACACCGACCCTAGGGATGAAAACGAAAATGATAGTTTCTGATTTTTCGAAGTCGTTTTTGAGTATTTTTCGATTTTGATGCCTAAATGGAAATGGAAGTGATAACCTAAAACTGAAAATGATAATGGTAAAAAATAAATAGAAATGAAAGTGAAAACAATTGTATCCTCTTCCGATCGTTTCCGATGATTCCGTATTTAAGCGATAATTTACCGTTGGTAATTACGAATCAAAGACACACACAACCAACATGCACATAAGGCAAATACTTTTTTTGAAAACTAACTATACGGTAAGGATTATACACATATAGGAATGTCTACTTAAGAAGGAACTCTAATTCATATTTTTATCACTATGCTATGTCAAGTCAACTTAAAACTTGATTTTATTTGTGTCATTGTCAAGAATTGTGGCGATGTTGTGAGTTATATGACTCTTCTCATTTTCTATAGCTTGGTGTGTTTATCGTTTTTGAGGATACCATTATCAAAGATTTCGGCCACCGTTATCGTTGTATTGTCGACCGACTATATCGTTTTGAAATTCGGCATCTGCGGTAGCGGTATTCATTTCCGACAATATCGTGATCGATTTCATTTTCAAAAAAAAAAATAAAAATGAAAGTGATTTAGCCTCCTTCCGATCGTTTCCGACCGCTTTCATCCCTAGTCGACCCATCCAATCCGCCGGGATTGGAGAATCAAGCTTTCATACTGTACACAACAATCGTTTCCTCTGTGATTCACTGGTACTTCAATCGAGGCGCATAGGATTAGAAGACAATCAAATCGGATGGTGACATGCTTGCTAGACAAAGCTTCAATTCTTCTGGGCTAATCATTTACATTACAATGGATTATGTGTTCATCAAGCCAAGAAAAAAGGATGCCCTCTTACGGAAACACTCCAACTTGTAACCATTCCTCTCTGTAATGGTTATCGTGTTAAGTAATGAAAGTTATGTTTCCTTGTCAAAACAAAAAGTTGTTTTAGACCCTTGTTTGGTTTAGAGACTTTTTAGTCTCGATAAAAAGCTGGATGAAAACTTCGGCTTCGTTAGCTCACTTTTCATTTCGTGGCTAGCTTCGACTCGACTTCGGCTTGTTAGGCTAACGAGCCGAGCCGGTAACAAGATTTTAGCTCGTTAGCTATAACGAAGCTAACCCGAACCAGCTTCGTGAGTCGCCGCGAGCCAAACGAGCTGTACATTTATGGAAAAAACAACAAAATCTATATTAGTTTTGTATTACTTTATGTAGTGCATTATATATGTCGACAAAATATTAAGTTTTTTTAATTTAAGGTGCCTAGATGTATTACTTTTTGTATTATTACTATTTTTAAACTTTAGATAAATATAAATATTATATTTTATGTATTTTTATACTTGGCTCACGAGGTTAACGAGCCATTTCGAGCTTTTAACGAAATGAACCGAAATGGATTTTTGGCTCGTTAAGATAACGAGCGGCCGAAGTCGAGCGAGCCGCTCGTTATCTAGCTTTAGTCTCCGAGACTAAAAAATAGTCCCTTTTAATCTCTAAGGAATCACACAAGAGGACCCTTTAGGACTCAAATGTCATTTTTGGGACTAAAAATAAAGAAGATCCTCTTGGAGGGTCTTTTTGGGACCATTTTTTTCCGACCCTCTTTTTCTCTGTTCTGCCCTTCTCTCAGCTTATTTCAGCTTGTCTCAGTTTATTATTTCAGCTTGTCTCAGTTTATTTTCTCTCACGCAATCTTTCCAGACGGATGCCTCTCCGCGCTCGCCTCACCCCGCCGCACTACTGGCCACCATCCCGCCGTAGCCCCATCGTGGCTGTCTCCTGCTGCTGCCTCGCGCCATGGCAGCCGCCCCCTTTTCTCTTCGCGCCACACGAACGAAAAGAGTTTTTTTTTTTTATCTTAGTTTTCAGAGTTTTCGTGCCCTAACGCTAACGGGGTAAATCGCAACAAGAATGATTTTGGTGGTCGTGGGTGCCAGGTGAAGGTGAAGATTCAACAGTAACTATCACTGGAAGTTGACAAGGATTTTTTACTAGTGGCAGTATTTAAATTCACATCTGTAATTAACAACAAAAATACAACCTTAATAGCTCCCCACCATACAAAAGAAACAAGAATAGTAACACGAGGAACAAATGCTGAGCAACTAAAACTCGTCAAATCACAAACGAGTAGTCGACAATTGAAAGTATGAAATTATGCAGCATCAAAATCATTTGAAGGCTACGATTTCCTCCTTCAAACGAGTGACGAAGCCATCTACGCTCATTGTGGCCAGGTCAGCATTGTCTCTTACCCTAACGCAGATCTGCAGTACACATGGAATTCACGTCAAACAGCAAGGAATCAAAGGAATCAAATCTATTTTGTGTGCATCAATATCTGAGGGTGATACTGGTACACAAGTATTCCGTACATACCATGTAGAAGAAAAAAAAAAAATGGCACAAGGTAAAGAGTACTTACATTTCCAGTCTCGGCCTCTTGTGCACCTACGACAAGAATGTAGTTGAATTGGGCTAGTTGGGCTTCCCGTACCTGCAAGATTTATTGAGGTCTCACAATTGACTAATTTTGTGATGATTTTGTACAAGGACGAGCAAATGAATATAAGAGTAAGAAGTTAAAAGAAACGGTGAAAAGCCTAAAAGAGCTTGGTAACTGGGAAGTACCTTCTTTTGTATTGTCCTGTCACTAGCGTCAATATCTACATGAAAACCAGCTTCATGTAGAGTGGCAAGAACCTGGTATCAGAAACAAAAGCACAATCAGCAACGTTATCAAATGAGCAAGGTCCAATTTTGTCTAAGTGGTAAAAGGAACCCATAAGGATATAGTATGGTAAGCCATCAAAGGTAGCAAGTTGAATAAATGGACTCATCAACCCGACTCAAACTCAATGAATATTTGTTGTTTGAATTAGAAACTAAGCAATGTCACACTGCTAACCGCAAAGAATCATCTAATACCACAACTGGTGAGGACCACGAAGGGGAATATAACTCAACTGAAGTTTTTTTTTAACGTCAGCCACAACAGACAATTATGAAGTCAAGTCAGTTTTTATAGATATAAGCATTATTTACCTGTTTAGCATATTCCACTGAACCAGAAGATACCGAGCAAACAATGGCCTGGCGAGGGCTAAGCCACAAGGGCCATTTACCATTGTAATGCTCCAAAAGAATGGCAAGCATCCTTTCAACAGAACCTAGGATTGCCCTGTGTAGCATCACAGGCCTTTCAATTTTGGCTTCATCCTCAGCAGAATAAGCTAGCTTGAACGAATGGGCAGCTGAAAATCCAGCTGTAACAGATAATAATATATGGTAAAATAAAATGTTAAATGATTATTTTAATTTATTTAATTACACAATAACGTTCAAGGGAACCTGTAAGGTTGCACACTGAAATTTCCTCTTAAGGGCATCAAACACACCAATATCAATTTTTGGGCGTAGAAAGCACCATCTCCTTCATTAATCTGCATGAACACATCTATATAAGTCCTTTCAATACAAGGCAATGTCATGGGAAAATAATGTTGCAAAATGTGCATGCACTTCCTCATAGAGCAACAGGAATGATTGTCATGCACACACAAAATCCTGTTATTACTAACAACGACATGATAATTGAGTGAAAGCCTTTCTAACTGCAACCAAAATATTGAATATTGTGTACAAATGCAAATCTAGTCTGAGTATAGCATAATAAAGGCATGGAAACATTAAGGGGAAAAGGGCTATCTTAGTCTTTGTGGAGGTACCTTCCATGGCTTCCCAAACTCATTCAAAGCTTCTGTCAATTGTTGCTCTGCTTTGTTCCAAGTTTCAATTTCACCTAAATACTTCTCTGGTCTCTGCAAAAATGGCATCATGATCAGGTTAAGAGTATTAACTAAGGAACATCAAACTGTCACAAGGTTATCAATATCCTTTGAAACTCAGATAATTCATTAAACCTTAGCATTTTGCCCCAAAGATATGAAAATGTGTAGTAGTAAGGATGCAAAAACAATGGAAGTAACAATGTAACATACAAATTCTCGTTAGTCAAATCAAAAATTGGTTTTTTTAGATCACCACAAGACTATATCAATCCAATCAAGCTGTTTGGAATTAAACACTCAGGGAAAAAATATGTGGCAACATCAAATGCTAGAAGAGAGATTGCAAGGTCTTGTCATGAACTTTATTACCAACTCAAAAGTTCAAAAAAAACAAGAATGGTATACTACATTATCTAAATGTATTTCAGTGAGATAATAACAAGCAACTAGCAACCATGAACAAATACTAGTGTGACTGCCCATATTTTATAATAGTTAGGTATGTGGGCCATAGCTACATAAATATCAAATATTCAGTTGTGATCTTGTGATTAAGATTCTTCAGTGGTTAGCGCATTAAGTATAGTAAGAAAGTTTTAAAAAATAATATATTAAAGCTGATTGTTAACCAGCTCATCCTGCATATTAAAGCTGCAATTTACACTCTCAGATTGTCATCATTTCATGCCAACTGTGTAGGTTATATTCTAGTTCCTATGAAGCAGAAATGCCATCAGTATGAAAGATAAAAAGAACAGAAGAATACCGTAGACAACTCCAACTCATATTTGAAGCCAAATATCTCGTAAAACATAGTTGATGAATTCCAAAACAGCCTTAACTTCATCCTTGATCTGCAACAAAAACAAACTTTTAACAAATATAGAAATACATCTAAAGTCAGAGAAAAGAAAGAAACAGTAAACATACTATACAACTTAATGCAGATTACAATGTATGCAGGGTGCTGTGTTAAGCACTTAAGCATGTAAAAGTAATTATCATAACACATACACTTTACGTAGATTAATTATACAGTATAATGATTACTAATAGAAGTACAACACGATTGATTCTATTCTAGAGGATAGCAAACAAGCATGGTTTACACAAATAAAACCTACTTGGTCTTCTCTGCAGAAGATATGAGCATCGTCCTGCCAGAGACATAACAAAAAACATCACAAAATTAGTATGGAGAGAACAAAATTATCATTAAATATAATTGGACTGAAAAACAAACAACTCACAGAATAGCCTTACCTGCTGGAATCTTCTAACACTGTCAAACCTGTAAGAGCACCACTAAGCTCATTTCTATGAAGCACTCCAAAATCAGCCATGCGAAAGAGGCAACTCTGTAGCAAAAGGTTTGTCAAGTCAACAAATGCACAGTAATGGCAGAAAATTTAGGGCCCTCGAAAATGAAGATACTACAGAAGGATCACTGGAGCAGCATCAGTCAATCTTAAATTGTTCATTTGGTTCCATTTGGAGTTGGTATCAGTGACAAAGCGCTGATATATGGGCTCCTATGGATCCAATCAAGATTTGATCCAAGTTTGGTTGGCGATAAGAGGACTTGGTTTGATTGCACACTGACGTTAGCAGATAGCACATGTTAGCAGATAGCACTTGTCTTGTCTATACAAGAGGTATGCAATGTCATCTGAAGGCAAGCCACGAAAATTGTCTCAATCCAATACCAAAAGTCCAAAACAGCAGAAGTCTCCCATATAATATTCTATCTTGTGCAACGAAGTTCATGGTGTTTATAGTCGGACACAGACACAGCAGTCGTCGTGTTTGTTACATGCACATAGCACATCTTACCCAAGGACCATCTAATGTGACACTAACATGATTCTGAGTACTTACTAAAATGGGCTCATACTTAATCTCTTCATATTTCTAGAGCTCAATGGGCTCATACTTAATCTCTTCATATTTCTAGAGCTCAAGTGCTTTTATAACTAGAAAATTGTGCTTCACAACACATAAAAATGTGATTATAGAAAAGCTCAGGTAAAATGATGATGACACAAAGCACCAAGATTAATAAACAGTGCTGAACTAAGGATACCAAATGTGAAGGTAAGTGGGCCTGGTATGAGTTGCTTAGGCACTTTAGAGATTGGCCCTAGGCATGGAGATTTATCAGTGGTCGCAGCTGCTTTAAGCTATTATTGTGAAAGCAGAAAGGTTCCCTTAAAACAAAGCAATTTAGACTGCAATATTAGGAAGATACTAACCTCTGTATGACCGAACCCTATTAGCAAACATTAGACAGTGGCCTGGACAATTCATTGGCTTAAGACCAAATTCCTGTTTTTCAATCTGCACAAGAATTGGCCCAACAAGCAGTCAGCAGATGTTGACTCACTGATGAGTCTATGACATATTTAATGTACAATAAACTGACAGAGATTCTGCTGCGTAATCTATGAATGCACATACCTCAAAAACAAACATGTTCTCCTTGTAGTTTGCAGAATGTCCAGAAGTTTCCCAGAGTTGCATATTGTACATATTTGGGCTCAACACCTACAAGAAAGGAACAAAAATAGTGGAATTGAACAGCAATGTCTATTATCTAACCAAGTAAATAACAAATTAATATAAACCTCTTGGTATCCTCTATCTCTGTACTGTTGCCGCATGAAGTCAATCAGTTTATTATATATCCTAGCACCATGCGGAAGGAAGAAACAGCTTCCAGGACTACACAATTGTAAATACAATCAGCATTCGCCATTAACCAGAGACATCACAATGAGATATTGAAGCAAGAAAAGAAACAAATATAAAGGAGTTATACGTACCTAAGTTCATGGAAAAAGAAGAGTTCTTGTGCTTTCCCTAGTATCCTATGATCACGTTTCTTAGCTTCCTCTAGAAAATGTTTATATTCCTGCAAAATGTCATGTCATAAACATAGACGCAAAAGATAAGAATAATAACAAAAAGAAAATGCAAGCATATCTTTCAGGGACGGTCGGCAGACTATGGTACACAGATCTTAAAGGCATGGACTGTCTTGATAATCATAATTACTACAGCTACCTGAACTTATCAGTGCCTCAGAGACACACTAAGTTAAAGGTTCACACGATTACCATGCAGCGTGCTGTGCAAATTATCCCTAACCACCTATGTTAACCAAGAGATTCCAAAAAACACAAGGAGAACTTAGACATGGTTTCAAGGTATTGATTCAGAGAAGTGTATCATCATGTATGAAACTTTCTGCCAAGTCAGGTACAGCACATGAATAATGAACAAATAATTATGATAGTATCTAAAGTGCAAATATAAAAGACATGTTCAGCAGGGTTATATATTAGTAAACATATTACAATTGTCGATGTCATCAGCGATAGCATAAGCAGAAATTCATTTCTATACCGTGAGACGTTTAGAATCTGGGAAAGAAATTCCATATACTCTCTGGAGGCTTTCGCGGTCTGCTTTTCCTCTCCAATATGATGATGAAGCCTGAATATTTACATGTGTGTATACATATGAAATAGCCAGTTCTACTAAAAGGAGAACCAGAAGTCCAGAAGAATAGTGCATAATCATAGAATCATTACCTTCAGACATGCGAAAGCTTTGACGAAGGAAGTATTTGGGATGTGTGGCCCACGGCATAGGTCAACCAAAGGACCACACCTGTATACTGTAATGGTCTTGTCCTCGGGCAACTCATTAATGATTTCAACCTGAACATATAATTCATTTTTTGTAATGAATGGATGGAAGTCATATATATTTAACATAAGAAGCAAAACAATATAGAGGAATGAAACAAACAAGACAGGAGCAAGGAAGGTTGCCTTGAATTCATTTTCAGCAAACATTTCAAGAGCTTCTGCCCTGCTGACCTCGATGCGTTCAAATGGTTGTTTTTCCTGCACCAAGTGAGATTTATAACCATCTAAGAACACAATGTTTCTAGCTAGAGTGCTTCACTGATGCCACAATAACAATGCAATGAAGTTAAAGTTCAAATCACCACATGTAAAGCATGGATACATTATTAGTAATGTCAAAATTTTAAATCACCAAATGTACTTTGTGACCCACATACAGGGCTTGTTTGATTTGATGACTCCCAGGCATCAATTCCCACCCCAGGCGTCCAAAATCCAACGCCTGGGGGAGCTTCCCTGGGCCAGGCAAGTTTGCCAGGGCAGTAACCAAACTAGCCCATAATGCACTGAAATAAACCATACAGGTAGATAATGCCCACAAAACAAGTTTAACATAAGCTTACCGCAACAGCCTTTTTAGCTTGGCTTTCAATGATACCAAAGTGCTCCTCGTTCAATGTTTGCTCATTGTAGTAAGCATCATAATAGAAACCCTTAGCATATTAAGTGGAAACATTTTAGAAAGCAGTTCAACAACAGATAAGATGGTTACATTAAATCCATTAAGCTTTAAGCAGATGATCTTCAGATCCTTTTCATACCTCCCCTCTTGTGGTGCAAGGCCCAATACACAGCTTGCAGCCATATGCTCTCTCAAGAGACTGCAAATTTACATGAAAAAAAATGAATTGTCACATACAAATACTAAAACTCATTGAATAACAAAATAGCATGAAAAGTTATGACAATGTTTAAGCTCGAAGACTTGAAGAAGCGAAATGCTAGCTCACTTCTCCAAGAATGTGAGCACTTGAGTGCCAGAAGGTATCACGGCCTTCATTGGTATCAAACTTGAACATTTGCAATTTACAGTCACGTTCCAGTGGCCTCCCCATATCCCAGAGTGTTTCGTCCACTTGAGCTATCAAACAACTAGCTGCAAATCCACTTGATATCTCCTTAGCAATATCCATTGGGGTTGTGATCCATTTCTTCCCTTCCTTGATAGCTCCATCAGGCAGAGTTACCCTGAACGACAAGGCCCCAAACAATGGTTCAGAGTGAGAATTCATCAGCGTTGTCAAGCAAGCAAACAACAGCAACAGCAACATGGCCCAAACAATGGTTCAGAGTGAGAATCCATCAGCGTTGCCAAGCAAGCAAACAACAGTTGGCACAGCAAAAACTACGGAACAGTCAGCAGTTCAATTTCATGATGCCATATGAATTTCATACAAGCTAAACTTAACTGTAGATTATAATTCACCTGCATGACTCTAATTCGAGAATACCCCGCAAGCAGATCGTAAGAGCACTCACTTGATAACTTCACCGCCGATATTCAGCCGCTCGACGGCCTGCCTTGCCTGGATCTCCTCGAACAAGCGAATCCTCTTCTGTGTGACCGCCTCTAGGTAGGAGTCGTTGCGAGCGACCAGGGCCGCCGAATCCGCGGCGGGGGCCTTGGCCTTCCCCTTCCCCTTGCCCTTCGCCTCCTTGCCAGCAGAGGACCCCTCACCCATCGCGTCGGCGGCGAAGTGGTGGAGGAAGAGGGGGCAGGGTGGAGATACCGTTTGGCGAGGACGCGGGTAGTGGGCTGCCGGACGAGCGAGAGGCCTCGCCGGAGGCACTCTAGCATGAAGCGTGGGCGGCGGCGTCGAGGGATATGGCGCTCGCCTGTCGCCTCTAGGGTTTTGTTTTACTTTTGTGGTTTCAATTAGACCAAACCGTACCACAGTACAGTAATTTGACCTTCCTCATGTGTTCAGCTGATTTTGACTACCCTCTCCGTCCCATCGAGCCTCCGTGCCATTTTTTTATCATTTGTCTTATTAAAAATTATGTAAATATTATTTTTTTATATAACTTATTTTATCATTGGACATACTTTAATCATTTATTTATACTAGGAAAAGTGCCCGTGCGCGTTCAAATCGGATGTTGGGTAAATAAAAGAGTACCATCGATTTAAACTTCAAGGGCCAATAATATTTTTTTCATGAAGTTTGGCGTGATAAGTTGTGGGTATTTCTAATTATTTGACACACGACAAAAAAGTGTAGCCCTCGTCAAAAGGAGTATGTAATAGCAAAATTGTTTTAGTGTTTTTTTTTTTATGAGAGGATCGGTCGGAGGTTAGAGGCCTTTTTCTTTCTTTTTTTTTTTTTTTTTTTTTAGAAAAGTGGCCGTCCAGCGTCTGCTGTGTTGCTTTGCTCCTACTCCTCAGCGTAGGAGGGCCCCCGCCAACCTAGGCCCCGCCTTCTCCGGGGCCCTCCCTCTTCGCAGGTCATGTCCGCCGTGCATTTCACCTTTTAGTGTGCATCGCCTGTGTAGCCCACCTAATTGGGTCGGCCCTTAGCCTATATATGTACTCCCTCTCTCTCATGAAACTTTTAAATTGCGCCTTGTGTAGCCCACCTAATTGGGTCGGGCCCCTAGCCTATATATGTACTCTCTCCGTCCCATGAAAGTGTATGCCGTAAGAGGGGCACGTTTTTAAAGCGACATTTTCAATGGACTAAAGGAGTATGTCTTAACAGTAGGTAGAAAAAAAAGTGGAATAGAAATTTTCTCTTTTATTAAGTATATAATATATGGCTAGAATATTATAAACTTAAACTTTGAATATGGCTTACTTCGGTCAATATTACTTATTATTACAATGCTTAAACAAAACTTAAATAAAAGAATTATAATCACCAAAAAATAATTTTTAATGAGATTCCAACCTGGTCGCTTGAGCGTTATCTTATTTTGGCCTAAAACTGAAAAAAACAAAAAGAGGGCCTTTATTGCTTGTCGGCATTTGTAAATGGAAAAAAGTCTACTTTTGGTCCCCGACTTTTGCGAAAAGTCCGATTTTGGTCCCTCAACTCCAAAATCGGACAAAAACGGGTCCCTCAACTTTTTGAAACCGTGCAGATTTAGTCCCTCGGCGGTTTTTGGACGGTGGTTTTTGCTACAGTAACTCCGGTTTTACTACAGTAACCGTGGTTTTGTTTTTCTTTTTTTTTATTTATTTCGGCTTGAATCTTTCAAAAATCATAGTAAATCACGAAAATTCATAAAATAGAAAATCCAATTTTGTTGGACTCCACATGAGTAGAGCTACGCAATGAATATATAATATGGTATACTTTAATATAAAATTTTTTGCTATGAAGGTTTTGCCTTTTCTTTTTATTTATTTCACTCAATATTTAAAAATCATAATAAATTATAAAAAATCATAAAATTGAAAAAATAATTTTGCTAGACTCCACATGAGCATATTTACACAATAAAGATATATAGGTGTACTATTTAATTTATTGGCCAGATCCATCGAGTTTTCAAAATCGCGACGTATGGTCGTCGCCACAAAGAAACCTAGCTAACCTAACCCAACTAAAGAGCCACAAAGAATCACGTATCGTGTTATTGCGCGCCTCATGAGTCCAACAAAATTGAATTTCTTATTTTATAATTTTTCTGTAATTTACTATGATTTTTTAAAGATTGAGTCGAAATAAAAAAAAAAGGCAAAACCTTCTAGCAAAAACTTTGTACAAAAGTATATCATATTATATATTCATTGCGTAGCTCTACTCATGTGGAGTCCAACAAAATTGATTTTCTATTTTATGAATTTTCTGTGATTTACTATGATTTTTTGAAAAGATTCAAATTAAATAAATAAATAAAAAGAAAAACGAAACCACAGTCACTGAAGAAAACCGGAGTTATTGTAGCGAAAACCACCGTCCAAAAACCGCCGGCGGGACGAAATCTGCACGGTTTCAAAAGTTGAGGGACCCGCTTTTATCCGTTTTTCAAGTTGAGGGACCAAAATCGGACTTTCGCAAAAGTTCGGGACCAAAAGTAGACTTTTTCCTTTGTAAAAATACCCGCATGGGCTTTTAAGTTCAAAAAAAAAAACGCACGGGCTTTTACTACCACAACATGGGCCGGGGCCATGCAGGTTTGGGACGGGCAGAGAAGAGCCGGATTCCTTCGTTTCAATGTAGTATTTTTTTTTTCTTTTTTATTATCCTCCTCGCAAAACCGTCCGACACCGGTTAGGACTACCCTGCTATCTTATCGTATTAGGGGCGGACAGCAGGCAGACCTAAAAAGGTGGCAAGAAATTTTCTCTTTTATTAGTAGGTATAGATATAGATTTTATGGTTTGCTAAAATAATTTGAATGGTGAAACTAGTTTGGATCCTTAGAATTTAAATTAGAGTAAAATGCACCCCTGGGTCCTCAAACTATTCGCCTCCTCCCGTTTACATCCTTCAACTTTCAAACTAACTTACCTAAGTCCTCAAACTATTCACCTCCTCCTATCTACATCCTCAAACTTTCAAACTAACTACCTAGGTCCTCAAACTATTTGTCCCTCTTTTCGTCCTCAAACTTTCAAACCCGATTATCTAGGTCCCCTTTATCGGCGTATCTTTGGCCGGCCACGTGGCGCCTCCCGATTGGTCATGCATGCTACCGTTTAGGGTGCATGACCAACCGTAGGCGGCCATGTGGCAAGACAAGACACCATGCACATGGGCGATGAGGGACCTAGATAGTCGCTTTAAAAGTTTGAGGACGTAGATGAGAGGGGGCCAATAGTTTGAGGACCTAGTTAGTTGATTTAAAAGTTTGAGGACGTAAATAACGAGAGAGGTGAATAGTTTGAGGACCTAGGGTGTATTTTACTCTTTAAATTAAATTCCAATATCACAATTTAAGCACATATTCAGTTAACATAGTTTGATGCGTAAGAGATACTTATGCGCTGCACTGTTGCCATATTTCTTATTATCCTTATGAATTTACGACAACGCTATACCTAAATTTTGGAAAGTTAGATAAATTTTAAGTCAATGAACTAGTTTCGTTTTGTTTGTTTGTTTCAGTTTATTCTTTCTCACGTAATATTATTGAATTATTACTCCCTCCATCCTATGGAGAATGTCGTTTTGACTTTTTGAGTACCGTGACCGGGGTAATTTTTTTTTTATTTCCGTTTAACGGTCTTATTTTTACTATATATTTCAATAAAGCTCTGCAAGTTAATGAAGCAGTGCACCAGGGTTCATTTGCTTCTAGGTTCGCCACCGCTCCCAAGCTCCCAACGTGGTTGCACACCGGCCCGATCGTGAGAGCCAGCCTGACAAGGAGACACCCCACGCCCCTACCCCGTGCACGACGCACCCGCCAGCGCTCGACCGTTCGTTTAGTCACTCGTGAGCCTCGATGATGGCGAAGCTTACCATTGCAGCTAGGCAAGTGCTCTGACTAGCTGCATACTTTGTGGGCCTCAGCCCGATGCTGCTTGCGCGATGGGCTTAGCTACTCACAGCAAGCGTCGACTCGCACCATGAGCATCACCGTCTAAATGCAGAGATGGAAAACCGGGAGGGGCTCTACACACAATAAAAATTTGTTAAATACCTTGAAAGGATCTAATTGCCTATTCAACCCCCCTAGATCAATTAGATCTTTTCAATTGGTATTAGAGCCTAATCCTTGTGGTTAGCGCTTCACCGCGTGAGGAACAACTTTGGCTAAGATGGATGATGATCAAATCAACAAGTTGGTTGAGTTGTTTGTGGGAAGACTTGGTGACAAGTTGCAAAAGCAGCAAAAAGAGCAAATGGACAAGTTGCAAAGAGAGATTGACAAGTTGAAGGACACCTTGAGCAAGAAAGAAGTAGGTGAAACAAGTAAGAACAACAAGGATCAAGGTGGTGAAGATGATGGAGATAAAACACCCAATAGTGCTGGTGGAAGATTCTCTTTCGACTACTCCCAACTAAGCAAAGGTCCCAATGCTCACTTGTCATCCATCGACCCCGGAAAGCCTCCACAATTTGATGGTATAAGATACACCGATTGGGCACATAGGATGAAGAAGCATCTTATTGCTGCAAGATGTTGGGAGATTGTGGAGATTGGTGTAAGGGTTCCCGAAGAAGATGAGGAGATGATGGCCGAGCACTATGCCGATATCCATCTCAATGCCACGACCGCCTCCATCATATTGTCAACCCTCACAATGGATGACTACAACAATGTCAATGGAAGAGAAAGTGCAAAGGATATTTGGGATATCTTAAAGGTATCATTTGAATGTAAGAAAAGGAAATATTGAGCTCCTACAAAGCAAGATTGAGAACTTTGGGTTTAGTTAAAGGAAAACCCACCCAAGCTATGCTTGATAGATTCATGACCTTGGTAAATAGAATAAGAGCTCTTGGTGATAAATATTGGGATGACAACACGGCGGCAAGAAAGTTGTGTAGAGTGTATAGAACAAAGAACAACATGCTTGCCTCGGTCATTATGGAGAGAGACAACTATGACACCATGACACCACAAGAATTGCTTGCAAAGTTGAAGCATCATGAGTGTCTAGAAGATGAAGCCAAAAAATCATCAAGTCAAAAGAAGAGTATTGCTCTCAAGGCCTCTCATGGTAGTGGTTCATGTTGTGAAAAGAAGTGTGACCATCATGCTTCCATTGTTGATGGGAAAGATGAGGGGCTAGATGAAGAACAAGCTCTCTTGGTTAGAAACTTCAAGAAGTACCTAAAGAAGAAGAATGAGAGAATGAGAAGGGGTGGTCCAAACAAGGTATACAAGAAGAGGTTTTGCTATGGTTGTGGAGAAGTTGGACATTTCATTGCCGAATGTCCTAAAGAGAAGCAAAAGAGTGACAATGATGGTGACAAAAGAGAGAGAGAGAGAGAGAGAGAGGGCGAGATAGCACTTGGGAGCCTTTCTCAGCTGTGGGAGAGCAGTGAATGGCTTGGGTTATCTACCATCACCTCATTCATGTATTTTGCGGATATTTACCGTTATGTATTAAACCACGTATCCGCGCGTGCTTACGTTCACATGTGTATGACTGATGCAAAAGCATGTCATGACCTATTAATATAATGTCTCAAGATAATTTAAATAAACATGTCTCTAATACATGTGTATGAAGTTTTGCTTAAGTTAACAATTTCAGCTGGTTTTGGAGCCCTTGTATATCGTGCTTCTATTAGCAAAGAACATACGAAGCTCCACCTAGTATCTCTAAAACCAATATGGTAACAATTGGAACACTTTCGAATAGGTAAAATTCTAGCCCGCAATGGCAAAGAGACAGTATTCTTCTTTATTGCCAAAAACATGGCTTAGTAGTCCTTCTACACTGGTGTGACCCTTAATGATTGAAATGCTATTTCAGTATAGTTTCTATGAATAAGGTCATAGAGTTTGATACCAATCAAGAGAAAAATATCCATTCTCTTAGAGGTCACAGGCTACGAAAATCCAGCAGCATTAATTGGATTATATATCTATTATAGAACCTCTATCATTTCGAACTGAATACCAAACAGTAAATATCAGTAGTCTTCCTGGCATTGAAGGACCAAAATATCTTTAATACAACAATTTCATAGAACTACAACAAAATATCCAGTGCATCACCATCGCTTAGAGGTCTGGTAATAGCATACATCTTCTTTTCAAGAAATTATGGAGTTCAGCACGGTAATCATCAGGCCTCCTAATGTTTGAACGGTCATCATCAAAGCCTCCTTGTGCCTGAACTATCAACAATTGCCAGGGTCTCATACAGGTCACATAGAGTGTCGAGCTTCCAATCTTCCTTCTCCACTTTGACATAGAACTTCTTGACGCCCTCAAGGATGAGCTCATCTCTCTTGACCAGAATCCTAACAGGCTTGTTCATGAACTTGTGGGCGATCTCAGTGGGCCTCAGGGGGCATGGTAGTTGCGATGAAAGAAGCTGGAAGATACCATAGATCTGCAAAGGGCACATGTCAGTTGAAGCCAAGCAGCTTATAAGCTATCAAAAGATATCTGCATAGGGCACATGCCAGTTCAAGCCAAGCAGCTTACATGTCAGTTGAAGGCAAGTAGCTTATAAGGAGGGAAAAAAAAAGAGTTGAAAGCTGCTTCAGGAACATTAGATGACCATATCAGCAAGTTCTGCCCCAAAATCAAATTGGCTTTATATGAATCCCGATACTAAATTTGACCTATGCATATCACAACCCTACTAATCACCAAATACCATGCATAAATATGGACTAGTTGAGATCTGCAGTTCCTTTCCCCGTCTGAAACTTTGGTTAGCTTAAATCTGGGACACATATTGGAACTGGTCTGATTCAGCCTGGGAATTAACATTGACATCTCTACTTTAACAGCTTATTGAACTGGTCTAATTCAGCCCTGGAGTACCAAGGAGTCTAAGCTGCAAAAATTGTGGATTCCTATCTTAGATAGCAGGGAAAATGGGAGGGGTGGGGTGGGTGCATGTGTGCTGGTGTTAGTTTCTTCAGAACGAACATAACTTAATGCTGCGAATTTACAGAACTCTGCAACAAGTTCAAGCACAAACACACTTTATCGATCACGAATAAGTGCACACCAAACTTCTTTGCTGAAAATGGATAAACAACACAATAAAATGAGGATTCAGTTCAACCAAAGGGATACCTTATTCGAAACTGTTGGGGCTCAGGTCAACACCAATGATAATTGACGCTCCAGCTATCCTTGCACCTTCTATGACCTACTCATGCAGATAAGCAAGGTAATGAGATGCAAACCCAACAAACATTGAAGTTGAAAGGTATACAATAATGGGAAAATCAACACTTAAAACAAGGCTAACAACTCCTAGGACAAATGACAGATATCTGAGATCAACTATAAGACAACCGCCAAAAACAACTTTGTATTTTTCTGGTTATAGCGCATGCATTGTTTTCGCACCAGTAAGCAGAATTTTTTCTTTCAGTAAACGGGATGAGAAATAAAGTTCCATCTTCATGAATGGCGTTATCAAATACATATTATGAAATAAACTATAAAGTTAAATCATCATGAACTAACCTTATTCATTCTTCAAAAAAAATATTTCTGAACTGTGCTATGAAATGAAATTCGGCATTAATCTGCTTACTAAATGCCCACACCCCTCATTGTCAGTTCTAGCACTTGATTAGAATAGTCTATTTTCCAAACAATAACCAAAACTATAGTTGAATATGCTGATTTCTAGAGCAAGGAATCACATGGTACCAAAAAATATCAGTAGTGCATACAGATTTCATCAACAGTATTATTCACCCAATGAAACTAAATGGTGCAAGAAAATGGTTGGTTAGCAATTTATGAACAAGGTAAATAAAAGCTGGTCAATTGTTATCTAATGGATTGCATATTGCAAGATGATAGGGGATATTATAAGTTTAAAAATCAGGGATGTACAGATACATGGTTGTTTACTGCGATGAGGGAAAACAAGGTATACTTCGATGATGCATTGCTTACTGGGATGAACATAACTACATATACATGGTTTAGTCATTCTATCTAATAGCTTGCATTCACAGGAGAGAAAGAGACATGTATTCAGCTAACTCCAGGTAAAAGTATGTTGTCTTACTTGAAGTTTCCGTGCTAAGTCGATTATTTACTGGGATGTACATTTATGTTTCAGTGGTTGGAGAATCATTAAACATATAGAAGATCGGAGATTCATAGATCAACCAAGTCCAAAAATGTAACCCGTAATGGATCCCTGGAACCTTGACCCCAAATTTTGCTGCAAGGTTGCAAGCACCGATAAGATGTTCAGACAGAAATAGGTAGGGAACATGATACAGGCTACAGAGAACACACCTTGCTCACTGACTGATGGGGGGCTCGCTGCCTCAGCTTGGGTAGGCTTCGCTTCACCTCAGGCAGACAATATCAGTAGGTATTTTTTTAGATGTAGAGATTACAGCAAGATCTCATGGGAACTCAGTTAATTGGTTCTTTCCATATGAATCACTTCTAATTCCACGCTCCAGTATGGAATAGCAGAATCCACCTGGCATATGTTATCCTAGCACCCATGACTGCTTCCCAGATGAGACTCCTTAGCAGACCAAGTCGCACTATCCTGTTGACATTCACCAATGTTACGACATCCAGACAATATGAGGTCTAGCATTTTCCCTCCGCACTATGTATACAGGGTTAGGCTCAATCAGACATCCTTTACTGTAACTCTCCCTTAGGATGACTGTCTGTGCGCTTCCTTTCGTCGAGATGTAGAAAATGCCTGGATACTTGAGAAGAAATTCTCGCAGGTTTACCTCCATAGCGTACACTCTTCTGAAGTGTGACAATCGCTCAACTGGCATCATCTTTTTCGACCGTCAGGCTTAAAAGCTCATGAAGAACACCAACAATGTGTTTCTCAAGCCGCCCACATTGGCGGATCGGATGCGAATCATACTTCTCATAAGGTTTCGTGTAGGGAAGCCTCTGCCAGTTCTTCAGTTTTTCCCTGAAACCTTTCTCAATCTTAAATCCAGTCGGGAAGTTGATTGGGAAAGCATATTTTGTCTCTGATTCAGCTAGCCATTTTTCTGTGTACTCCCTTTTCCTCCATTCTTCAACCTTAGCTGATGCTTCATCCCTAGAGACAAGTGACAGAGTATCTGGGGATTCAAGGGATAAATTATGTTGATGGTTTGGCAGTATAGAGGACCTATAATCATCAGGAAGCCCAAGTTCCCTTCTTATGAGCCATAATGCGTGCATATTCAGAGTTCCATTCACAGAGAGCATCAGAAGTTTCTTCAGCCGCTGAACTATGTCAACCTCATTCTCCCTGATGACAGCATCTTCCTCTGCAATCAAGTCGGACATCTTCTGTGTGATCTTGCAGCAGTGATTTTTGTTGACAGGGTGCACATAAATCTGAAAAATGTGGGGATACTTCTTGAGGAAAGCACCAATCTCAATGTTCAACCCGATCTCATGTCTCCACTTTGAGAGAAGCTGGAGAGACGATATCTTTTCCTCTGCTGAGATATCACCTCATGCAAAGCCAAGGCCAATCTCAAGTTCCTAAGCTGAACCATTAGCTTGTCCAGCCTATGATCCCTTGTTCTTCCCTCGAGACGCATTTCTCGCCGAATCTACAGGCTTCTTCCACCTCCGCTGCACACTACGATTAAAAGGACCATGCTGAAACGGCTCGCCAAACGTCCGCAATCGCAGAGAGAGTGCGTGAATGTTTCTTGCCCCAGATATGATTGATGCCATTGTGTATCAGAAGTCCAATCCTAATTACTAAAATATATGAAACTGCACCGAGAACCACACGTGCATCTCTAGAGCAATGTCAGTTTGCTGGAGCTGCAACTGCAAGAAAAAAGGAGATTGGACGTGCAGTCAGTTTAGTAGACAATAAAATGGAAAGCACCAAGTTCGCATGAAAAGAAAGAGATTGGAGGCAGAGTCAGTTTAGTAGACAATCGCACGTAAAATCAAACTAGAAGACCATAATTTGGGACAAACTCACGGTCATAGCCACTAGATTCACAAATTGCTATTCGTAACGAACTGAAAAGGAAATTCGGAACTATAAGGCTAGAACTATAAGCCACTATGGATTCAAACTAGGAGACTAAGTAATTTGAGACATAGTTTTCTTTTGCCTAAATTAATCTTTGTTTGTTACCGCTTACCGGTAACACCAAGAGGTGATATAATAAGTATAACAGACTCAATCCTCCACACCAAGAGGTGATACAAGTATAACGGACTCAATCCTCCATCCGAGGTGGCAAGCACCACCCCATTCCAAAAGAACTCTCTGAAACCCCAAGCATCAAAGTTCAGAACACTGAGTTTGGATTCAATGGACTGGCAAGTAGCAGGAGGGGAGTTCTGCTGGATCTCACCTGTCACTGCTGCCACCTGCAGAGTGGGGGGGGCCCGCCGGATTCCGGACGGCCGGGTAGTCGCCTGGCTGGTTCACCGGGTGGCGAGCGGGGCTGGAGACGGCGGGGGCAGCCGCGCCGCGCGGTAGAGCACTAGAGGAGGCAGGACCGCAGGAGGGTGCGGAGGCGTAGAGGTTGCCGTCGGGCGTCGGTCGGCTGGAGCACGGGATGGAGAAGTGGCGGCGGCGGCACCACGCGAAGTGCGTCCGCCGACCGCTCGAGAGTGGACCGGCGACGGCGAGTGCGTCCGCGTCGTGAGACAGACCGTGGCTGCAGGTGCGGGACGGGAGCAGTGGAGAAAATGGGCCGCCTGGGCCTCGTTGGGCCCTTCGGGTGGTGGAGTATGAAGGAGTGTTATTTTGGGTCGAATTGCTGTACATGTATTCAGTTTGGAAAAGTTCACATTCCTCCCCTCAACTATCACGTGTAAGTTCACTTTTACTCCCTCAACTCTAAAACCGAACAAATCGCCTCCCCTCAACTTTTCAAACCATGCATTTTTTCCTCCCTCGAGCGGTTTTTGACGGCGGATTTGCTACAGTAACCGCGGGCTTGGTACAGTAACCATGGTTTGCTACAGTACCATCACCTTTGCCTTTTCCTTTTTTAAAAAATCCGATCGAATCTTTTTAAAAATCATAGTAAATCACAGAAAAAATTAAAAATAGAAAATCTAATTTTTTTAGACTCCATTATGAGTAGATCTACACAGTGAACATATAATATGGTATACTTTAGTTCAACAAAATAATTATAGAAGCTGCAGCCTACGAATTATTTTAATTAATTATATATTCACCGTGTAGAACTTTTGTACTAAAGCATATCATATTAAATATTCACTGTGTAGATCTACTCATGTGGAGTCTAACAAAATTGATTTTCTATTTTATGATTTTTTTTATGATTTTCTATGATTTTTCAAAGATTCAAATAAATAAATGAAAAAGAAAAAGACAAAACTTTCATAGCAAAAACTTTGTACTAAAGCATATCATATTATATATTCACTGTGTATATCTACTCATGTGGAGTCCAACAAAATCGGATTTTTTTTTTTTATGATTTTTCTATGATTTACTATGTTTTTTTCAAAGATTCAACCAAAAAATTTTTAAAAGAAAAGGCAAAGGTGCTGGTACTGTAGCAAACCATGGTTACTGTACCAAACCCGCGGTTACTGTAGTAAAACGCCCCTCAAAACCGCCGAGGGAGGAAAAATGTATGGTTTGAAAAGTTGAGGGAGGCGGTTTGTCCTCTTTTGGAGTTGAGGGAGAAAAGTGAACTTCGTGATAGTTGGGAGAGGGAATGTGGACTTTTTCCATTCAGTTAAACTTATTTTTTGTCGTTCTTTTCAATTGCCAATTCAATATACCGTACAAACTTGTGACTACTCGGTCCCTTTTTAATGGCTGTTTTTTTATGCATGTCAGACTTAATAATTTATAAAAAATATGTGTAATATTTATATCTTCAAAATAAATTTGTTAGAAAACTAAATTTGAGTTCATTGCTTCTTCTAGACCTGAGGTACCATATCTATTTATAAATCTCGCAAGTAGAATTGTTCATGTCCCCAATTGATGCAATTCTATATTCCAAAATTGAATCAGTATAGCTGTTGAGCCCAAAGCTATATAGTGACCTACAAAATTGAATTGCAGTGTTAGTTGTTTTCTCGACACCCATTTTTTTTTTTATACATCGGCAATATCTATTGTCAATATATGATACCATACATTTTTATATTGTTCACAATTCAAAGGAACCAGTTTGTAATGACAATTAACTACTCTTTGTCGTTTACACTTGCCATTCTTATAAATTTGCTTCTGTTAGCTAAGAGTTACATGTGCCCAGTAACATTTAATAACCTTTCCTTCATTGTCAGATAAAGAATCATGTGAAATGGATTTCCTTTATTAGTTTATTGTCATATATTAAGAATTATGTGACACTAACCCGTTGTCCTTGACAGCAAGTACACTGCTACAATTAAGATCGTTTTTTTTTGCTCTTGTCAATGGGTTTTTAGTGGACCCTTTGGTTCAGCTTTCAATTGCCGGCAATACATGTAAAGTGGATTTGCATTTTATTCTTTTGGTGCTCTTTACAATTTTTTGGGCTGCCTAAAACTAATATACCATGAATTGTTCAGCAGGCCTACTTTCCATGTATTGTTGGCCATGGGCTGTCTGCTTCATCTTGTGAAAAACAATGGTTAGCTTATCTATCCAAATAAAACCTTTTCAGAACCAGAGCTATTGGCCATTGTAAGTAGTGACGGCAAGCCTGAAAAATTTTAGGTGGGGCTGAAACAAAGGAGATGTTAATTTACATGAAAATTTAATGGTGATTTTTTTTTTTGCTACAGTTATTAACCTTGATTACCGGATTTTTAGGGGGGCCTTCAGCCCCACCCGTCCCCACTGCTGGCTCCGTCCCATGATTGTAAGTTTGTGATAGCTTCAGAAAGACGAACATATATATTTTAGTAGTTCTAGAAATAGCTGTAGGCTAGGCAATTGGCAGGTTCATAGAAGATAGAAACCATTAATTGTTCCGCTCAGATTTGATGAACATGTGCTTATCCATGTCAGTTCAAAGCTGTTCATGTCCAAGATAAGTCATTTTCATATTCTCCAACACATTTGACCTGTAATGATTTTCATGGTTCACAAAACGGTTGTATGTCGTTATTTCAATAACAAAGTGCATTCACTCGCTCCAGCATTGAGTTGTTGCCTTCAAATGATGAAATCCTTTATGTTCTCTCTGTTTGCTTGCTACATGTTTTTGACCATGGAACGCCTCTACTTTCATCATGCTGTAAATTTTGCCACAATCAATAGCCCTCGCACGTGCATTGAATTTTCACCCTGAAGATTTGTGGTCAAGATATTTGGATGACTGTAATGTTTGGGTATGTTGCTGATTTCCTTTTTTTAAAAAAAAAATGATTAATCCTTCTAAAGTTACTCGAAAGTTTCCAAAGGATTACAAGGTCCTAGACAAGATCGGCCTAGAGCTTCTTCAGCGCTCAGACGGCCTGTTCACCCCGGGAGCATGGTCATGGTGTGATGGGAGCTCTGAAGCAGGGGTTCATCCATGTCTGTCTAGGGGGTGAAGACTCTGTTTTGAACCTGGTCCAGGTCCCGATTGGCATAGAGACATACATTTGATTCATCCTGTTAATTGCCAAAATGTATGGCCTGCTGATTGGTGCTTACTTTTTGTTATTGCAAGACTATTTTTTACTAACAGGGACCATGATTACATTACCACTACCGAACAATTTTTTTCATTTGCTCGATTACGTGATGGAAGATGCTCTGCTTCGTCGCATTTTTTGCCAAAATATATTCCAATTTTCACACTCAATATGTAGCCTACCTATATATGTCTAAACATACTTGCTTGCACTCGCGCGCCCCTCACTTTTTTTTTCTATATTCCAATATTCACACTCAATATGTATCCTACGATTCCTACCTATATATGTCTAAACATACTTGCTTGCACTGGCGCGCCCTGTCTAAACATAATATGTATCCTACAGGCGCTCTATGGCTAAACGCCATCTACTATTTCTATCTCAAACTTCTCGCTAGTTAAAAAAAAAAAAGAATTACTCTCTAGAGTGCGACAAGAAAAAATTGGCGTGTGGGAAGATATGAAAACGATATAATAGAAAACAATTTTTTATAAGAATGACTCTCAAATTATGATTTAGACAGTGAGCTTTGTAAAGACCAGTTGGAGATGCTCTAAGAACATTCCTAGGGAAACCGAATTGCTCACCACGCCGAACAGATAACAACACACTCCTTTCTCGAATAATAACTTTTGTATCATGCATTTCACAACCACTTGTTTAACGTACCATAATACTACTAGCCACCTCAAGAATAAGAATAATAATTACATAATACACAAAAGAAAAATGGCTAACCCAACAGGCAACAGCTATAGCCGGCATGCTCTTCTCTACCCCTCCTGCCCAGTACAACATAGGGATACAAGTCATTCGCACATGTCATCCACCTCTACTACCTACTGTGTCGTCACGCTCTTCGCCAGATTCCTTGGTTGGTCCACATCGAATCCCCGGAGAACAGTTAGATGGTATGCGAGCAACTGAACCAAAAATAACAAATTTTGTTCAGACAACAGAAAACTGCACTAGTACTTGCATTGAAAAGTGAAAAGGGAGGTCTGAAGATTCACGCAGATTTTAAAAGAACAATATAGGGGGGAAAATATCTTAAGACACACCTGTAATGGAATTATGTTAATCACTGGCTGGAGACAATCTGCAACCTGTGGAACTTCAATGACTCTGCAGGATCCACTAGGGCATACAGCAGAGGCGTCTCCCCTCGAGCACATCACTATCAGGCGCCCCTTGCGTGAAAGGAGCTGCTGAATCACCGACTGCTGCTTACTGCAAGAAGTGGAAAAAAGAAACAAACAGCTCAGGGTTTCCTGCTATTAAGCATATAACCAAAACTGGTCTGGTTCTTTTCAAAACTCTGCTTCATCTGATTACCTGAAGCATGCATCACGAGTCGCAATGACAATGATGGGAAGGTTCTCGTCCACCAGGGCCAGCGCCCATGCTTCATCTCCCCAGCAAGCATGCCTTCACTGTGCATCAGCGCGACCTCCTTGACTTTCAGAGCACCCTCCAGTGCAGTAGCATAGTTATAGCCTCTTCCAAACACGAGGAGCGACTCTGAATCGATCAGTGACGAGGCAAGTTCCTTCATTTCAACATCGAAGTTTGAGAACTTCACTAACATTGCCTGCATCATAGAATATACATACACGTTTTGGAGATGTCAGTCAAAAACAAAACCTTTTGCTTGACAGCATAGCACAAAAGATCTAGTTCAACATACTTGAAAGGTTGTTAAGTCCACTGATGATAGCTTCCCTTCTAGCTTGAGTAGATATTTGATCAGATCCAATAGCCAACGCCATCATCGCCATGGCTACTATTTGACTTGTATATGCCTGCAAGATTGTCGGGTGTTGTTAGGACTTCAGAAAAATTGAATACCTTGTTTCAGTTTTGATGAAAACGATAGCAAAAAGGGGGAGCACATTGCAAAGGAAAAACTTATATAGACCAACCTTTGTACTGGCAACACCAATCTCACAACCAGCATTGATATGAACTCCACAGTGCGCTTTTCCTAGACAGTGTGCTTCCAACTGTATTTGTTATGCCAACACAGAGAGCTCCATTTTCTAGTGCATAGTCAAGAGCCATAAGGGTATCTGCTGTCTCCCCAGACTGACTAACAAAAACTGCGGTGTCTTCTCTGTAGATGGGACCTTGTCTGTCCAGCAAGTCACTTGCAACCTCCATAGTCACAGGAATACCTATCATCCAAATAAAGCAAGGAGAAAGGCAAAACTTAAAGAATCATTAACTAAATTCTGATTGCTTTGCCAAATTCCAAATTTTTCTTGGTAAAGACAATACAGTTGGAGTAATTGATTGGGCTTACCAGTCAGTTCTTCCACGAAAGGTCTTGCAGCTAAGGCAGCATTGTAACTTGTTCCACAACCAATAAAACCACCCTTCTACAGCGCCTAATTGTTTTGAGATATTCCTTCAGTCCACCTAGAAGAACCCCACCATCCTTCAGTCTACCCCTCATTGTTGTTTTCAAATCGAATGTGGCTGTTCATGGATTTCTTTTTGCATGAAGTGGTCATAACTTCCTTTCTTTATTTGCTCAACTTCCATCTCAAGAACAGACAATGCTCGTTGCACAGATGCTGGCTTCTCTTTGTGAGGGTCAAACTTGAGGATCGAGACACTACCATCCTGCAATGCTTAAACCAATTAGGGCTTAGAAGGTTGAGATTATATTTTGGACACAACATCATGGTGAGTTGTTGACAGGGAAGAGAGAACTACATAGATGATTATCAAGGCCTAGAAATTGTAAAATTGCAATAGATGAGCCTTCAAAATATATACTGGTAACACAAACCAGCAAATGCATGTAAAATAACAAACAATACCTTAATATGACAAATTTCATTATCTTCAAGAGCTAAATAGTTCTTCGTATGCTCTACAATAGCACATAGATCACTGGAGAAGAATAATTCTTTTGGGCTTTCCATTTGTTGTCAAGGTTTTGACATCATGAAATGATTTCCCATTCTGTTGACCACTCAATTCCTGAAACACAAGAGAGGTACATGATTTTTAGGAAAGGGTTCAGATTAAAAAAAAAAGAGGATTGTAAAATTAATAGAGCGCAATAACAAAAAGTATGGTAATGAAAAATATATATTACTAAAAAGGTTGCTCGTAAATGATATCAATCTTGAACTACCTAACCTCATGGTTCTTATGGTCAAACAGTGTAGAGCAAAACATGTGGCAATTAAAAAGTTTGTTACTATATGAATACTTGTGTGGATCTTGCTAAGAGTTTCCCTTGATGAGAGAAAACATATGACAACAAAAGGCAGTTATGGACTTATAGGGTATTATCTGACGGCTCAATGCAAATAATGGAACTGCCATCTTCTTTAGTGCATTATGTTTACAAGTTATAACTGTGCTGTTTCCTCATGTCAAATATTTCTGAATTAGATGAAGACAAGAAAAAAAAATAACTTAGGTCCAATTGTAATGGAAAATGTAGCTCAGTACAAACACACAAAAAATATTAGTTCAATTTGCTCGTATTAAACCTGCCCAAAAGCCTAAAGGGTATAAGGATGTTATTTCACTCACATTGACACCAAGTATCAGTTGGCTGCCTCGCTTGCATGCAATCAATTCATTGGGATAGTGTGGACTTTTAAAGATAAGTCGTAGGCTCCTTCAAGCTGCCTCATGACTTCCATAACAACTTGGCTAAATGTCACATCACCTGAGGAAACAAAAATGATGTAAGGAACTGCCATAACTAGAAGTCAAGATGGGTTCAGTCAAAATGAATTATTTGGTAATGCAATAATGACTATTCTTCCAAGTTTGTAGTAGTCTGCACATCTCTATATGCTAATAGAAAGTGTTTAGCATAAATAGCATAAATGTGACTATTGCATCATCTGCTTCCTAGTCCAAGGAGACAACATTAGTAATTTAAACATCATGCAATGACCAAATGATATACTAACTTGCATGAAACTACAGACTAAATGGTCCAGATGAAATATCAAAGGGTATTATATTTTCAACTTTTGTCTGCGACAGCAATATTGCAATTTTTAAGTATATGAACACGCTACCTTCTTCATCATGAGATTTATCAAAAACGAACTTTGCTAGCTTAGGAATGACTTCTGTGTCTGTATCAGACTCAAAGGTGAAGCCGTGCCTAGTTAGTGTCTCTTTCAGGACCTGAACAGATATGAGAGAAAAATCAAGTTAGACTTGCTTGCTATCATATGGTGCCACGTTAGTTTAAACGGAATCAGGAGGATGCAAATGATTGCATACATTAAAGACTTAAAGTCTATGATGGTTCAGACTTGAGTGTCATAAACGTCCAATAAATACACAATCAACTTTTAAAATCTAACACTGCAAATCATTTACATAACTAGAAAAGGAAATTCAGGATTGTGGTGGATAAAATGCAGAACCGAAAAGGCTTGACATTCCATTTATTAAACAGTAAATAGGGTATTAGGTACTGCAGTAACCATTCCTTGAAACTAAAGGGGAGATTCTCTGCTTAAAAAATTGGAGGGAAGATAAGGAGACATCCCATGTGAAGGAGCTCAAAGCAAGTGTTGGTACAGGCATGTGATTTCAATGATCCATGTGCACACACAACTGTAAAGACTATATAGAACAAAACAAACAATACAATGCCGCAAGCATTCCATCAATCAAACAGTGACAGAATAACAAGCATGCCACCAAATGAAACAAAGAACACGCAAGAACTTTTGTGTTGTACACAATAAACTATCACAACGACAGAGTAAGCAGACCTCATAGTTGGTGATGATGCCATTGTGGACAACCAAGAACTCATCACCGCACCTGACGATTGAGGGTGGCTGTTCCTTGGAGCAGGGTTCACATCCTTCTCATCAACCTGTGTGGAGTAAGATTCAGCCCACCTGGTGTGGGCGATCCCAGCATGCACACTGAAGGCAGCATCCAGGTTCACATCCTATCTAGCATCAACCTCTGAAAAGAAATGTCTGTGCTGTTGAGTAGTCAATCACGTAAGCTGGAGTAAGATTTAGCTTCTGAGCTACTCGTATAGTTTAGTGGGTTGGACGGGGCGGGCATTACAAGACGACGACTGCTAAACGGGAAGGTATGATAAAAAAATGAAGAAAATAGGAAAACATTTTGTAGTGTGAGGGAATGAATACAAAAAATGGGGAGGTTCAGATGCCTATACTTGCATACGATTTCTGAACAGTTGACATAGACGAAAGAAGCCTAGTTGATATGAATAGCCAATTCTACATTCGAAATTAGAATTAGAATTCGAGATATGACCAGAGATCCTGAATTTTGAGAGTCGGCGGTTCCAGTATATGATGACACGCGATGAGGAGAATAGCAGTAGAATAGAATCATGCAGAATCGCTGACAGCAGGTAACAAAATCCCCGGTCAAAATCGAAGCTTTTTCCGATATCCAAGCTCTGCGGCGGCAGGAACCAACAGAGAGATTTGAAACGGAAGAGGAGGGGTGACTGACCGGAGTAGACGGATCGCACGAGGTTCTCGATCTTGCCCTCCTGGCGGAACACGAGCGGCGACGCCCCGGCGTACGGCGAAGCAGAAACGGGGGAGGGGGCCTGGCCGGCGTCGGCATCGGCATCGAGCGCAATCCCGGAGGAGTCGTAGCCGCGGTACTCGAGGCGTCGGAGGCCGTTGAAGAGGACCTCGAGGATGTAGCGGCGCTCCCGCGAGACGTTGTAGTTGAGGTAGGCGAAGATCCCGCACATCTTTACTCACCCCAGCGGCGGCGGAAGGTTGTGGAGTGGGGAGGGGAGGAGCTCGTATGCTAGTAGCAGAGAGGCCGTAGCCGTACCAAGAGAAACGGTTTGGTTATAAGGAGGAGGGTGAGAAGGAGGGGTCCAGCCCGGGAGCGGGGAAGACGGCGACGGACGGGTGTGCTGTGCCCGTGTGCGAGGAGGGAGAAGAAACGGCCGGGCAGCAGCAGAAGAAGAAGCCGCGTGGCTTCGATGGTCGACGGCGACGGCGGGGTCAAACAAACCAATCCCATGGATGCAGATTGCAGAGATAGGATAGACACGTTTTTAGTTCGGCGATTTAATATTTTTGTGTTGGCTCTTTTACAGAAGATATTTACTACTCCATTTATGTTTCTAAAATCGATGTGATGGAGAGTAAACCAACTTGGACTAAACAAAGGATGCAGATTAAAGGATAGACACGTGTTTAGTTGGCGAAATATTTTGTGGTAAGGTTCTTTGAAGATTTTTCGTTTCTATTGTCAAACTATGGACTCGGTTTAAAAGATTTTTTTTTTTTACCTACATTTAATACTTTTTTTTATTTACGTTAAAAAATTTAAAATATTTGATGTGATTTATCAGAAGACACTTTTGGTTCCTCAGTAGTGGCAACTAAACATACCCATTTGCACGGCTGATTTCTCACACGTGCCAAATAAAATCCAGTATCACAAGTGGCACACAAGGAATTTGTTTTCTTTTTAAACGAGGCACACAAGAAATCTGTGCTTCTCTATTAATTCAAGACAAATTTGTTCATCCATGGCAAAACGATTTTTTAAAGAGCGGGGTACTCTTTATAAAAGTGCTACCATATAAAGGATTTATCCTGGTCAACCTTTTAAAAATTTAGTTAGATTTATAGAGAAAATAGTTAGTTCATCCATCCGCTCCAAATTATAAGACGTTTTAGCTTTTCTAGATATATTTGATTTGCTAACATCTAGAAAAATTAAAATGTCTTATAATTTAGAACGGAGGTAACAAAAGTTTATTATTGTAGGATATACCGTCCCTAAAAAACCAAGGAATATCATGTGTCCTCATACTTTTTGGCAAGCGGGTGGAAATCAACACAACAGCACGGGTGAGGTCTTGAACGCCGGCAAAAGTGGGCGAGGAAACTCCAACAAGCTCACCCGTTCAAGCGAGCTCAACCTCTGACTTTTTTTTTTTTTGAAACCGAGCTCAACCTCTGACTTGACTTGGGTGTGGTGAACATGAGCAGCATGGTGGGCAAAGGGGCAACAACGATAGTTGGCGTGGCTAGATCGGTGGAGAAGACAAGAGTCAGATTCAAGATTAAAGAAAAGATGCGAGGATGACAGATGGGGCCCATGGACATGGTAAACAAGTGGGCCATGGACAAACGCTAGCTAACAGCGTTCTTGTTTCATCTTGTTTAAACTTATTATTTCTTTCACATAATACTATTAAATTAGTCATTAGCGTACCAACCTTAATATCACTGACACCCCTTCCATCTATCGTCACCAAAAAAAAAAAAACACCCTTCCAATCACTTAACCAAACATAAATCGGAACGGTCTCATTCCTAGAAGTACACGACCAAAGCAGGTTGGTTTCAACCTCTCCATCCGCTCAACCAAACATAAACTGTAGCGATCCCATGATGAAACACCCAGTAGGATGATCCTAGACTAGGAATTAGAGATCGCTTTTTTTTTTTTTTTTTGAAACCACGCCGTTGCGCGTTTTTTATATATCGTTTTTTTATTTTACATCAACCAAACACTATCTAAACCCTAAGATAGTTTTGATTTAGAAAAAGAATCGAAACATCAAGTTAGGTAGTAGTAAAAGCATAAATCTATATGTACAAAATGCCAAAGGGTGCTTAGTCCGGCTTGGCTAAGTCACTGAGCGCACTCCACGATCCCGAGTTCAATCCCCCCGGGGAGCGAATTTCAGGCGCGTGGTTAAAAAAATTTCCTCGTCGATCCCGTGTGCCAAAGCACTAGTTAAGAGCTCGCCCAGTCCCGTATGGATCGAGCTATGGGTTCTGGTTGGTATACCGGCGCTCTACAGTCCGCCCCGCAGCTCGTTGGTATACCGGCCTCTTGGGTTTGGTGTGTAATTCGCCCCGGTCTTCTCCAAAATGGATTGAGGATCGTAGTTCCCATGGGCTTGAAGCTCCTAGTGTCGAGTCAAAATGGATTGAGGATCGTAGTTCCCATGGGCTTGAAGCTCCTAGTGTCGTGGGCGGGACTGGGGTTCGGGGATTTTCTACGGCCGGAAACCGAGGTTTCTTCTTAAAAACAATGCCGGGGGGGCGGTCTTTCCCCACCCGACCGAAGTTTTATATGTACAAAATACTAACTAATAACTTATTAAGAAGACCAATGAAAAATGATCGTGGAAACACATGCTAATGTGTCCGTTGGGGACTCCCGACCCCGCCGGGCGACGGCGGCGGGACTTCCGCCCGCGCCGATCTCCCGGCCAGCCCTCCATTCCTCAATCCAACACCACCATCGAGTTCCCCTAGTCCAGATCCGCCGCCCCATAGGTGCTCCTCGGGCCCTTGCCCCGGGAGGACTCTCCAGCCTCGTCGGTCGCCGTCAACGCTCATGGCGGCCCCGCCGCGCCGCTCTCCCCGGTCCTCTGTCGGGGCCCTCCCGTCGCGGCCTCCTATGCTGCAGGGAGGGAGGACGGGAACCCCTAGGCGACTCCATGGCGGCCGCCGCTCCCCGGCGCCATTGACCCTCTCCGACGCAAAAGAAGAAGTTGAAGACGACGGTGGCGACGACGACGAAACCGGCCGGACCGAACCTAGGGGCCCATCCTCGTCGGTCTGCTTGTATCCGCCTCTGTTCGCGGCACCCTCGGTGCCGCGACGCCGTGGATGCGGGCGCCCATGAAATCTCATGTTTGGTTTTGGAAATTGATGACACACTTGTGGACTAATCCTTTGCTCTAAGTGTGTGACTTAAGAAAGGATTAGGTGGATGACAAGGAGCATGATGATTATGAATATGGACAATGTCGGTGGACTTGATGGATCGTCAAGCTCGGTGGATCGGCTTGAGAGGAACCCGGAGATCAAGGCAAAGGTATACTTGATAGGGTTTTCCTTTCGGTGATCAAGACACGATAGAGCGTGTGATCATATTATAGGATAGATAGCCGACTATCAAGAGGGGATGCCGCGACAATCCTTGCATGAAGTGCTTTTAGGTCCAATTGACTTGCATATTGCATTTAGGACATGAGAGCACTAACTTCGATCTTGCCTAACATCTCGACGTGCTAACATTGGTGATAACGTGGTCATCTTGGACGTGTTGGCAACCTACGGCAAGAGGCGAAGCAAGTTTGAAGCAAAGAGCAAAGAAAAAAAGAAGAAGTTGCTTCTTTGTTTCGAATGACCGACGCGCTGGCCTGCTCGACCGGACGCGACGCGACCGGTGGCTCCGTGGGTGCGTCTGGCGAGAGCCCTCGCAGGCGCATTTTTGCCGACGCTACGGACGGACCCTCGACCGGATGCTTCCCGGGTGGTCAACCGGATCCGCCGACGGACGCGACGGAAGGAAGGGCGCCACCTGGGGCCCAACCCTTGTCGGTAGTGACCGGAAGCGAAGGATCGGACTCGCGACCGGACCCGCCTGGTGGTTCCGGGCTTCGGTGCGTCCGGCCACCCCAGAGAGAGCAAATTTTTTTGGAGCAACGGCTCCATTTCGAGAGGAGCCCTATATATACTTGGTTGGCTGGTTTCTTAGGCTCTCTCTTGCACATTTGAAGCTTCCAACTTGCTAGTGAGCATTTGATACTCCTCTCCACTCATCTCTCCATCCATTAACTCGAATTCTTGGTGAGATTGAGAGTGATAGAAGTGCATTGCATTGGTGATTGCATCTAGAGGCACTTCATCCTTGGAGAAGCCGCGGGATTCTTGTTTTCTTGGGAATTTGCCCGGTTCCCTAGCGGCTTGGAGCAAGAGGCGGTGTTGAGCTCAAGTGGAGCTTGTTTGAGGCCACACCGGTGGTGATTGTGAGGGGTCGTTCCTTACCCCACGGGAGATTCGCGAAAAGGAGCACTAGTGGATTGCTCGTGGCTTGTTGGACCCTCTCTTGTGATCGCTTGCTTGAGCGCCCATAGGGGTTTTGGCACCGCCATTAAGCTTAGCACACGTCAAGTGAGTGTGTCGCCACAACGGGACTAGCGTGCTTGCGGCAAGCACGTGAACCTCGGTGAAAAATCATCGTGTCAATTGTCATTGCTCGTTGGAGATGTCTTGTACATGGTGATTGGCCACAACCTCTACTCGACAACGGTGGTATTGTACTCTAGCTCTCCTTTGCATTACTTTGGTAGTATTTCTTGTTAGGGTGCTTAGTTTGAGTAGTGTGCTAGGTTGCTTAGTCTTGTTAGCTCCTAGTTGGTAAACTAGTTAGACTTGCTTGTTCACCTAGGAGTAAACTAGCGACGTAGCCTCTTTGTGTGGATTAGAGACAATAGAATTGACTTGTGGCTTGCTTAGCTAGTTGAAGCATTGCTTATTTGCTACGCCATCTTATTGTCTAACCCGGGTGCTTAGTGTTGTTGTAAAAATTTTTAATAGGCTATTCAACCCCCCCCCCCTAGCCATTAGGACCTTTCAGCCCAGGACGTGGTTGATGTCGCCTCCCAGGGACCTATCTCTGATGAGGACGCAGATGGAGGGGGCGATGGTGAGGGCTCAGTTCTGAGGCAGATCGAGGAGGAGGTATGCCTTCTTTTCCAGACCCCGATCTTGCGTACCCGCCCAAAGACGAGGCGTGCGCGTACACCTGTCTTCATTCACACCCTCAGGAGGAGCGGTCGCATTGCGGCCAAGCCTAGGGCGCCCAATGCTACGTGGCAGGCCCAGGTAGTGTTGCTAAAGAAGATGGGAATTCAATTGAATGAGGACGCGGTTGATAAGGACATCGAGGCCAATTTCTTTCAAAGAATTTCGAGGTGACATGTCATTTAGGAAGCGTAACGTGCTTCGTGTGTTACTCAATGGCGAATTCAACCCGGCGACGCTCAACCTCAACATAGCCGGGCCGGGGATGGCATGGATGATGTCATGATGTGAGTGGTGCATTAGCTCCCCGAACGGTGGCCCCTAGCGTGTTCAAGTGGAGCTCGTTGAGTGGTGCTTGGCGGTGTTCGATCTAGTTAACCCATTCCCGGTGTTAGCCGTTTGTTTGGTTGTTACTCCTGGTTGTCGCTAAACCTTTTCATGTAACCCCTCGCTTTGTGTTTGGTTGGTCCGGGGTTCGATAATTGTTCGACTACCGTTATTCCCCTCTTGTTGTAACAAAACTCCCTTCTACTTAATGAAATATACGCCATCGGCGTTATCGCGAAAAAAAAAAAAAACAGCCGTGGAGAGAGGAGATCCGACGCACTCGGTCAGGGCAGGGGTTCGGGATTGACGTTGGAGGTGGAGCGCTACGATTGGCTGGACCACGTTGCCACATGACTCCACTTGTGCGGTCAGCGTCCGGCGGGCAACCATGAAAGCCATGGCCAGCTGACAGCTGGGCCAGCCTGCCCCTGCCTCACCACGTGCATCGGGGTTCATGTGCCGGGCCGGGCCGGGCTGGCCACAGTTTCAAAGGGAAAGGGGACCTAAAGTGAAGACGCGTCGTGCAACTTCACCCCGCTGCACCGAATCGCAGCTAGTACGCCATCGTTGACCGGAAAACGAACGAACCCCATCAACACATAGAGAGAGACACAGCGTTTCATTTTTTTTAAAAAAAAAATGCAGCACAAGCGCACGTCACGTGGGACCAAAGCTCAGTCATAAGTTATCAAAACCAAAAGTTCAGTCATGATCCAGCATGCGCCGTTCCAAGATAATTCCATTCTATACTAACTATTTTTTTTAGCGATGACCCGTTTTTCATTACGGGAAAAATAGTTCTTGGTATATGATCACGCAAATGAGAAACCTTCGTGATACCACACACATCTTACCACCTAGCTATTAGATTCACTTAAAAAACAGTTACATAAGAAAGGTGTTTTGCAACCAAAATTGACAAGACCAAAGCGACCGTCTAAGCACGTCACTTAAAGGCAGTGTGAGATGGAGGCTTCATCACGTAACTCTTCTCCACTTCCGGTCTGAGATGTGTCATCATCACCTTCCATGCCTAAATTCAGCTTTTGTTCCATGACTAGGGCCCCTCAGGCCAGGCCCAACGCTCCGGCATGGATAGTGGTTCCATGATGCCACATCGGACTCGTGCTGTCGTGGAGACAAGAGAAGTAAAAAGTAGTGGTTTGTAGGGGCACAGTAGTTCTTGCAGAAGATGCTATTGCCATAGAAGAGAGACTGAGAGGGATTGTGGGATAAAGTTGTTTTGTCAGTATCTTTCTTCTTTCTTTTCCTCTGCACAACAACTTTTCAAGTTAATTTGCGTTGTAGGACTAGTACTTGAATGGAGGTTTAGGAGTAGGTGGCCGCTGAGACCAACACTATTGTATGCCCGCATTGATCGTGCTCTCATGGGGCAAGCTCCGAGTTATCCAGCTCCCCTACCCGCACTCTGTTCGCCCGTGTTAGCCGCGGTCGTGGAGGTGACGGTTTTGTGAGCGGCTTTTTGAATGCAGCGATAAAGTCCTGATCGACATTGTTGTGGCCGTCGCTTTAGGCGCTCCGCCTGGTATGGCAGGGCCATCGCCGTCTGCATCTACATGGTTGCTCGCAAAGTCGACCTAGATCGGGGTTGGGGATCCCCTACTACTATACGAACAAATTTAACAAAAATATGTACATAACAAAACAGTTTCTAGATGTGGAGCAACCTTGTTTTAATAAAGTATAAAATATACTTTAATCTGATGATGCCCATTTGTCGCCTGTTCCTAGATCTTTCAAAAAAAAAATCATGCCCATTTGAGATTCATATTGAGGAAAGTACTGCCTTTTTGCGTAGTACTAGCAAACATGCATGTGCCCTGCAAATGGAATATATAAGTCGTTATATAGTTACTTTGTACAACTTGCGGCTTAGAGATTTATTATTGATTTTATTTTAGGATATTGTTACCATGCTATAACTCGGTACGAGCACGAGAGAGAGCATCAGACCACGGAATGACTCTGTATTTTCAGAACTTTGCTGTTACGCGGAACATCTAGGCTGAAGTCCTCCCGTACTCCCTTTGTTTTCAACTAATTGGTCCAAACTGACCTAGATAGCTTGTCCTATACTCGGTCCGATTAAAAAAAAAAATCATTCTAAGTTTTAACAAGAAAAACCTAATAACACTTGTATCATGAATCACCCGATCCTGAAAAAAAAAACACTTATATCTTGAATCTTAGGGAGCCTGTTGGAGACTGAATTAGAACATCCCTTAACTTTTCAAACTGTACTTTAACTTTATAGTTACATATTACTTTTTTTTTTCCTACTAGGTGTTAAATGCATGACCGCTCTTTAACTTTATATAGTTACTTACTTTTTTTTCCACCACAGTAAAATCGAATTTCATTACTTGAGGCAACGAAATTACAGAAGTGCTAGAGTACTTAAAGTAAACGCAACCTTCCTATGGGTCCCGAAAGAAAATTTCACCCTCTCATGAACACCTAGGGGACATGAGGAGGGGAGAACCGTACAGAAGCGAGTGCCACGAAGAGCACCGAACTCAGAAACGACCAAGGTGCGCATTACAGGTTCAGCAACTGATACTGCTTTATTGTGATAGAAAAAACATTGTATCAAAAATATATGTGTATGAATGTCTTCTCTCCTATCCTATCTTTTGAAACACACACTATCCCTCCCTCCCAAGCTCCCAACGTGGTTGCACACCGGCCCGGCACGACGCACCCTCACGCGCTCCATCCATCCGTTCGTTTAGTCACATGAGCCTGCGATGATGGCGAGCCGCGCCGTTGCGCGGCTAGGCAAGCGCTGTGACTAGCTGCATACTTTGTGGGCCTCAGCTTGTTGCCTGCGCGATGGGCGTTAGCTACTCACAGCAAGCGTCGACTCCTGCACCACGAGCATCACCGTCTAAATGAAGAGATGGAAACCAGGGGCCGTGCCCCCCCAACACTCCACACACACACAATAAAAATTTGTTAAATACCTTGAAAGGATCTAATTGCCTATTCACCACCCCACCCCCCAAGGGGACATGAGGAGGGAAGAATCGTACAGAAGCGAGTGCCACGAAGAGCATCGAACCCAGAAACGTTACAGGTTCAGAAACAAAAGAAGCTACAAAGCTAAAACTCAGACTGCCTAACATCCAACTTAATTTCGCCAGCTTCGCGCCACCGTCATCCGGAGAATAGAACGATTTGCTTTGTCCTGGGAGTGGGCTTAGCATCCTGCTTGTGGAAGGAGAGTGCCGCCATTTTGATCGCTTCTGCGTCGTTGATCACCTGATCCTTTAGCTCCTCCTTCAAAAGACCTGCCCAATATGTAAGAAACGAGCAGATCAAACATATAATCTCGGTAGGAGATTGAATACTTTTCTTTTGAAAACAAATCAGATTTCTGATGCGCCAGATAGCCCAATACACCGCAGCTAAACCAAACATATGCATTGTAGTTACTTACTTAGGTCTACGAACTTTGAGAATGTATTTTTGAGTCCTTATTAAACTTCTTATTAAGTGATGATGAGGCTAGATGACCAACGAAAACTCGACGGAGATAAAATAAGATGATAAAAAGAATCTCGGATTGCCGAGGTCACAAAAATGGAACTCATCTGCATGCTTGTACGTTGACAGGGTCAAAATGCTGTAGACAGAAACTTGGCCCATGGGCATGTACTGTACGTAAATAAGGCCTACATGTGCCCGATGGGCTGTAGACATAAACTCATCCGCCTTGCCCCCGGTTGTTGACGGAACGTACTGGACTGGGCCAGTAATCTGCGAATCGAGGCCGGCGGAATTGAGCTGGGACGTCCCGGCCCAAACTTGTTCCGCGGGCTTTCCGCAACGGTACGCAGCTAACACGCTCTCGCGGGTCGCCGCCGCAGGCTCCCGTAGTCCCTCCCGTGCTCGTTCTTTGTCGTTCATGGCTCTACCGGCAAGTACACCTAGTTTAACACCGGTGACATTAATCACTGCATCCGCAGCCGCAGCAAGTCACCGGCACATAAACATCTCGCACGAATCTCGTCAAAGTTCTCGTGGTTATCTAGCGCGGCACTAATAATTAGATAAGCATCATCGCTTCCCTCCCTCCAGTCCCTCCGGCAACCGAAAAACATCTCGCACGAATCTCGTTAAACTGTTTTACGAGGTTATTCGAATTTTTATGTAAATTATAAAACAAACAAAACGGATTACACTTTAGTGATGTAATTAGCAAAAAGTGGTAATATTTATTAAAAAAAAAATGAATAAGGCTTCTTTATATGAGTCAACCGAGAACTAGTAGTAGTCCTAGAACTAGAAGTGTAATCACGTCAATCTACACGGCAAGGAGAGGGGAAACATCTCATCACGTAGTACTAGGTTGTACACCGTACACGCACGGCGCGTCCCCATCCATCATCTCGTCCATCCTCACACCCACACGGCGCCCGGCGTCGTCGGGTCGTCAAACCCCTAGTAGCTTGCGCGTCGCGGGCCTCGGTCTCGGCGTCCGCGCGTGGTCACGCGGGCTAAAACCAGAGCTCCTCATCATAATCAAGTGCATCGCCAGGCATGCATGCGCATTCCCCTCCCAGTCCTGGCTCTGGCTGATGAGCACAACTAAATAAACAATAATCAGCCACGCTAGCGCCGCCGAGCCCGAGTCGAGGTGCGACGCGATCGGGGACGAGGGGCAAGAAAAGTTGCCGATGGTGATGGATGGAGCTAGCGGGCAGCAGTGGCTTTTAGCTTTGCGAGCCCTCTCCGGTCGTCATCACGCGACCGGCCTCCTGCGCGCGCCCACGCCGAGCCCGAGCCACCACTCTCTGGCCGCCATGGCCCTCCGGCTCTCTCGCACAAAGGCAATGACTCATATATATAGGGCTGATCGCCAACGCCACCCGTGGTCCGTGCACAGGAAAACGACCTGAGAGACCAGACCCCGGCACAGTGGCATGCATGCATGCATAGTTTGACCTTTGAGAGACGAACAAACTAAACCAGGCCCGCAGCCGTTGTATGTGCGTGTTCAGTGAGTGTCAATCGGGTGCTTACCTATGTAAATGTCCCGCCTGCGTCTGCATATGCTCTGTCACGTACCCACACAGTAAAAGTGGGGTTTGACCCTGCAAGAATCGTATAGTACTCATAGTACAGTCCCCGTCGATATCATGTGGGGGAACTGGAGATGAGGGCATCCACGCCATGCCGCTGCTTACAACAAACTTTATCAACAAGACGGTACGTACGTACATATACGCACCGTGTACAGTACAGCAGGTGTGGCCTGGTCAGCGCTGCGCTGAGCAAGTGAGCAGTGGAACAAAGGACCGGAGCCAGGTTACTCTACTGTACCCACGGCGCTGGCTCTTGAACGGAGCTGTTGGGAGTAAGTAAAGCCGTGCCACGCCATGCATGGCTCCAACGTTATGGAGCAAGCCGTTACCACACAGCTACTACGGGTACGGGCCAGTAATTGGCGATTGGACGGACGTCGTCCCAGGTCCGGCAAAAGGTGAAAGAACCGCGCGCTCGTAGGCAAATGGACGGCAGTGCCGTGTGGGCTACATCTGCATCTGACCGGAAGCCCCTACGTGCCGTCATATATGCATGGATGCACTAGGTTGTACCACAGGACGTGACACATTGACTTGTTTATTTGGATTGTTTGCACTGTTTACTACTGGTTCCCAGTACGTACATTACACCAATTTGAATGAAAGAGTTAGAGGAGTAAACTGAGAGACCGTTCTGCTGATTTCGGCTTGCGCTCGTTCAGCTTATTCTCTCTCACAGAATACTATTAAATCAGTCATCATCTCAAATCAGCACAACAGACAATGAGTCACAGTGTTTATTCAGTCAGTGGGTCAAGCGGACAAAGTAGCTTTGTTGAGGATAATAATACTATAAAGCATGCTTTTTTTTTCCTACACATACTCCCTCCGTCCCCTTCTAGGTGTCGTTCAAGCGATAGTAAGATGTCCCAAAATACTCATCGTCGGCTGTCAAGCACTCCATAGTAGACCCCAACACAGAGATGTAGTGCCGAGTCTTATCCCTTCCCGAATTCATGCAGTAAGATGTGTGTCTTTTCTCATTTGTTTACCATGAAAAGTTGGATAAGAACACTGAATTGTTTATTGTAAGAAAAATGATATGGCATGTCAGATGAGGAATTATTAGTTCTAGGTTTGTCACTCTGCTTGATATCTTGGTTAATTCACGGACGACACCTAGAAGAGGACAGAGGGAGTAAGAAGCAACCCCTGCATAAGCCTATTTCTCACCAAAAGTTTCAAGTAGTACCTCAGTGCATGAATGAAATATATATACAGTGGTGTTTAGAACACCTTAACTCAAGTGACCAAGTTAGGGCAAATAGAAGGGATACACTTAATTTTGTAGGTGCGTCTACATGTATCGTGTGAGTGCATATATTATATGATGAAATTTTAGGTAAAACCATAAAAAATTTTAGAGTGCACTTGCATTCGCTAATTATAATATGCCTTGGTCGATCTCTACCTTATTAACTACCGATCGAAGGAATGTCAAGCACCTTACCTAGCGTCTTTTCTCTAGTCTAGCACTAATACACACACAGTATAATATTATAATTTGAAGACCGTTACTCTGCAACAACCGATTGTAAACCGAGAGCGACAGGTATATATATACTCTGGGCTTAGGATATAAGACCATCACACTACACCTTAATCACTAGTACCCAAAATCTTTTTTTGTGGCGGGCAAAAACCTTTTGCGTGGCGGGCATGGCTGCCGTCACTAACGAAAAGGTCACGGTTAATCGTGGCCTTCAGCGTGGCGGGCAGCGTGCCGCCACGGATAAGAGTCCCAGCCGTGGCGGGCAACATAACGCGCCCGCCACGGTTAAGTTTATTATGCGTGGCGGGCGTGTTATTATGCCGCCACGGCTTGAATTTTTTTAAAAAAATAAAATGCTATATATATGTATATATATATGTATATATATACATATATCTATCAATCCATACACACATATATATATAAGAAAGACAGATACTCTAATATATATCATATATACATATATATACATCGATTCTATACGTATCCATATATATATACACAAGTTTCACCGATCGATCCATTTGTTCAAATCCAACAAGTACTAGTTAATTGCAACATCCATACAAAAACTACTTGAGCTATATGTTGATTTGGATGAAGATAGTCCTTAAGATCTAGCTCTTCCCATCTCCTTAGCGGCGCAAATTGTGGAAAACAGCCCCACTCACTTGTCCACATTGAAGTACGGCCGGCCTTCGTGAACTACCATGTCTAGAACGAACTTGCGGATGTGCGCTCATCAGGCGCCCTGAACCGCATCTCGTCGGTTGCCTTTTGTAGTACCCCCGTGAACTTGTTCCTTGAGTCCTTGAGCCGGTCGGTAGCGGATTTGTACCTTTTGCGGGCCCCGAGGAACTCACGACGAAGAATCCACACAAGTTGGATCCGTATGGTTGTTTGAGGCACTTGCACACAATAAACCGGTGTTATTAGTAATATCGAAGCAATAGCTAGGTAGTCGTACTAAGAAAAACTATGTTTCATTTACGTCACGGGAAATCTCGCCTGATTTTGAGTGTATCTCCATTGCGCTCCTTACATACGGGATCGTCGATCCCAGCCAGCGATCCTTCAAGTAGTGCTTGTAAGCGCTGTATGCGAAATGCACTATATTGTCAACGATATATGATATTCGACTCTAGTAATTGAATAAGGAGTTCATCGATCACTTACAATCTCAAGATTTTTTTTCGAATTGTCGGTAGTCCGTGGCGGGTTTGAGCCTTGTAGTGAGTCAAAGACAACGGTCCCTCCCGTCCCCGAGGAAAGATCATGAAACAGATCCAATGTCCCTCGAGCCCTATTCCGTATTGGTAAGGCGCCGAATACATCGATACCCATTTTCCTTGACCTTTTTCATTGCCGATATGACGTACTCGCTACCTCCAACTTCTTAGCTCTTGCGTTCGATCCCGATCTTACGTCTTTCCTCGTCCATCAAGTTCACCAAGTCGGGATGGTCCTTTCTTAGATTATAACCGATGATCCGCCTCTCATTAATGTCTTGGAGAGAGAGGTAAATAATACCATTCTTTAACTTGTGGCTGCATCGGCGCTCAACCTACAAGGACATGTGGTCGTGGCATAGGTACCTTTGAAACAAAGAATGTATATACGGATGCAAGGGACATGTGCAAGTAAAATTGCGCTTACATCGCAAACAAGTTGACTTGGGCAACGTCAATGTCCCTGTCGACGGCGTAGTCTCGACATGTCTTCGAATTCAACGGCGAACCGACATCGATGTGGTAGTGGAAGCACTCCTTAGGAAGAAGGACACCGGCTATGCAATCCACGCTTTGCGCACTCTATGTACCACACATGGAACTTCCGAGTCTCCCACCCTCGTTATCGATGAGCTTGGCCTTTGGTATCATGAACTTCCCAAACTCGAACGAGCCGGGGCATTCGTCCCGAGACAAACCCCACATAAGGTGGGGATTTTGGCCTATAAAAGCGGCGGTACAAATGTTAGCTATGGTTGCGAAAAAGAAGTAGCTAATAACATATTACAACTCGTTGTTTCAGCGGGGCATACCTTTCGGACCGAACATCTATTACTTGGGGCTTCTTGGGTGACGGGTACTTGTGCCGCTACGACCTCCTCTTCATCGAATGTCGGCTTCTTCGGTGGTGGAGGGCATTTGCTAGGTCCAGCTCCTTTCTGCTTCCCCGGCGCTTGAGGTGTTGTCCATTGGAGGCCTTGAGTGTAGATGGGTGTCTCGTTCCCTATTCTCTCCTCGGGACCTGGCACCGTGTTTTTCACCCGCTGCTTCCTCGAATATCGGTTGCCCTAGCTCATGTGTGCCGGCTCCCGAGGTGTCGGCTCCTTAGGGCTCCTTAGGGCTCCTCAGTGCCGGCTCCTTAGGCTCCTCGGGTGTCGGCTCCTTAGGTGCCGCTCCCTTAGGCTCGTCTTGTGCCGGGTCCTTAGCGGGGGTGTATTGAACCATGAGGAGGGTAGTTGCCTCCGCCGTCCCCACCATCTTCATCATCATCGGAAGAGTCACCATAGGGGTCCTGGCGTACTCGGGTCCGGCTAGCTGTCTTCTTTGGTGTACCGGAAGGTGAAGTCAATTTCGACATCTTGAGCACAATGTCCACCTTCGCCCACGATGCGTTGTAACACGTAGCGCCTTCCTAGAGTCTTGACCTCGTTATGACCGGGATAGTCCAGCTCCCGCTTCATGTTACGCGCCACGTACCCAATGTTGACTTCAAGCACATTAAGGAGGGATCTCGTGGCGCCGTACTCTTTGCAAGATCCGGAGGAAATACCACCCCCTCGGCCCCGCGGCTTCCTCTTGCCCAACCCGCCCGACGGTATCAACAAAACGCACCGTGTCTCTCTTCGGTGATATCATCCACCGGTCCTGTCGGTCAACAGCCAGAGGTGCCGCTGGGGTTGCCGGGTGGGCACCGCGCATACCAGCGTTGCGGAACATCCGGTTCCGGACTTCGACCATCGGGGGTCGTTGCTCGTGAGAGCCACTTTGATGGACTGGGTGATCATTTGCCGCAAGGCCTCATCACGGCCTTCCTCGCTCGGACCCTCCTTGTACCTCGCCTCGTGTGATGCGAGGCAAAGATCTCGATCGCCACGAGCCCACCGCCGCCCAACTCTTCCCGGAGCTCATGCCACGACGCTGCCGCGATGCTTGGGGTTTCCCAAGGCCAACGTCGGCGCATCGTGTCCCCCGACGAATCTCGAGGGTCCCGGCCGTTCTTAGCCCGCAGTGGCCTCTATGACCTTCTTCTCGACCTCCTTCATCCGGGCTTGGGCCTCTCGGCTTCTTGGGCTTGTGGCGTAGAGGAAGTCCCGGTCCTTTCATCACGGCCCTCGTGCGGATCCGGCTCCCCGGCTTCTGTCTTCTCCTTTCTTCGCCCCGCCACGCCGGCTTGTGTCCGACGTACCCAATACGCCCATGTAGTGGGGCGGTTTGTTTCGTTTGGCTAGCTCGTGAACTTCTCGCTCTTCGCTTTTGCTTCGGGCGTGTTTAGCCTTTTGCGTAACTCTTCCCATACTTCTTCTCGAGATCATGGTGTACTTGGTGAAGGGTAGGCGTCCTTTCTTCTTCGAAAAGTCTACGTTGAGCCTATACTTCCGCCCGGAAGCTTCTTCCCGCGAGGGCGTATGCATCTTTGCTCCACCTTTTTCATATTGGCGCCTTGCGGATACCGGAACCGTTTCGAAATCTCGCCCCACACCCGTAACTTGTCGGTGTCGGGGGGGCTTTCCGGTCTTCCCAAAGAATGGAGACCTTATCTTTCACGAAAAACACGAGATTTGAGTCTTTGTACTTCGCGGCAACTTTAGTGGGCAGCGGTGATGGCTCGCCCTCGCGGCCCCAACTCTTGAATGACAAGGACATCATCGATCTTCCGGTGCCTCCCATGGTCTCCCCTTCTCCGCTTCGGCTTGTCTTCCTTTGCTTTGCCTCGAAGAGGTGGCCGTGGGCGTAGGGGGGTTGTTGCTCTGAGCCGCTTGTGGAGGGAGCGGTGGCGGCTCGTTCGGCTGTACTTCCTTAACCCGACGCTTCTTGCTTCGTGCTTCGTCCCTCGGGTTGAAATTAGGATCTTCTTCCTCCTCGATGCGTTTCCTTCTACCCTTACACGGGCTATACGAGGCTCCGCTTTAGGAACTACGAAAGTACTAGAGCCGCGCCACTTTTGCTACAGACTAGGCGACTCCCATTCAAGCTTACCTTGAGGTTTGGTCTTGTTCATTCGACATTTCAAGCTACAAATATATAGTGCTTTAGTACTAGTATATAGGCCGAGTAGACAAACGTAATTCAAAATTGCTGAAAGAAAGAAATAAAAAGATTGGCTCAGATGTAGCCCCCTTGTGATCACATCGCTTCTAAACTGGTTGCTTTGTACAAGCCGTCCTAGTTTAGAAGCTTCCAAATATAGGGGACATTCAATCATCATAGCCGCCCTCGGCCCCAATAATTAAGTTCATGTCATTGCATATATGCCCTTTGCCTCGGCACTAATGGGTTCACATCATTGCATATATGTTCAAAATAATGACCCCATGCCAAGCTTAAAAAATAGTAGTAGAGTTTAAGCATCTTAGGGCAATATTGACTTATGAGAAAAAAAAAAAGCCCCATGCCAAGTTTCAAAACAACAATAGCTAGGTACATATATATATACAAAGAATAGCATTGACACTAAAACAGCCCCAACACTAAAATAGCCAACAAATATATGGTTGATAGTACCATTGACAAAGAATAGCTAGGTCAGCAAACACATAGAGTGACATTGTCCAAGATATAGAATGAAAAATTACTTAGGCCAACGGTCCAACATATATCCAAATTCAGAAATTGCTTAGTTAATTTAACAGTCCAACATATATCCAAATTCAACAGTCCAAAATAGAGGAAAAAAAAAGAGAGGATTGGGGCTAATCATATGCTCGGTTAATTTATCCAATCATAGGATTAGGCAATAGTTTAAATTGGGGCTAATCATATGCTCAGTTAATTTATCCAAATTCTATAGCATCACAGGGTACCTCAAGTGAACTCAAGTGACCTCAAGTGACATATAAGCTAAGTCCAAAATTCAGAGAAGCCATGATCAAAAATAGAGCCAACAGAGCGATTCACGAGAGATAACCGTAAATTGGATTAGGCAACAGTTTAAACTGAATACAAAAATAGAGGCAAAAAAGCAGGATTGGGCCAATCATATGCTTTCGGTTTATCCAAATTCTATAGCATCACAAAAGGCACATAAGCTCAGCTAATTTGTTTTAATTTTGCATCACAGGCGGTGAGGTGGGCACAAAAACGATGGGGGTGGCATCACGAGGCGGTCTCAAAAAAGCACGAGATATCTCAAAGAGCTCAATTCAAAATGACAGAGCTCAAATCAAAATGACAGAGCAATTTCAACAAAATGTACAAGTAGGGAGAGAGGCACGAGACAGGGAGGGTCACCGACGAAAAGCGGAGGAGGACCGGAAGAGGATGGAGATGGAGCGGTCGCCGGCGAGCACCGAGGGGTCACCGACGAGCACCACGCGTGGGCGTCACAACACCACGAGCACCACATAGAGCACCACGGATCGACCCACGGCGGCACCATGTAAATGCCTTCCAAATTACAGGGGCCCACATGTACTAATTATCGGTTCAACAACCTTAAATAGTCACATATGTTCACCTATAACCCGAAAAGCACTATTAACTTTTCCAACCGGATCCGTTTCGAGGTCATTGCGGTATTACAACAATTTTCATACATAATCGAGTAGACAAGCAATACTTTTACAACCATTTATTTGAAACAAGTTTGGCAATATACAAAGTAGGAGTAGCGATAGGTTTAATTATACAAAAGACACCACTAGACCACCGCCCACGGGTCTCATTTCTTACTCATCATCACTTTCTTCCCGTCGAACCGTCATGCAACACGGTCCTGGAACATGACTCCCGAGTGTCCCGCAACATGGGTCAACAAACCCCGAGTGCGGGGAGTACTCAACAAGACTTACCCGACTAAAGAAAATAGGAGAAGACTCGGGAATGCTGGTCTAATAGGAATCAAGGTAAGGCTTTTAGCAAGAATCAAGGACTCTTTTAGCGAGAAAAGCTTACTAATGATAAATCCTTACTTTCAACATTTTATTTTTCAAGTAAGTTTCTCACCTATTCTAGGTGATCTTACACCATAGCAAACACTTGTAGAAGTTCCTTCACTTATTCCATCTCTTTCTTGTTCCATAATTAATCTCGATGTAGTCGGAAACCGAAGTCTCCATATCCAGAAAAGCACGGCGATTTCGAAATCGATTAACCCAAATAGGGGAGTTCTTTCCACACGACATATGTAGCACTTAAGCTTGCATATATCAACCCTTTCTTGGATACTCAAAAGCGGAACCCCGCGTCCTCGCCACCCGAATACCGCACACCTCCAATCCGGGACTTTAACCCACGAGGGTAACATGTACTCCCGCCATCTCTCCACTCCCAAAGGGCGGTTATGCGTTTCTGATTTGACACCCCAAGATCGAACTTCTTGGAGTATGCGTCCGAACTAGGGTCGGCAGTGATGGGGTAACACTCATGACGAGGCGTGCCTTTGGTCCAACGACCTCGGCGCAAATTATGTTCCATAGTCTCGGTCCACATGACTTACACATTTCCAGTCCTTAATCGACAAGCCGGAAATACTACCGAGACTCCATTCTCGATTGCAAATTACCCGGGTCTCAATTTCAAAACCATATCGATGCGGTTCCATCATAAAACATCCTTGTTCATCAAAAGCCTCTTCGGGCTATCATAAGGGACTTGTCACATTTTGACTCAAAAGTCTAACTAATATAGCCGGGCTAAGCGTTCTAGCATTTTAGCAAAACAAAGGTTATCAAGGTAGATATTGCAATAAACAAGGAATGGTAATGCATCAATTAGGTTATCACTCAACTCCTATCACCTAATGCAAAGCATAAAGCAAAGGTGATATAAAGCTTTGAAAAACACAAGGAAATGTTTAAATGAACCCTTGCCTTGATCGGTGAAGTAACTTGACTCGGACGACGGATCACGATATTCGAACTTCGAATCAACAAGATAGCTTTCTTACCATCAACAACTTCACGATCTCCTTCGTTCACTATACGAAAAAGAATAATGTATTCTTAACATGATGCCATGCATATAACATGAGGTGCGAGAGTGCATGAAACGATAAACACTTGAGTGCGACTTTCCTTCACGATAAAGTTGCAATCCAACCGTTGAACTACTCTACGAGATATCATCACCATTGCCTAAGGAGTTCTCAAGGACCACTTGTTAAAGACATGGTTTAGGGTTCACAAAACAATCAAAATCTACCCAAAACCCTAAGTTATAAAGTATGAAACATTTTGTTTTACACATGAAATAATAGGGCATAAAATAATAAATATTTTAATTTTTCTCAAAACAAGCTCAAAAATTTTGTACAGGTAGGGCATGTCATAAAAACAGTACCAAAATAATTTTTCATGATTTTTGGATAAATAAAATAATTATTAAAAAATCAAGGAAGATGCATTTTTCAATTAAAATTTGTATTTTTAAATCATGCCAAAAGTATTCAAAATTCAAGTTTTCAATTTTTTCATGGATTACCCATGGGAAGGCTACACAAAAATTTTGAGAATTTTTGAGCTAGTTTTGAATTTATATGAAATTTGGAAATTAAACTATTCAAATAAATGAAATTGAATAAAACATTTGATAAAAAGAAAAAGGGTTCTTGATTCTTGGGGTTTCAAGCCCCGGAACGGTGTTCAAGATTCAAAAAATCATGAATACTTTTAAAACTTCATAACTCATCAAAATCTAATTTTCATATAAAGGTTTTTTGCATACGCTCATCAAGATCGTAGTTTTCATCGGCATTTGGGAAAAAGAGCAAACGGCGGCATACGGCCTATTTATAGGCATGGGAGGGTTGTTAGACGGTGACAGCGGCGTCGCGAAGGTCCAAAATCAGTCTTCGCGAGAGGGCGGCGGTGCGACCCTCACACCCGGCGGTGGCGGAGGAGTCCATGAAAACAAACCCTCTTCAAACTTTTCAAATTACTCCCAAATTTTGAACTAAACTCAAAAATTTCCAAAAAGTAACCCCCCCTTAATTTTTCAAGATCTACAATTTCCTCAATTGGAGCATTTTCAAAATCTGCCTAGAAATATGACTTTTTGAAATGCAGTTCAAAATTTTGAAATTTGAATTCAAAATTACTTTTAAAATCATGTAAGAACTTGAAAAACTTTGTACATGACTTTTGTTCCTCTCAACAAGATCTACAAACTAGCTTTTGAAAGTTTTCTCAAATTTTGCTTAAATTTTGAAATATAGAAAAGGGGGCAATTAGGGTTTTGTCGAATTCAAAATTACTTTAAAATTTTGAACTAAACTTTGAAAACTCAAAATACCAACTTTGCTCAACTTTGAAAACTCTACCTTTTCCCTTTTGTGACCACTCTCAATTTCTTTATAAATTTTGAAATAAAATAAAAGGGGACAAACTAGGGTTTGAAATCTAGGGTTTCCCCACAAGGGGATAGTTTCGGAATCCGATTCCTCTCATCTCTTTTTGACCGACAAAGCAACTAAACATAAAATAAACTTATTTTAGTTCAATGCAACACGAGTGGGCTAAACATGGATGCTTTGCAATGATCATGATGACATGTCGTTTTAGTGGAAATAACACCGTGTTACACACCACCACACCCAAGGCGACTTCCACGGACGCCCCACCACGGTGGGCGGGGGCGGGGCGCACCGGGGGCACCACGGCGACGGCCGGAGGCGGCGCGGCACCCACCGCCGGCCCAAGCCCCCGACAGGAGTCTAGGAGGATGTGGAGAGACGGCGGCGGGCGGTCTATTTAGTTCCTTGGCATGCGGGGCGGTGGTTAGCCCTTCGGGGGTCGAAATGTGAACCGTGAAGGACTTAGGCAACTAGAACGCCCCCCCCCGTATATATATAGCGGGGCTATTTTTTTGCGTGCGTGGCGGGTAGGATGCCCGACGGTGCATGGCGGGCGGGTAAGCACCCAACGTTAAATGGCGGCCCGGTATATCGCGTGTAATATTTTTTTTAAATTGTTAAAAATTATTAAAAATTGTTAAAAATTGTTATAAATTGTTATAAATTGTTATAAATTGTTAAAAAATTGTTAAACATTGTTATAAATTGTTATTAGGGTCAACTTTTCATTTTTCAAACTTTTCACGCCTCGAAATTTGAAATTTGAATTTTTACATATTCGGACGACATTTGAAGCCCAAAAGATTCAAAAGTCATGAATACGGAAACTTCATAACTCATCAAGATCTACATTTCATATAAAGGTCATTTTTGCATACGAGAAAGTGTTACAAACGTGTAGTTCAAAAATCGGACTAATTTGCATCGGAATAATCTTACATATCATTTTGGTCTTTGGGTGCATTGGTGGTCTTCTTCTCGCCATCTGGGCGGGTCCATGACATCATTTTAGTCTTGCGGGATTGATTCGCCTCCCTCCAACCTTCATCTTTTTGGAAAATCAGAAAAGAGGTGGAACTCATCATAGTTGTTGTATGTTTCGGGACTCGGACCCCATCGGATCCGCTTTTCCCGCCACGACAATATGTCTATTTATGTTCTCCGCGTTCATGTAGTAGGCTACTTGTGCGGCATCTGCAAGCACCCACCGATCACCTTTGTACGACACTTTGAAGATTCACGGTGGTTAGCCCAAAATCGTCCACTAGAACGCCCCTGTGCTTGACCCACTAGCAATGAAAAATACGGTACCCCGCCATAGTCAAGTTCCCATATTTCTTCGACTTGTGCGAAACATGTCATCTTCTCCCCTCTTCCCCTTCTCTTTGTTCATGCCCTCATATCGAACATGCACTCTTCTTGTCCTTCTCTTTTTTGTGTGGAACCTGTACCCGTTGACATCATACCCTTGCCACGTGGTGACATGGGCGACCACGACACAAGCTTCTTCCCCTCGCATCATCTCCCGGGTGAATGTTACGCTTTTGGAGCCACCGGAGGAAAGTGTTCTTGTGTTCCTTCTCTACCCAATCCTTTGGGCCGGAGTTCTTGCGCTTCCTACTTGCACGGCGGAGCTCTTTGAGGTGCTTTTTAACGTATGTGTCCATGATCACCAATTGATGAAGGATCTTTGTAGTGAGCGTCTAGCACTTTTTCCCTATGTATGTCGGTCAGGTGTTTTTTCGGCCCGCGCACCCCATCCCCGAGGTTCTTCCTTCATGTTGATGCACCGGAAGCCCAATAGCCCTCCCATCTTTTATGTACTTCATACACCACTTCATGGCCTCCTGGCTTGTGTATGCCTCGATCATAGAGCCCTCTCGGGTAAGCGCGATTATGATTGAATCGAGGGTAGACATTAGTCGCTCAATGGTCCACATCGCCTTTGTAGGTATACGGGTCCCACCGTGTTCTATCCGATCAACCATGTGCATCATCGGGTGTGGCATAATGTCGAAGAACGACGGTGGGAAACACATCTCTATCTCGCACATTGTTTCCGCGATGAACTCTTTTCAACAAGCAGCAGACTAACTTTGGCAATTACCTTCCGGTTGATTTGGTTAAAGAAGTATGACAACCTTGTGATCACCATCTTCACGTATTTTGGACGAATAGCTTTGATCACAATTGGAAGGAACACCGTCGGATGATGTGAGCATCGTGCACGTTGAAGTTTGTCATTGTGAGGTCTTTCATGGATACCGGACTCTTGATGTTGGAAGAGAAAACCCGTCGGTACCTTGATACCCCGAATCAACCGACACATAGCCAACTTCTCATCTCTCGTTAGGTTGTAGGCGCGACACCGGAGTTGGACTTTACCGTTCGGAAGCCGTGTAGCGTGAATTTCGGTCGGATGCTCATGTCAACAAGATCCCGGCGTGACTTCACACCATCCTTCGTCTTGGTCTTGATATCCATCGAGACCGTCGTGCTTTCGAAGACATTTTTCTCAAGGTGCATCGATCGATCGCATGGGGTGTATGCGGATCTTCCAAGACTTTAGATACTTGAAGAAGATTGACTTCTTCTTGAAAGGAACGGCCGGAGGCGCATCGTCCTCCAATTTATCCCTCTTTCGCTTCTTTGTCTTGGAGGTGCCGTCTTCACGATCATCGTCTTTCTTCTTCTTCTTCTTTCAAACTCGCACTCCAAGTCCTTCACCATGTCAAACACCTTCGGACCATAACTAGTCGTTGCCGGTGAGGTTTCGACTTCGCCCTTGTTGTCAAAGTATTTTTATTTTTGCATCTACTTACCTATGCTTAAGAGGAAGCGTCAGGTTCCATGTACACGCTTTTTTGTGGATCCTTTCGTAAGTGGAGCAAGCTTCGATGCAAGCTACGGGTCTTCCCTTTAATCGCCCGATAATGAAAACAGTAGGGGTAATCGGTGATGGTGACAAAGATGATGGCACGAAGAGTGAACTTACGCTTGCGAACGTCAACCATCCCGACCCCATCATCAAACAAGATTACTTGCATCTCCTCCATGAACGGCTCCGGGGAACACATCTATATCGCTTGCCGGCCGCCCGGTCCCGTAAATGAGCATGGTGAGCAAAACATACCTGCGCTTTTGACAAAGATGTGGAGGTAGATTGTACATGGTGAGGACGACCGCCACGCGTCTTTGTGTGTGCTGCTTTCAGTCACCGAATGGGTTCATTCCGTCGGTACTCAATGCGAACCGAACGTTCTGGGGCTCCTCGCAAAGTCGGGGTAGGCGGCGTCGAAGTCTTGCCACCGCTTAGCATCCGAAGGGTGCCGTAGCTTCCGTCATCCTTTACACGATCGCTAGATGCATGCCGGTCATGTGCTTAGCATCCTCGGGGTACCCATAGAGAGCCCGCAGCGTCGATGGCCGGAAAAGTACCACATTGACAACGGCGGGCGTTTCCTCTGCGTGTAACCTTCCTCTTCCTCGTCTGCGTTGACATGATCTTCTTTGCGGCGCGACCGGTTTTCTTCGCCCCTTCTTCTTTTTTTTCACCCGCCCCTTCCTCATCGAGCTCATCGTCCGTCCACGCGACGTCCGGCATTCCGCTTGTATCGACTAGCGCCCGCGGTCACGGACAACTAGTCAAATTCTCGTGATGATCGCCCCCGATACAGGATACGATGGTTGGGGCAAGCATCGAACTTCTTCACTTTCATCGCCACCGGCCGGATCAACTTCTTAGCACGATCACGTATTAGCGGGAACCTTGTTAGGCGTTGGATACGTGGAGGCGGGTAACTTACGAGCTCATTGAAGCTAGTGTCGGACCGACCATGACGAGACTTCAACATCGATAAATTCGGGTTAAAACTCGGCGCCGTGCAACCCTTAGGACTGTTTTTTTGTAAAGCGGATCAATTGTCGCCTGTTTCATCCGTTTGAAGTTCTCCAACCATCTCGGGCACCCAAACGTAATGTCGCCCTCATCGAGTCGGTTGACCAAATCTTCAAAAACCCGGACATCCTCGGCTGCGTCATAGGATTCTCCTCGCGCCGCCCCTCTACCACCACCACCACCGTCATCGCCGTCATCGCCGACGTCGGTACCGTGCTTTTGAATAAATCGATGGAATTGGACCGCCGGTGGACTTTCGTCTTGGATCGTAGGAGACCGCACGGCATGGATCGGCCGGTGGATCGAAGGGTGGAACTTCTTCGCCGTGAAAAGTCCGACCAAATAGTCACCGACGAAGCCATGCATGATTAGGTGAGATCGCACCACGATGTCATTGAACGCTTTGATTCTTGCATTTTGCGCAAGGACGGATAATCGCTCGTTGAATTATCTCGGTTGTGTCGCTTTGCTCGAGCAACAAACTTCTTCACCTCATCATAGTATTCGTCATCAACCCTCCTCATCTCATACATCCAATGGGCTCGGTGCCTCTCCATCCCGTCTCCCTGCTCTTTCAAAAGCTAAATGCCGTTACATAGTACTCAAACCAAAAAAAAAAAAAGAAGTTCCACCATAGATCTAGATCTAGAGAAAGGCAGTTTTCTCTCTCCTCCATGGATCTAGATGTAGAGAGGGGATGAAAAAGAGGGAAAAGAAAGATGAAAAGAGGCATTTACCGACCAATTAGTGTCTTCTCCTCCTCCAAATCAAAGCCAAATGTCCCAAATCAAAGTTTTTGTCAAAATTTGGGTCAAAACCTCCTCCCCCCCAAACAAGTTGGAAGAGGAAGATCCGTGGAGAAGATGAAGGGGCGGCCGCCCGCATTTTATAGGCGTCGGGACCTTTTGCGTGGCGGGCGCCTTAATCCGCCCGCCACGCAAAGAAGGCAGCGTGGCGGGCGCCGCAACGCGCCCCGCCACGCTTAATATATTTTGCGTGGCGCGCGCGTTGCGGCGCCCGCCACGCGGTAAGTTTATATTTTGCGTGGCGGCGGCGCGTTAAAGCGCCCGCCACGTGAGAGTGCGGCCCCCGCCGGCGAAAGCGGGCGATCATTTCCGTGGCGGGTGCAAATCGAATCGACTCGCCAGAAATCGAATCGGTACTAGTGAACGAAACAGTTGATACCTAAAATGACCCACACACTAATCCATCCGCCGGTTGGCAAGCGTGGACAAATGGGCATCGATCACGGCGACCTACGTACACCACGCCCACGTGGGCTCTTTGGTTCAAAGCACAAATTAAAGCCAGATGTTGTCGTATTGACGGTCCGAACCGAACAGCGTCGCGGCCCGCGCGCGGCGGTCCCGCGTGGCCAGTGACGTGGCACCCTGATGAGATGGAAATCATTGCCCCCGCTGTCGTTGCGGGGCACGATACTTAAGTTGGAATTAATCATGACACGTTTATTGATGAAACGCTTTTAATTTGCAAATTGCATATCAGGATGTGGTTGCATTGCCACCATTTATGAACCCGCACGCACAAGCGGGTGCAGTGGGCTCGGATCATATCAGAGCCTGGAGAGTGGAGAGTATGTGTCGTCCGGTCCACCCATCAACAGTTGCCCATCTTGAGTGTAATGCTTGACGATACAGTTCATCAGGGTGCAACTGGACGTACACGGCGACTGATGACAAGCAAATTAAACGTTTGTGGGCGCGCGTGTGTGACGACGCGCGGACGCGACGGATGCAGCAGTCCGTCCGACCGATCGGTCTGTCACCGGCCGGCTACGTCGACGTCGTCGACACGACGGACGGGCGGGCGGGTCTCACGAGCGCGTGCGGGTGCACTGTACATGAAATGAACGGAGCCCTGTGCCGCCGGCCGTCGCGCGCGATGCGTGCGATTTGACCCGGGCGCTGGAGCTGATGTGAGGTCACGCGCCTCGCCTAACACAAGCATGATGACCTCCCATGTGCTTCTCATTAATTGCATCAGGTGACGGTAATGTTGACGGAACCAACGGTTATCACCGCTTTGTTCGTTCGTCGCTCACCGTGCCAGATCTTTTCCATGGCATTTTATTCCGTCCCGTCGAGCAACAGGTGGGTGGTGCAGAATCTTAGCGCGCGGGGAAGTCTCACTCATGTTACAGGTGATACATACTCCACAGTTGTGCTTATAATAATGTCCTGGGCCCTAGCCAAGTAATTCAGCGGTTAATATCGCGTTGGAGCCCATGATTTTGGGGGCAGAGAGTATATAGCACGCACGATAACGGCATATACGTGTACACTCAAAAAAATCAACCATGGATGATCTGACATCATGCCTGCTTGCTTTATTAGGACTTGAGCACTTTTTATTTGTAACGAAGTTGTTATGGAGACCAATCCAATCAAATAATTCGATCGGCCGGTGTGCTCCACACCACTGGGCATGCATGCTGAGCTAGCTCCTCGATCGATCGATTCGATCGGAATGAGTGTGCAGGCCACGGATGGCACGTCGTTTCTGATCAATGCTTGCCTTTGCCGGGCTCTGCTGCCCAATGAGTAGTACTACCGGTGTTGAGAGGTCATCAAGTGCAATGAACAGATGCGACGCCAAGAAAAAGCACGCAACTAATTGCAGGGTTAACAGCAAGGATCCGGCCGGCCGAGGAGGTCCGGGAGGAGGATGGCTGGGCCTGGGACCGGCACCCTTTTCAGCTTTTAATGATTAGATTACGGGAAGTTAATGTAAAGGCGTAAAGCAGCAAGAGATTTTTGCGCCGCTCTGCCCCTCAGCCCATCCATCTTCTTCTTCCTCCGCTTTGGGGCACCAAGAGTTGTCATCAATGTCTCATAGCAGAGACCGTGTCAATGTCCTGATTATAATAGGTTTACGTTTCCGTCTGCAGGAAGTAACTATAGCAAAAAAAAAAAACCTTGCTAATTACCCACTTCTAGTAATGATTGCGTTGTTGATGCCGCCAACTAGTTGAGACTTTCAGATCCAAGTTGGGCAGTCAGACTCAGCCACTCACTGATGTTGTGGATGCGTGGTTCATGATCCATGGTACCGAAGGAAGCTTCAAATCAGGCGGCTCTCCTCAGTCCTCACATACATACATGCCACTGTGGCAGGACAGAGCTTTCGTTCAGTTGCCGGGCCTGCATCCTCCCTCCCTCACTCCCATCCATCTTGTCTTCGCAAGACATGGCATAGCAGCTTGTTTTTGCCTTTTGTTCTGCAACAAGATTCTCTATGTACCAGTGGAACGATGCAGGGACGGACATGGATGAGCTGGTTACTCAGGAACTTGCTCAAATCCAGGAAACATCCTCCATCATTGATCTTGATCATGGAGCAACTTGCCGGTTAATCATCATGTGGTGAACAAGAGTTAGCAGTAGTATCAGGCCACAAAAAAAAAAAAAGTTTTAGCTGCACCACGACGTCCAAGTGCTATACCAGCAGGAGTCCACATCCACATACAGCCCCCTCGCTCAGACACACACAGTGACACACAGAGAAAAAGGAGGGAGGAGCCAAGGCATAGTTTGACCAAGGACACCTGAACAGCCCCATAGATATGCCAACAAACACCATGCACAAAGCAGAGAGCAACACTATAGAAGTGAAAGAGTACTGAATATATGTAGTGGGACACATAATCTATAGCAACCAACAGTATACATATATTGTTCGTGGATCCTTCCATGGACCTCCATTGAAGCCATAAATTTTTTGTATCGGATCGGTTGATGAGCAAATCAGGCAAAGCACTAGGCAAGCAAAGGCGCACTCAAGGAGGACGGAACGGATCTTCGGCGCATCTTAATGTGGTGTCCAATCCATGGTCCAACCTGTTTCTACTATGCTATGCACACTGATGCACCCACACACACGCCCACCCAAAATAAAAGGCGCCATCTTCAAGTGAGTGGAAGCTTGTTCCGCAAAAAAAAAGTGAGTGGAAGCTTCACTAAGTACACATATATGTATGCATATATACAAACATATATGATATACGTACATCTTTTAATCGATGCCGTGCGGCGCCGCTGTTGTTGTGTTCGTAGCACCAGCCATCAGGTCCCAGCTGAATCTATCTATCCATGCCGATGCCCGTGTGTCCTTGTCCTCGCTCGCGGTCGTGGTGCAGATACACATGAATGAGTCTCCTTCCTCTCGTTCTCAATGGTGGTCCGTCCCGTCCGGGACTCCGGGTCCCCTTTGTTCGGGGCGCTGGGCTGCCGCTTTACCAGCAGCTAGCTCATCCTGATCCTGATGCGGCGGCCCCAGCGCCCACGCCGCTCGAAAGCGGCGATCATTGTTCGCGGTGGCTGGCAAAGCCGCGCGCGCGCAATCATGCCCTGCACCAAACATCCAAATCGAGCTGGGCTGGTTGGGTTGGGGAAACACAAAAGAAAAGAGGCGGCGCACGCACACGACCGACGGGCCTCTCGCTCGCTCGCTCGGCGCGCGCGGCGCGCGGCGAGTTCGGCGGTCGCCGTCCTTGGCCGGCGCGCGCGGCGAATCAACTCAACGGGTACGTACGGGACCAAGCGGAAGGTGTGGGTGGCCGCCGCGCGGTCCGCATTCATCGAACAACAATGCGGCATTCACAAGCACGACTGCACGAGCACGCCACCAAAAAGCTCCATCTAACTGAAGTTTTTAAGCACCGTGCGTGCCGCGCGCTGGATGCGATGCGACACTGTGCCGTGAGCCCGTGCTCGGCGTACTCGTACAGGCGTGTACAGCTACCGAAATGACCGTCCGTTCCCAGCAGGGTGTGCCTCGTAGGGCCGCCTGGCGGCAGGGCCAGATGACCCGAAAGGCTGGGGCAGTGATGTAACGGCTTGCGACCCCTTTTGCTCGGGCTTGTCCCGGGAGCGCTCGGCATGCCACCGTGCGTGGCTGCCCAGTGCAACGACACGGTGTGTGCCGAGAGGGGAACACGGGCTACGCCCTAGGGGCCAGGTTACCTTCAGGTATCCTTCAGGATACTAGCCTACTGTAGGGCGCATCGACAGGTGCCAGGAGCACCGAGCACGAGCCCTATACGATCTGTACACTCACAGGATTCGCTAGCATCGCCCGTATGCCACTTCTGTATAACTCGCAGAGATTGGTCTGTCGCGAATTTCCCGCTGTGGCTCCAGACTCCAACCGCAACATATCCCACGTCGACCTCTTTTCTCGATCGTCTACTGTAGTAGTGAATGAATCTCCAGAAAAGCAGAGCCCTGCGCGAATCTCAAAGAGGGCAAAGATTTACTGCATGTTGGGCATCGAACGCATTTGGGAGATCCGGAAAGCGGTAAAGCGCGCAAAAGAGGAGATCCTTCGCTTCTTTTCATCCAAAACTCGAGTAAAATATTATTGAATCTTTGATATACTACTACTAGTAGTGCTAGATAGTAGATGGACTACTACTGAGGCCTTGTATTGACAACGAAAGCAACAGATGGAAGTGGCGCCATGGTACTTGTGCAGTCGTGCGCCCATGCAATTCACCAATAGTTTACATTTTTGCAAAGAGAATATAGTGCTCCATTGATCGAGGTTTCTTTTTTGGGAAATTGAAATTTTAATGACGAGAAACCCTACCAAGGGGAAGCAATACATTTTTTTTAGATTATATTCAATTCAAAGTTCAAAGCCCTCACGGTATATAACAGTTTGGAAAGTACGTACTACTATCCATGTTTTCCGAATGCATTGCTTGCTTTATGCGGACATGGATTCTTCTGCGTCGTTTGGCTTTCGTATGTCAGCACGGCGCACGGATTTTGATGCTGCCAAACCACACAGTACTATGTCGTTTTAGTCTTGTTGTTAGAGGTCCGTCCAATATAATTTTAAAAAATAAACGATGTTTGGGTAGGATTAAGCTTCTAATTATCCAGTACTGGACATATGCTACAAGAGCTTTCTCTTCCTTATTTTCCACATTTAGCCTCTCATTATAAGCTTTAGTGACCAGTTACAACTTGTAGCGCGGGGAGAATTAGGAGAGGCTCCATACAACTGGCGGCTATAGTCGGGGCTGGAGCCGTAGTTGACCTGGTATTAGATCCGCCCCTACTTTGTATGCCAAGTAAGATCTCCTCTTAGCGTAGAATTTTTATACAAGAACATGGAAAACAGGATTGGAGTTTCCCTGCCACTTCCAATCCTGTCGGATTTACAAAAGAGGACTTTGGAAACAACACATGAAAATGTAGCAAGCAAACGGTCGAATGAGGTTGAACTTGGACCTCAAGTATAGTCCTCGGAAATTTCTTTGGAATGGCCTAATCCATATTAATTTTAAAGGTTGTTTTAGAAAGCATTTCTTTTGTTCCAAATGCGTTAACGTTTTTTTTTTAGTCTATGAATGGAATGCTCAAAATGCATGGCTATGTTTTCCCTTGGTTCGGAAGGGCCCCAAGAAAGGCATAAAATAGTGATATTTTTCACTGGAACTAGCTCCATAACACCATAGATATATATCAAATTATCAAACATGAGCCTGCTCTATGAATAGAGTGATACTATTGAAAGCATGATTAATAAATACGAGCGATTGGACAGAAAACTGCACATCCTGATGGAGTGGCATTTGCTACTCCACTCGTGCAAATTGATGGGGACAAGAGGATTACGAAGACATGCTGTCGATCGGCTGTGTTTAGAGCCCTGATTCCTCCCCAAATTTCACTATGCAAAAAAAATTCCCCATCACATCAAAAATGCGATGTACTAAATGTAGGTAAAAAATTAAAATAATTACACAGTTTAGATTTACATCATGGGACTTCTTTTGAGCCTAGTTACGCTATGGTAGGATAATATTTACCACTAACAAACGCGCCGCGATGTGACATACATGTCCCATCCATCCAAAATTTTGCAGACCAAATTTGGTGATCTAAACACACCCGATGTAGCACCAAACGGATGGGACTACACTACACAGTGGCCCGTGGCCCGTGTGGGGAGGGTGATCAGATCAGCAGCATGGCGCCGTTTGTATGTTTGGAAAAAGGCGTTCCATGGACCATCTTTGAAATGGGCAGATCTCCCAATAATTCGGGTCTAGGTTCGGGTAATTTGGATTACGGATAATGGGTATCGGGTATTTTGCCTATGACTAATTACTCCCACCGAGTCATTGATCAACCAAGCACCATTTTCCCTTTGCTCCAAGAGAACCTGTGTACTACCCTGCTGCTTAAAACATCACTATCTCCCAGGTACTGTTAACAAGGAACATTCTAGGACAACTATTATAAAGATTAACTAGATATTTCTGTCAACTTGTTGAATCCAATTGCTTGAAATCGCCATCGGCGGCAGTAGCAAACTTAGTTCTTTCTTAGTTTACAACTTTTCTACGCCACCGTTAAAGCCCAGGTCATTGTGTTAGTGTTTTACATGTGCCCGCCCCCCGGATCTCGCCATGGGAACCTGACAGGTCGTGTATCTTCGAACCATCTATTTTCTCTTAATGAAGACGAGCTGAGCTTGCTTTTTAAAAAAAAAATGCTTGAAAGTGATTGGGTTTATTGGTGGTATTGATAAAAATACTGCATCTTCTTCTGTTCTATAATGCGATGAATTATGAGTGTCATAAGTCAAACTAGTATATGATTGATCAAGTTTTATTGGTGGTATTGATAAAAATACTTAGTTTTTTTTGGATAATGGAACTAAAATAGTTTAAGATTGATCAAGTTTAAATAAGGAGGTAAAGTATGAAATACCCTCTCCGTAAAAAAAAAAAAAAAACTCTAGAATAATCACCCTTAGTCAATTTATCTTGAGTTTGACCAATTTTATAGTGAAGAATAAAAATACTTATAACACCACATAAGTATGCTATGGAATACTAATTTAATATCACAAATACTAGTGTTTTTTTTTTTTTCTAGATATCTCATCATCGATGTAAGGATTCTAACTTGACTTCATTTTTTAAGATAAAAGTTAGAATATTTCCATTTGAAACAAATTCATAATCACGTGTATTATGGGGTTGTTTTTGGTTCGACGCCGCTGCTCGCCACGCCACGAGCGCTGCTACGGTACAGTGTGGCGGTCAAATCGACCGTCACAAGTTGTGGCCGCCACAGGTTGCGCGTGGTGGGGTGCGGCGGGAACCAAACAGACCATGAAAGACATGTGAGTACACTAATCCATAACATCAGCATACATTTGCTGTCCAGTAGCACTGCAATGGTCTCAGGAGTAGTCCTACTATCAAAAGTGTTTGGTCAGCACCAAAGGCTAAAAAACTCTGGTGGGGTTTGACACTCTCGATTTATATGCCAATGGTAGCGCACGACACCACCTCTCCTAGTCTCAGTTTTTAAAACGGGCCGTAAGGTATAAGAGCTTTACAATCTGGCAATCAATAGGAAGAGGAAGACACGATTTATATGCCAATGGCAGTAGCACACACCTGACACCTCTCCTCGAACAACCTAACCCAAATTTAGCAACTCGGAAATCAGTTTATGAAGAAAACACTATCAGATAAGCTAATTAACCCCAGCCAAAAGCCCAAAACTTGCAGGTTCGCCTTGGTTTTGGAGCTAAAGAGCAAAGGCTAGGCTATTGTAGGTAGCAGTAGAACCGTAGAAGGGGAAAGAAGAGAAGAGAAGGGGCCCCAACGCTTTTGCCTTTATTCCCTTCATATTTCTCAGCTCCTTTGCTGTTTGCCCTCCTCAGTCACTGCCCACTGCCGCCGCTGCTCCCCACTCCCCTACTCTCCCTCTCCTCTGCTGCCCTGCCGCCCTGCCCTGCCCAGCTCGTCTTCTCGAACAGCGCGAGCGCGCAGACGGGCGAGGAGCAGCGTGTCCGACTGTCCGTCCGTCCTTGCACTGTCTGCAGCCAGCCTCCCTCTCTCCCCCGTCTGGCCATCCATCTCCCTCTCCAGGCCTTCAAATCCGCGGCCGCGCCACCCGCTGAGCTGCTGCCCCGGTCCTTGCATTGCTCGACAGCGCTGGTCGCCTCCGTGCCTTCCGCCGTGTTCCTGGGCGCCTCGCCTTCGCTCATTTACTTCCGCTCCTGTTCTGCCTTGCCTCTGGGGGCGTTTCCTTTTCTTTATGGCCCGGAGCAGCGTTTAACTGCTTCCGCCATTGATCCGGCGACCTCAGCTCTGGGTTTGCTCTGTTGTCTGTGGAACAGGAAGCCCCTTCTCAGCGCTCAAAGTCCCGCATTTCATCGAGGTTTTGCCTCCGGTTCTTTCCTTCACCGGTAGGGATTTCTGGTGTTGGGGTGCCACCAACAGGTTGTTGGCTACACCGTGGGTGTCGTCCTGCTCTTTGGTTCCTGCGTTCTGCGGCGACCGCTTTCTTTTTTCATCTTCTCTCCGTGATCTCGCTAACTGTATCCTTGGCCGGTTAGCCCCTTTTCTCCTTGCTTTCTTCTCTGCGCTGCCTTGGAGTTTCGCCAAATACTAGTTCTTGGTTCGTTAGGCGGCGGCCCATAGTTTGTGGACAAACAAGGGCCAGTTCGGTCTATTTCATTTCACAAAAGGGGGAAAAAATTAGGTGGCGGAATCCTGTTCTTTCCTGATTCCTTTTGGGAGATACCGTTCGACAGGAAGTAAAAAGCGGCCAAGTTTGGAGGTTCTGTGGAGGGAGGAACATATCCCTTGCAGCTGCATGAGGAAGCATTGAGACAATGAGAGATGACAATTCAAGCAAGAACAGGGTAAGCGTGTTCCCCCAGATTGCCAGCTCCATCATGTTCGTATTGATGTTTCCGTGTTCGTCTCTGATCGTGCTTTTTTTTGGTTGTGATTGGAAAAAGCTGTCCTGGTCCAAGACCCTTGTTAGGAAGTGGTTCAACATCAAAACAAAGGCCAAGGACTTCCATTCGGATTATGCAGCTGACGAAGGTACATTCATATCTAGCAACACGTCTTTTCACTATCTCATCTAACAGCAAAGAATCTGCTCATAAATTTTGCATGAGTTCTGTTATCAGACATCTTTTTGACTACAGTAGGTTGCAGTAGGATCGGAATGCTTGTTCTTTTCATGTGCAAATTGGCCTCATCCTTGCTGTTCTCTCCAGTCAACCTTCCGCACCCACCGTTGCAGAAGCAACCAGAATATGCTAGTGTAGTGACCCCCAGTAAACTAGGATTCTCTTTTTACTATATCTGTGCTGAAAATTCCTTCTGAAAATTTCAGTCGGAGTGCAGTGGAGGACCAGCTTCTCAGATAGAGATGCATGCAAATCCAAAAAAAGTAGGACAGGTACATATTGTTTGGCCCTTGACAGTAACTATGGTATCTTCAGATTTCTTTTTTCACCCCGTTGTTTTGTTGTCGTGCTAAACTGCAAATGTCAATATCTAGCTATCTTTATGTTTCATGGTGAGTGTGACTGAGTTAACTTTTATATTTACCTACATAGAGAGGTTGCCTAAGAGGAATGTGGAGCGAGATGATAGAGTAGGAAACGGAATTGATGGTGCTTATATTACAAACACACAGGACTACAGGTAAATAGATTGTTTCGTTTATAAGATTTCTTGACCAATCCACTGACCATTGGTTTAAGGAAACTCCTGTGATATGACAATCCATATACCTGTGTACATAGGGTCTTTGTTGGCACATGGAATGTGGGCGGAAGGTCACCATCTAGTCATTTGAATCTCGAAGACTGGCTTCATACTTCTCCTGCTGCTGATATATATGTGATAGGGTATAATACTGCATTTTATAAATCAGATTACTTCTCTCTAAACTAAGAATAATCTCTAAAAACTCAAAACAAAAAAATTCCTAATACGGGTTGTTAATGCCAGGTTTCAGGAAATTGTTCCCTTGAATGCTGGTAATGTTCTATTGACTGAAGACAATGGTCCAGCGAAGAAATGGGTTTCCCTTGTTAGAAAAACTCTAAATAATCTTGATCAACAAGGCTCTGGTGTCTATAATTACCACACCCCCTCACCAGCTCCAGATCCAATTGTGGAGCTCAATGTTGACTTTGAGCGTCATCAAGAAGAAGACAAAGGAACTCGTCATTTTTCCATCGACGCTCATTCCAATCCTTCAATCGTAGTTCAAGGATTGACATGATGGATCCACACTTTCGTTAGTGGACCGCCGATTCAGTGTTTGTGACCGGATTAGCTTCGAGCAGGCCAAGTGATGTTGACACCAGTATGAGGTGTGGTGGGTCATCTGATGATGAGAATATTGACGAGGAATCACCTAGTGGTATATTCTTCCCACTAATGCCATGTGCATATGGTGCTCCACTATGCACTGATTCTAGGTAAGTAACTGAAGATAAATAGCTCATCTTTCCTCATAGTTAATTTGCTTTCTGAGCTAATTAAATGCAATAGTTCCCTGTTATAGAGTAATGTTTCACTGAAATTTCTGTCACTGAATTCCCTGAGCTGAAATTAAGATTTCAATGACAAATCAGGTATTGCTTAGTTGCCAGCAAGCAAATGGTTGGAATTTTCCTCATGGTGTGGGTAAAAGTGATATAAGGGAGCATGTGAAAAAACTTGAAGGTTTCATGTGTTGGTAGAGGTCTGATGGGCTACCTTGGAAACAAGGTATCATTTGCAATCTGTTTCAATTCTGTTAGGCGTTCGATATATAATATTTACACCAAACTTTGCATGTACAGTGTAACTTTTTTCAACTACTATTTAAGATCTTAGCTTTATTTGCATCCATTTAATTGAACTTTTCTTTGGTAAGCCCTATTCCTGATTTCTGTCTTTTTTTTCCAGGGATCCATATCGATCAGTATGTCTCTGCATCAGACAAGCTTCTGCTTTGTTTGCACTCACTTAACATCAGGCCAAAAAGATGGAGATCAACTTAGACGAAATGCAGATGTAGTGGAAATCTTGAGGAAGACCAGATTCCCTCATGTTCATGGAGCAGGTGACAAAAAGTCACCAGAGACAATTCTGGATCATGAGTGAGTGGTGCACTAGTGCTTCTCGTTTTCTGCTATTTCCAGACCAGTTAAACACTTCATAGCTAAAAATTCAAGAAAGAAATTTGAAAGCAGCAAACCTTATTCTATACATTTTATTTCTTTGCAGTCGTATTATTTGGCTTGGGGATCTGAATTACCGGATAGCTCTTTCCTATCGCTCAGTGAAGGCTTTAGTTGAGATGCACAACTGGAAACAGTTGTTGGAAAAGGATCAGGTTAGCTATTTTCATGCGAACTCAATGCAGAGTTGTGCCTGTTGTTATAGAGATGCCTCTCTTTGGTTATCTTATGCTTGAAATTCTTGTTACAGCTTCGCATAGAGCAAAAGATTTGGCCGGGTCTTTGCAGGCTGGAAAGAAGGGAGGATTTACTTTCCTCCCACTTACAAATACTCATACAACTCTGATAGATATGCTGGTGATGACATGCATCCAAATGAGAAGCGAAGGACACCGGCGTGGTAAAGTCCCCCCAAAAAACTGAACTTATTGTCATAATATTCACCTTATTGTCATAATACTCACCTCCTGCTATATGTATTGCTTTCTGTAGGTGTGACCGGATTCTATGGTATGGACGAGGTCTATCCCAATTATGTTACGTGCGTGGCGAGTCTCGGTTCTCGGATCACAGGCCTGTGTACAGCATATTCACAGCAGAGGTTCAGATTCCGAGCCAAGCTCAGTTTGGCGGCATCACTCGTTCTGCCTCCCTCCTGGGGCTGGACGAGCTACCATACCCGAGTTATCCACGCAGTTACATGGACATAAATTTTTACTGATTGTGCGTCTCGATGGAGGATGGAGCCAGCCAAGGTTTGTATTCTATATACTGCTGGCACCACATCCAAGTATTATTGTTTAAAGCCTCGTTGCTCTGACTGATGCTCTGAATTCCATGTGAAAGCATTCCTTCTACTCATCATAACCCTCCATGTGGTGTTCACTGCAGAGTGCAGACAGACATTCCTCGTTACTCTACCTGAGTGGCAGGGCGCACCTTCTGATGACTGACTGACTGACTGAAGTTCATTTCTCCCAAGGTTCCATCAGTTGGAATGTTTGAAGCTAACAGGTGACTGGCTCCTGAACTATCCTATTTTATGCCTTTTGCCATGTGTTTCTGTGCCCCTGGTGTCTGTAATTGGCATCACGCAATGTTTTTTTCTCAAATGATGTTTGGAAAATTTGCTGTTATTGACACACCCCAATTCCTACCTGTCTTCAACATGCAGATACTCGAGGATTTGCTTTCTGATTGCACAGTTTTGAATCTAACCATCAGCGAGTCCCGGTTCTCCGGGAGAAAAAGAAAAAGGAGTGTTTTTGTGTCAAGATAAGCTGATCCCTAACATTCTCAACTCTGAAGGTAAATTATTGGTGTTGTGCTTCCGTTGGAACACAACACCCCCATTGGTGACACGATTCTTCATTTCCCCGGCCGGCCGTTCGAGCTTGGAAGAATGCCGGGCCTGGTTTCTTCTTCTTCCATTTTGTTTGGTTTTTTGCTTTTGATGTCCTGACCTGATGTAATGTAAAACAAGAGCCGCGGCGGCATGGGCTCAATCAAATAGTATTTTGTTCAGTCGGAATGGAATGATGGCTTGTACAGCAAACTGTTCCCGTCAGGCAGGCCGTCACCTTTCCACAGACCATGCATGGTTAGCTAGCTATATGCAGCCTATCTGTTCATGCTTGCGGCGAGAAATGATCACCTGAACAGCATGCATGCATGCGTGCGTGACAACATTCGATTTCTGAACGCTTGTGCACAAAGCAACCGTGCTGAAGACGCAGAGGCTGCTGCTGCTGCCTCGATCCTCATTGTGCTGGGTGCTGCAACTAGGTTTTGCTTTGTTCAATCTCTTTTCCGTCTCGAGAAGAAGGGAAATGTATATGCTAGGCGAAGAAAAAGCAAGAAGCGGTGTGGGCACGGCAGGGGACATGAAGGCAGCGGGGACCCCAGGGCAGGGCAGTACTCATCTCATCGGGCGGGACACAGAGGGGTGCATGCGATGCCATGGCATGACAATGCCGATGCCATGCCGAGCAGACAGGCATGTACCCCTGGTCTACTCGTGGTAGCGCCACCCCTGGTTGCCTTTATCAAAAGAATAGAAGGGGAAAAAAAAACTGAGACGAGACGAGACGACGCGACGCTCACCTCCTGGTCCAAACTTCGAAGCCGTCCGCTCGCTAGCGCCCCAAAGCGAGTGGTGAGTCCTGACTAGCAGGGGAGGACCGAGGACCACTACACTCCGTTCCTTTGTTTCACTCACTTTTTCCCGTGGAGTACGACCCCTAGGCTGATTTTGCAAACAGTAACGATACTAGCAACAGAATGCTGCAATGCTGCTTATGAGTAGTACTTGAACGCCTGCAGTTTTGGATCAGCTAAGCTAGTGTGAGCCACAGTACGTGTAGACGCCGGCAGTCAGTACCATGCCAAGGCAAAGAATAGGCGGCGGGCCATACCGTACGTACAACTAAAAGTGAGTGCAGAGGGCTTGAGATTATAGCGTCACGTAGGAGTACTCAGTACAAACAAAGCGACTAGACAGTGCCACAAATTCAGAGTTTAACGTAAGGGTATGCTAAGCTGGTTTTTGCTGCTGCCGCCTGCCAGTGCCAAGCTTCGCATGGTTGGAGCTGAAGCTGGAGCCCTTACAGGCGGCGGACACTGGCCGCTGGCGTAGTACCTGCGCTGCGCGGCTGCACCACAGCGACGAGTTGTCTTGTTGCCTCCCAGTTCCACCGCTTCAGCTCCGAACCCCACACCTCCGAACCGATCGGTTTGGTTCTTCTGTCTTTATGAAAATTTGGTCATCGAAAAACGGAGATCAATCGGTTAGTTTCAAAAGTCAAGAACCAGGAAATTCAGTCTCGGTTAGTTCGGTTCAGTCTTCGATCAATTATTATGCCCAGGTCCAGCAATCTGGGGCGCCAGCTATAGTACTACATTGCTGCATGGGCCGTGTGAGTCGGGATTCTTAGGCCCAATCTTGTCGCTCCAAACCCTCCTCCTTGAAGGCCAGCCGTAGTTTACGTCTCCGACAGCCCACAGCTCACGGCCCGCGGCCTAAACACTTGACGACGGAGCCCAACAACGATGAAATCCACCGTGCGCGCAACGCAAGCCATCGCCCAAAAGCCTTCTCGGAGTCGGAGACGCAAGCAGGATCGCATGAACGCGTCCGCAGCACGCAGGAACGTCGACACCGTTTCGAAGTTGAGCGTCGCCCGCCGTCGTCGGATTCACTCGATCAGCACCCGCAGTATATAGTCACCGCCGCAACGCGCGCATCCTCACAAATTCCCGCCGCCGCCCCCACCTCCCACGATCCTCTCGCCGCCCTGCCTCCAGCATCCAGCAAGCAGCAGCATCCCGTCGATCGAATCACCCACCGCCTCCACTCGCCCCATGGCCGCCTGCGTAGAGATGGCACCAGCACCCGCCGCCGGCACAGCAGGCACGGCGCGACCGACGACCACCCGCAAGAGGACGCGGATCGCCATGGGCAGCACCGACGACTACGAGGAGACCAGCCGCCTCGGCGCGGGCGCCTTCGGCTCGGTCCACAAGGCGCGGCACCGCGGCACGGGCCGGACCGTCGCGATCAAGCGCCTCGCCGCGGGGCGGACGGCGGCAGCCAGGTGGCGCTGCTGCGTGAGGCCACCTTGCTCGAGGCGAGCGCCCGGGACAACCCGTACGTCGTCGGCTTCCACGGCCTCGCCCGGAGCCCGGCCACCATGGACCTCTGCCTCATCATGGAGTGCGTCGGCGCGAGCCTCGGCAGCCTCCTGGACCAGCGCCGCTGCGGCGGGATGCCGCCGCTACCCGAGGCGACGGTGCGCGGCGTCATGTGGCAGCTGCTCACGGGCGCAAAGAAGATGCACGACGCCCACGTCGTCCACCGGGACATCAAGCCGGACAACATCCTCGTCGCCGACGACCGCACCACCGTCAAGATCTGCGACTTTGGGCTCGCAATGTATATAGCCGAGCCGCCGCCGTACGAGAACGCCGGATCGCTGTGCTACATGGCGCCCGAGGTGCTGCTGGGGAAGACCGACTACGACGCCCTCGTCGACACCTGGTCGCTCGGCTGCGTCATGGCGGAGCTCGTCGACGGGAACCTTCTGTTCGAGTCATCCAGTGAAGCGGAGCACCTCGAGTTGATCTTCGACGTCCTTGGCGCGCCAGATGAGAAGACGTGGCCGTGGTTCTCGTCCACGCCGTTCGCCGCCCAGATGATGCCGAAGCTCAACATGCAGCGGCGCAACCTACTGCGCAAGGAGTTTCCCAGGAAAAGCTGTCCGAGGAAGGGTTCCAGGTACTCAGCGGCCTGCTCACATGCAACCCAGACAAGCGGCTCACGGCGGCTGCCGCGCTCAAGCACCCATGGTTCGCCAAGATGAACGCACCGGAGATGCCAAAGATAGAAGAGGTTCCATCAGCGTTGCCCAAGATCAAGAGAATTAGGGTGGTGTGTCGGTAACTTCCAATTGTGCTGTGTTTGTGTGCATGTAAAACTAACTTGTGTTCTTCAGAACACAGATTGTAATGCCTGCTGTATTGTTGTTGTGAATGCATATTACTACTGATATAAATTGCATTATTTGAAGGGACTGGATCTTTTTTGTTGTGCCTTTGAATGATTTTGATTCACCTTGCCATAAAGAAAAGATTCACCTTGCCCCGATCGCGAAAAAGATTCACCTTGTGCCATGAAGAAAGCACTAAACCCTGAAGTGATTTCTCTCTAAATATTGGTATGGCACAAATTTCACAGTATGTGCAGATGCTAGAATCGATATTGAACGTGCACGCACTTGAGTTCGGCCGATATTGATCTTCACTCTCTATTTAGTGCTGCAGATATAAATGTTGTGCTATGGTTTTCGTGCGCTTGGATGGTTCGATGGTTCTGTTGATCTTCGATTTTATCAGTTGGTGAAGCAGTATATACAGTATAGATTGTACTATTGTAGGTTCACCCAAGGTCCTTTTCTGAACACGTAAGCACAAAGCCATTCCACGTAAAAAACGTTTAACCCATCGTGGCAGTAAAGATTGGTGGACGGATGACCCTGTGGAGGTGGATAAATAAATTTATACAAAAATAAACTATAAAAGGAATTAGGCAGCACGATTAATTGTTTTGTCTCGGTCCAACAACAAATGAGTGGTGTGGAGCGTTTTTTTAGTGATTCTCCCAGGTGTGATGTTTGCTGAATAATACTTGTGAGGTGTTGAACAAGTGCACGTTTATTTGCATACTCCGTCCATCCTAAAAAAAAAAAATTGTCATTTTTGACTTTCAAACATTGTGTTTGACCGCTTTGTCTTATCCAAAATTTTTTATGTAAATTATAAAATAAGTAAATCAAGTATAAAAGTATCTCTAATGATAAAAAGTTATAACAAAGTAGAAAATATTTATAAAACTTTTTTTCGAATAAGACGAATGATCAAACATGATATATGGAAAACCTAAAAAACTACACTCTTTTTTGGGACGGAGGGAGTATCAAAGAACTAGTTGTTGCCTCTACTGTACATTTTTTTATGTTAGTACCTAATTGTGTCTTTTCATCATCACTAAGTGCACATTTACATGGCAACGTATGCTACGGAAACCGACTTCATATGCAAACTATGGAAAATACAATCAAGGCCACGTAATCTAAATTCAACGCGTGTGAGTTTTTGACTTAAACCCTCCACCTATTGGGTTTAAATCTAACCCGTGTGTGTTCGTTGTGGGAGGGTTTAAAAGTGAAAAAAGGCTACATGTCTTCATAGACGTTGGATCCAAAATTCTGTGGCTTTGATTGTATTTTTCTAGTTTACACGTTTTTTCATAATATACGTTCTCTATTTACATATGTAGATATATTCTTTTTTTTTTTGAAGGCTATGTAGATATATTCTTGGTACATGAGAATTGCCTATCTTTTTAAGCGTGCTAGAAAAGATTAGGTCCCAATTAAAGAACAATTCCAGTAGGTATACCATCCCGCAAACTTTTTGCAACATAGCAAATGTAAGCAGGCCCACAAGATCTTCTGTCATATCACATTTTTCTATATTTTTAAGACACTATAATTTCATTGGGTTAATTAGATTGATGCTATTACGTGGACACAAAGAAAGGAAGAGGAAAGAGAAGAGAAAAAAAAAAAAGAGGGGGAGTGAAGGTACAATGATCCATACAACAATACGTGTCTCCGCCGTATGGGTTTCGTTAGGGCCTAAGGCTACGTAGAGCGTGGTGCATTTTAAGTCTGTTTGGACTAACTCATCTTAGTCACGTGTTGTTTAGAAACACAGCTACATGTGCAACTCTCTAAATGAAGCTGAGCTATTTTGGTTTTTTTACAAAATAGCTTCACCAATAATTTCATACATGAATATAAGAGAGAAATGAGGAGAAAAACTAATAAGCTCCTTTCCTTTAGTTTATCATAGCTTATGAGATATAAGCTTCACCCATGAAACTGTTTTAGAAATGAATATTTATCAACAAAAAAGGTCACACCTAGAGGCAAAAAAAATTATAATGGCAGTCGTAAAACAATATTGTGATTTTTTTTTTTAATCCGCGAGCGAAAGTTGCATTGCAATTCATGTAGCCCAATTTCCTTCTCTCGGCGAAAGACAGGGGACACAACGATCCTCTTCTATCCGTGGGTCCCACCCCCGGCCCGTCCTTCCCCGTCGCGTTTCCGGGTTCCAGTCCGCGAGCCGCGCCGCGCAACCGCCGCCGCCGCGGGCCCATCCACATCCGCCGCCACACCCCCGTCCGCCCACCACCACGCCGCCATCCGCCGCCGAAGGCGCCACCCCCTGTCCGCCCGCTACCAGACTACAACGCCACCGTCCGCGGCCACCGCCTCGCCCCCTATCCGCCGCCGCCAGCTCGGCCCCGTCCGCAGCCGCGGCCCCATCCAAATCCGTCGCCATACCCGCGCCCGCCCATCACCACGCCGCCATCCGTCCTCTCCGTCCAGCTCCCTTCCGAATCCGAAGCAGTGAAGTAAGCCTGCGTGCGCATCCTCTACCTGTCTTTGATAAAACTGGGCCCCAAGCCCGCTCTACCCCGAAGGAACAAGGGAAGGGAAAGGAAACGGCAAGCGCTCCGCCGCCCTCCCCGGTCGCCGCACCGCTTCCCTCCCCACGTCGCAACACCAGGCCGCCCGTCGCTCGACTCGGAAGAACGGTCCTGGCCCGGCGCTGGCCCCGCCCGCCGTTTGCCTGTACCCCTCCTGCTCGGATCCGTGAGGTGATTCCGGTATCCACGGCGGCGGCGCTCTTCCTGTTGTCGCTGGCGCGATTCGATTTGTGTGTCGGTTTGTAACTGGAAAAGCAGCCGCATCATATTATTATTATTTACTTAGTTTTAGCTGTTTCTGATTTTCCTCATCTTGTTTTGGGTCCTGCCCTTCCTCATCTTTGTTGGGGCCTGTTCCCGGGTTTCTTGAGTTGTTAATGTCACAAGTGAGAAACCGACTATACCCAGACATTGTTTTAATCCCCACCTTTTTATTTTTTGCACATGGTGTTAATTCAATAGTTGTCCTTCACTCTGGCCTCTGACACCCCAGAGTAAACACAGAAGGAAAGGAAATATAAGTGTTGAGGTGGTGAAGGGGAAAAAGGATAAAAAAGTTACATTTAGCAAAGGTTGAGTGTTTGGAGAATTTGCAGTTCTCTGAGGTTGAGTGTTAGGAGAGCTTGTGAGGGCTGTGGAATGTCGAAGGCGAAGAACAATAATGGTTATCTTGGAGTCACTGAGCCAATCTCGCTGAGTGGACCGACTGAGAAGGACCTTATGCAGACAACCGAGGTTGAAAAGGTTGGGGATCTGTATATCAGATAAACCAAAAGCCCTTCTACATTTGTTTTTATTTTCCTTGGATTCATGCCATATGTTTTAACATCATGGTTTTGTTTGTGTTGATCAGTACCTTTCAGGCGCAGGGACTCTATGAGAGCCAAGATGGGGCTGTCTTGCGAGAAGAGGGTTTTAGGCAAGCTGGACCAGGTTGAACAACATCCATGGATGCCCTTCCATTTTGGATTATCATTCCCTAGGCCTATACTGATTTGAAGATGTTGGATGCTGTTGCAGACTGTGAAAGCTTGGATTAAGAAGGCTACTAGGATCAGTGGGTATGGGGAGCAATTTGTGCATGAAGCAAATGCAAAGATCTTTACATTTGGTTCATACCGCCTTTGGGGTAATCCACCTTACTGTTTCTTAAATATCTTTTTATATATTTTGCAGCCTCTGAATTAGGCAAGTTGTTAAACATTGTGCATATGGATTTTCTATTTCATTTTCCCCATGTACGATCTTAAAGTTTCAGTTAGGTACAGATATTTGATTATTGCTTCTATCTTGCTGTTTATCACAGTGGCTTAAAGGAATTGCTCTGAATTTGTTGTGTAATCTATCATGCAGGTACATGGCCCCTGGCGCCGACATTGACACCCTATGTGTTGGTCCAAGACATGCAACTCGAAACGTAAGAGGGGCTCCTTTTGAAATCCCAGAATTATTATATCACTACTATGATGCCGAATGAACCTTTCATCTTTTCCCTCCACAGGAGTACTTCTTCAGATGGCTTCACGATATGTTAGCTGAGATGCCAGAAGTTTCGAGTTACATCCAGTACCCGATGCTCATGTGCCTGTTCTGGGATTCAAAATTAATGGGGTCTCTATTGACCTTCTGTATGCTAATCTTGCTCACGCGGTAATTCCTGAGGTAAGTTTCTCTTACTGCATTGCTGTTTGAACAATCTTTCTATATTGCATACCATACTTGTCTTATACTAATTGTGACAAACAAGTAAACAATTGTACATTTTTGAGTAATTAATTAAAGAGTTGCTTGAATGCAACTTAATATTTGACATATTTGTTTTTGTTGGCATGTGCTTTATCTTGTGAATGATGCCTGGTAAGTGAATTGTTCCATTATTTATGCCATTTGATATACTCGTAATTGTTGTACATTGTTTGATATCAGGACCTAGATCTTTCTCAGGACTCCATACTGCATAATGTTGATGAACAGACTGTTAAGTAGTCTAAATGGGTGTCGGGTTACTGATCAAATTCTAAAATTGGTTCCAAACATTCCGGTTTGTATTCTTGCGATACCTATTTTGAAGTAAATGTTCGTAGTGTTTTCGTTGTTGGATTAATATCATTTGTTTTTTTTTTTTCAATCCAGAGTTTTCGCACAACCTTACGATTTGTAAGATATTGGGGCAAGCGCCGTGGGGTTTACTCAAATGTATGTTTCTCTTCTGATTTTCTTGTAACAGGAGTATGCTTTACAGTGTTGGCATGATATGTTTATAAATTCTGTAAATAAATGCTTTATGATCCTGTCCAGGTTATGGGATTTCTGGGTGGTATAAACTGGGCAATTCTTGTTGGTCGCATCTGTCAACTGTACCCAAATGCATCACCAAACATGTTGATATCTCGTTTTTTCCGAGTCTACAGCAAATGGAAGTGGCCTAATCCTGTTATGCTTTTGCCATATTGAGGAGGGCCATCTTGGTCTCCCTGTGTGGGATCCAAGAAGAAACTACAGAGATAGGGGCCACCAAATGCCTATCATTACACCTGCTTACCCATGCATGAATTCCAGCTACAATGTATCTGTTAGTACTAGGTATGTGATGATCCAAGAATTCACACGAGCGTTCGAGATTTGTCAGGTACATATTCTTTCAGATCTTTTTATTTCAATCCTCGGATCATGAATAGAAAAAAGATAGCTGGAGTTTAGGTTAGCTATAAGTTTTTGTTTAATCATATGTAGGAACTTTGAGTGTAACTCACTGCAAACATTAGGTTAAATGATAGTTTCTAGTGTAGGATACCTTGTGCTAAGTTGGTTAACTTTATTATGTTCTATTGTGTTTGCTAACTTTATTATTTCATACAGTAACACATTACTTATGCATCACCTTTAAATAATTGTCAACTTCAACATTTCAAGAGCATCTTATCTTCACTGTCCATATCTTCATTACTGCACAGTTTGATGCCACAATATTTGGTGGTTGGCTGATTTTTGTCACTTATTACCTAGACCAGCTCACTTATGGTATCTCATTATGTCAGGAATGATTTGCCCCTTTTAAGTAATTGGCAATGGAAGCATTTTCGTATATTTAGTATATACAGTCATGTTGTGTAGATTGAAGGGGGAAGTTGTCATATAACTGTATCTACTAACAATGTCCTGTTATTGATCTGTTCTGTACTCTGCATTAAATTTACTTTGAAACTAATTGTAGGCCATAGATGAAGGAAAAGCAGACTGGGGTGCATTGTTTGAGCCATATCCATTTTTTGAATCATATAAAAATTATCTAGAAGTTAATATCACAGCGAGAAATGAAGATGAACTCAGGAATTGGAAAGGTTGGGTGGAATCTCGCCTTCGCACTCTTGTATTAAAGGTGAATAATATATACATTTCATTGTTTTCATGAATGTGCACTGTCTCCTAAAATGCACTTTTTGCCGCTGATGCAGATTGAGCGTTATTCACATGAGATGATCCTTGCACACCCATATCCCAAAGATTTCTCAGACAAATCCAGGCCCTTACATTGCTTTTTACTTCATGGGTCTTTGGAGAAAACAAACCACCCAAGCTCAAGAAGCTGAGCAATTTGACATCAGGGGAATTGTAAATGAGTTTAAGAATACTATTTGTGCATATCAACACTGGAAAGAAGGAATGGACATTGAAGTGTCCCATGTAAAAAGAAAAGAAATCCCTCTGTTTGTTTTTTCCTGGTGGAGTGCGTCCTCGTTCTTCTAGAACAGCGCACAAGAACAGCCGCACCATTCCAACATGTGATGTTTCAGCTGATGATCAGGTGGGAAACCTATTGGGCATTGCCAGTTGTAGTGATGCTCAACCTCTACCATGTAATGGCAGCAATATGAAACAACCAGAACCAGATTTTGCTGGAGGCTTTCAGTTGCCGGGAAGTACTTCTGTGTTGCCCCTAGCTTACCCAATAAAGTAGTTTTGAATGGTTCTGCTAATTTTCATGCAGAATCTGTTGAGCGTGAACATACAGAACAGTATCAGGAAAGCAAGTTTGCGACTGTGCAGAATGCTGCATGCCATGTAGTCAAGCAACTTAACAGTTTGCTGCCAAATTCAAACAACGGTTGGCAATTGTATGGATCTGATTCCTCTCTTAACAGTTCACAAAGAGAATGTGCAGGCAGTGCTGCAAACAACTTGCTGAACTTATCCCCAGCTATTCCAGCCACACCTGATGAACTTGATGAGCTGGTATCCCATCACCAAGTTAAAGCTATTCAGAAAGACGTAATTGCTGAACGGAGGCCATCTTTGGAGATAGGTTCTGAAAATAACTTGGAACAAATAAGCAGTCTGAGGCCCCAAGATTCTAATAATAATCTGAAGCGCAAAGCCAATCAAGAGCTCGAGGTATGATATTCTCTCTTGCATGATTAGTCTTTTGACTATATATTTCGCTCAGGTTGCTATTATCATCTTGACAACCAATACCTGATTTTTCTCTGCTTTTCCCTATGAGCTCTGGCCTCGCATTTTTCTATAGTTTCAGTTAGGATGTCCTGTTCCTGTCATATAGTTGCAATCAATAAAATGTAAATACAATCTATTTACCTTGTTTCATTTTCAATTACATGAGATATACCTACATGTGCTATTACAACTCTAAAGAACATTTTGTTGGTGCATAATTGCAGCAGTTACTTTTGTTGAAGTAGTCATCTAATTCCTAATAGTTCTGCACTGTGTTTGTGAATCTAGTCGTTGGAACTTCCTCACGGTGCTTCATAGCTTTGTGGACCAAATGTCTAGTTTACTACTTTATGGACCCAAATCAACCTGCAGTTAACTCTTTCCTGGAAAACAAAACAGAAAACTTTCATTTATATTTCTGGTGTTCCTTTGTATTTGTTATTAACATTGTTTTTGACTGTTTGTTTTGGTGCTCACAAAAGCCACTTGAGCTTAGCGTCCCATCCACTGGTGCTGCGCCAGCAGTCGACAGCAAATGCCCCAAGAAAACAACTCAGGTACTTAGTGCACCATCTGAGTTATCACCTGTTGTAGCCTGCTGTTAGTGTGATGTTACACATTAAAATTGGAATTCCTTGTTGATTTCTTTTGAAGATTGAGGTTGACAACTCTGGGTAAACCGAAGCCAGCCGAAGGAACTTCCTGAATCGAATTGCGCAGGAGCCAACATACGAGTTCATTTTTCCTTGTATTGAAGCAAGGATCCGTGGAAGCACTCGGCACATAGGCTGTTTTGGCACTGCGAGTTCAAATGAAATAACGGAGGCCACCTGACGTAAATGAGTGCAATTGTAATAAATTGTGTATAGTCATAGCAAAGTTGGCATAGATGTATGCAGTGGTACAATTTCTTAACGACTTTGTAATGCAATGGATCTGGTGCTACGTTTGTTTGCGAGAGGGCGCTCTTGTGTATGCTTTTCTGTGACAAACATAAAATTCATTAATGTTTTCTAATACTGCCACTCTGTCTAACAACTTGTCGAGGCAAGCTTCACCAAAAGCATATCTTCGGTCACTTGATGATGCCTAATTATTTTTTAGGAACTATTGGGGATGCTGTTTAGCTAGCAAATGTTTAGCATCACACAAGGGCTAATAGTTATTAATTGTTACGGATGAGCTAATAGTTCTTTGATGGGGACTATTTAGTATAACACAATGAACCAAAAAATAGTTAATTGTCAAGGATGAGCTAATATCATTCCAGGGACCGTTGGAGACAGCTCTTAGCTAACAAATGTGTAGCATGGCACAAGAGCCAATATCTAATTGTTAAGGATGAGCTAATAGTTCATTGTTAGGGATTTATACACTTTTTCTTTGCGATCACACAAGAGCCAATAGGTTACCAAATTCACACGCGGTTGTGATTACACACCAATACATTTTGCAACTAATGCCCAACATTAGCTATACTATGGATCTAAACATGTAGGGGTTAATAGTTAGATGGCTAATTTCCTGTGTGTTTGTACGGCTCTGTTCAGACAAGTTCTCAGCATAACTATGGTTCTCAGCTTTTGGTGAACGGAGTTCAGCACGGCAGCAAGCTGGACGTACCGTTGATGCCGTTACTCAGAGTTCAGTGGTTCTGCTATGTCCGTTCCCAGAGTAACGGCATCAACTGTACGTCCAGCTTACTGCCGTGCTGAACTCCGCAAGGGAACACTGAAGAAGCAAAGAGATATGGAACACGTGTCATTATTTATTTATATTGCCTCAGTAGCTTACAGCATCGTACACGTACGTACGTACATACAGAGCCACACTTATTGTACTGCCTGCCGCTTACATACTTATACTACTCGCAGTAGAGGTATATACACACACGTCGAACGTCTCCACTCAGGGCTCACTCACTCACACTACGTACGCACGTCGCGCCCAGCCACGTCGCCGGCCATCATCCTCGTTCTGCCGTCGATCGCGCGGCCAGCCGGCGGCCTCACATCCTGGCGGTCACCATCCTCAGAAAGCGTCTCCGCCACCTCCTCGTGGCGCCCGCGGCCGCCATGGCGTCCTTGGCGTTCCTCCTCCTTCTCCCTCCCCCACGGCCGCCGTGGCGTCCTTGGCGTTCCTCCTCCTTCTCCCTCCCCCACGGCCGCCGTGGCGTCCTTCGCGTTCCTCCTCCTTCTCCCTCCCCCACGGCCGCCGTGGCGTCCTTCGCGTTCCTCCTCCTTCTCCCTCTCCTCACACGGCCGCCGTGGCGTCCATGGCGTTCCTCCTCCTCCTCCTCCCTCTCCCCACGTCCGCCGTGTCGTCCTTCGCGTTCCTCCTCGCGGCCGCTCTCCCTCCTGCGGGCCAGGAAGGAACCCCTTCTCGCCGGGCGCCGAGCACCTCGTCCACCTCCTCGGCCTTGTCCGCGAACCCCAGCGCCTTGGCCACGCGGTCCAGCTTCGTGAGCGCGTTGTCGGCGCCGGCCAAGAACACCTTCTCGTTCTTCTCGGCGCGGATCTCGAAGCACACGATCTGGAGGTTGCTGTTCCTGGACGCCACCGCGACGTACGGGTGGCCTACGGGCACCACGAACGCCGTGCCTGGCGACAGCCGCGAACGGATGGTGTGGTACCCCTGCCCGGCTTCCTCCTCCTCGGATTCGGATCCTTCTTCCTCCTCGCTCCTCCGCCGGCCCTTGCCGCCCTGCTGAGACCGCGATTGGTGGTGGTGCGGGCACACGATCTCGACGTAGCCCTCGCCTTCGGACACGTACCCGATCTTGACCGAACGGGTGTTGAACAATGGCGCGCTCATGGACCCCTGTAAACCAAACCAAAGTGCTCATCAGAATCACTCGCCATTATATTGTGTTGATTTGGGTGGCCGGCCGGGGCCGGGGCGTGTGCGCACCGCGGTGATGTTGGCGAAGGAGACGCCGACGTCGTGGTCGGCGAGGTCACGGTAGCTGCGGGCGTCGGCCTCGTAGAGCTTCCCGTGCTGGTTGCCGATGCTGGGACGCTGGTCCAGGAGGCTGAAGGGCCCCGTGCGACTCGCCGAACGGCGGCGGGGGCCAGTGCGGGCCGTGGTGGCCGCCTTCCGAGGCGTGGCGCCGCAGCTCGCGGATCTGCTCCTCCGTGGCGCGCACGATGACCCCCTTTGTCCTGCCCGTGCTTCCCGAACAGCCTCTCCAGCCGCTCGCTTGAGGTCTTGTAAGCAGCTCTCTGGATGCTCTTGCTGAAGCTCGATAGGAACGACTCCGGGTTCCTCCCGCCGGGGCCGAAGAAGAACTGCAAACAAATGACACGTCAGTCGTCGGTTGGGCCTTGCAACTAACACTCCCCTGTCTTGATTTTAGAGGCTATAATTACCTGGAACTCGCCAGGCACGGAGATGGTGTGGAGGATCTTGGCGATGACCAGTTTCTTGCGGCCGTCAGTGTTGGCCAGGTAGGTGATGGTCCCGGCCGGCGCCACGAAGATGTGTCCTTCCTTGATGGTGTACGCCCGCCTCTCGCCGTTCTCGATCGTCGTCACCACTCCCTCGCCTAGCATTATATTAGCAAGCAATGAAATCCAGTCGATCGATCATCTGATTCTGATCAACAGCAAACGTCGCCCACGTACGGCGGCGTCGGTCCTGGAGCACAGCACAACACGTACCTTGGACGACGTAGCCGATGCAGTGCGCGTCGGTGTGGCTGGGCACGACGAACGAGCGCGGGCTCGCCTCCAGGACGGCCACGCGGTAGTCCCGGATGCCGCGGAGGAGCTTGGACGCCTCGTGGAACGGCGGGAGCGCCCTCACGGACCCCTGCTCGCTCCGGACCACGCGACGGAAGCTGCGGCGGTCGAACACGTACGGCCGCCGCCGCCCCTGCTCCTGCTCACGCTCATGCTCATGCTCATCTCCCGACGACGAGCCCTCGCCGCGCCGGTCGCCGCCACGGCGGTCGTGCTCGTGCCTGCCGCCCCGCTCCTCCTGCTCCTCCCTGCACTGCTCCACGCACCGGGCGCGCTGGTACCAGGGCCGCTCCTGCTCGCACCGGCGCACGCAGGACTTGTGGCCCCCGTGGTCGTGGTGGTCCTCCCACTCCCACGACGATGCCACTGCGGCGGCGCCGGCGCAGAGGAGGGTGGCGAGGAGGAGAAAGGCTCTGGTGGTGTTCGCCATGGTTTTGTTTAGTGCCACTGTGCTCTCGTGTGTTGGGTTGGCGGGCATGCAGAGGCGGAGTTGGCGGTCATTTATAGGAGCGCGGCGCCCTGGTACGTGGCGAGGGGGCGCGGCTACGTGGAGGAAAGGTGCGCCGCAGTAGGCATACAGGTCGCCACGTCCCGCCGTACTCCTTACCGTGCTTATCCGGCTCGATCGGTGCGGTGCATGCCAGGGTGTGGCCGCCTGTGAGCAGAGTTTGTCGCGGTACACGGTGGTGTCGTGTTCCTGGTACTCTGCTCTGATCCGCGGCGACCGACGGAGCGTGCGTGCAAAAGAGTTCTACAGGTACGTTGTATATGGACGCAATTAGCTAGCTGCTGTGAAACATTGAGAGGCATGAGCGGATCGACATGTTGCAATTTCTTTATTTTTGTAAATTTTGATTTTACAAACAAGTTTATTTTAAAAACAAAGGATTCTGTTGCTTACAAACATCAAAAAAAAAAAAAAAAAAAAAAATTGGAAACGCTCTACGTAAGTTTTGGTCTGCTCGTATGAGAGTTTTATAGAAACAGATATAAATATAAGAGAGTTGCAACAATTCAGATGTCTGAATTTCAGTTTTGATTTCAGATGACGGTCGCAGTTTGCAATTTTCAGTTGGAAAAAGTCCACATTACATCTTCCAACTATCACATAAGTTTCTTTTCCTCCTCAACTTCAAAACCGGACATATCACCTCCCTCAACTTTTCAAACCATGCATTTTACCTCCCTCGAAATGGTTTTGAAGGCGGTTTTTTCTACAGTACCAGTGCCTTTGTCTTTTTCTTTTTCTTTTTTAAATTCGGTTGAATCTTTTTGAAAATCATAAGTAAATCATAGAAAAAAATCATAAAATGAAAAATCTAGTTTTGTTGGACTCCACATGAGTAGATCTACACAGTGAATATATAATATGGTATACTTTAATTCAACAAAATAATTATAGAAGTTGCAGCTACGAATTATTTTAATTAATTATATATTCACTGTGTAGAACTTTTGTACTAAAGCATATCATATTATATATTCACTGTATAGATCTACTCATGTGGAGTTTAACAAAATTGGATTTTCTATTTTATGATTTTTCTGTGATTTAGTATGATTTTTCAAAGATTCAAAAATAAATAAAAAAAAAAAAAACAAAACCTTCGTAGCAAAAACTTTGTACTAAAGCATATCATATTATATATTCACTGTGTAGATCTACTCATGTGGAGTCCAACAAAACTAGATTTTTTATTTTATGATTTTTCTATGATTTACTATGATTTTTCAAAGATTCAACCTAATTAAAAAAAAAAAAAAAAAAACAAAGGCACTGGTACTGTAGCAAACCCGCGGTTACTGTAGCAAAACAGCTCGAGGGAGGTAAAATGCATGGTTTGAAAAGTTAAGGGAGGTGATTTGTCCTGGTTTTAGAGTTGAGGGAGAAAAAGTGAACTTCTGTGATAGTTGGGGGAGGAAATGTGGGCCTGTTCCTTTTCAGTTTCCCAGGGTAGCAGTCCAGACACATTCCACCCATCGGACCGGGCTAAACGCGCACAACAGCCGTGAGGCTATACCGTGCCTGGGCCAGGCCAAAATGCCGGGTCATGGGCTGTGCCTGTGGACCTCAGCTCAAATGGCCACCTATATCCACCACGAGCGAACCGGTCCTAGATTTGAGGTTGCGTTAACATGCCAGCCCACCTGGTTTAAGTTCTTAATTTACATGACTACGGCTGCTCGTATTTTTCTAGATTTGTTATAGGATCCACCACTACAGAATACTACATCATTGTCGGGTCCAAAACCCCTTCATTGCCAGAAAAATGAACCGGCAGTAGAGAAGCGGTAGGGATGTCAAGTTGGTTTTCAGTGTCGGCACTCTACCCGCAGTGATAAGCTTTAAAGAAAAAAAAATGATAAGCTTTAAAGAAAAAAAAATACTACGCATGCTCGCAGGCTACAGCTGCCAGCATGCTCACGGGCTCCCACCGTTACCGTTCTGTCAAGTTGTTTATCCCAGAAACAATTCATACATCACAGCCAAAGAAGAGATTCAACACATCATAAATAGAATCAATTTGTTGACACACAAAAATGTTCAATACATCACAAATCAAATCAATTCTTCTCCATACGAACATGCCTTCTTCCTCCTCTAGATTCAGCTGAGGCAAAGAAAACAGAAATCCATGAGATTTGAGGACAAACATCCAACTAAATCTGAAGTTCGGGGAAGAGGACGGGTTAGTTGCTTACCGTGGTGCAGAGAAAGACCCACTTCATGAAATCTGCCACTTTGGATCCATCGTAAGCCACATCTGCCTTGATTTGGCTGCACTCATCTGGATCTGAGTGTTGGAATTTACAAGTATGAGAATGCGAGACAAATCGAACAAATCATATACGAATGTGAGGATATGGAGTCAATTACCATAGTTGGTCTCCATGCTACTAAGTACTGACCTTACTGGAGACGTCCCGAAAACCATTTTAGGCGTCTTACATGTTCTTCTTGAAAAAGAAAAGAAGAAAATAAAAATCACTCTCACCTCATACCTAACTGCATGGATATGGTAGATCTGAGCCGCTCGGCGTGGGTTCGATGCATGCAAGGATACGACGAGGCCCTATGGATCTGAGCTTTGTGCGGTGGGAACAAGGTGCCGTGGAGAAGAGATACCCGGTGCATGCGGTGAGGAGAGGTGGGGAGAAGAGAGCTGTGTGGATCCATGCCCGCTTGCATGGATATGGTTAAGCCTCCATAGATCCGAGCTTTGTGCGGTGGGGAGTCGATGCATTGGAGAAGCCCGATGCATGCGATGGGGAGAAGAATGTGGTGGGGAGAAAAGATAAGACCGGATTCGGTTGGGGCGGTGACGGGTGGAGAGGGGACACGAGAAGAGTTAACAGGAAACAATAAAAACTTCGCGTTCAAATATGTAGTTCACTGTCGGGTCTACTAATGCACCCGACACACATGCCGGTATTTTATTTTAACCGGCAGTGATGTGTTTTTCACCGCTTGGTTGTGTGTAGCTTCCGGTCATTTTTTGATTTTGAAGTCTGAAATGGACAAACACCGGCGGTTTACTCAAATCCGCATTGATGGGGGCGGTAGTGATATACAAATCTGTAGTAGTGATCTACCGGTGTCGTGCTTTAAGCGACGTTCTCGTCGACAATGAGACGTCTGTTCAGAAACCTTTAGATCTATCGGCTCAGTCATTCGAAAGTGCTCGTAGAGTTACAGTTTAGGTGGTACGTGTGTTTATAGAGATGATTGTGTGTACATGCTGTGGGGGTCGTGTTGTGTGCAAATCTAAAAAGAAAAACTATATCCACCACGACTGTGACACAAGAAATGCTGGCTAGTGTCGCTGCTTCCCGGTGGTTGATACATGAGTATATGACCCATCCTACGCATCAGATTTTGTTCACCAAAGTCGCTGGAGAAAGCAACGCTTTTGTCCTGCAAAAACTGGAAGTTGTTACTATATTGAAGGCAACTCAAGGTATCAGTCTCAAAACCCATCAAACATACGTTCAAGGTGGATAGGGCAGTACATCTACCCGACCACAAAGCACACTCCCACTTTCACCTATATACATACATTTCTCCTCCTGCAGCAGTTTGTATATCACTGTCACATCACACTACTGAATGCGTATATAAAACCACGAGTCCACAAACACATGCATAGCCAGCAAATTCCACCACTCCCCAGTCTCCTCCCGGCCACCTGCAGGTGAACGACACAACACGTACGAACGTGCTCCGATGGCTCAGCACCGGCAGCGCGGCTCCATCCAGTCGTTGTTCTCCAGGCGGTGCCTGGCCATCGCCGTGATGACCCTGATGTGCGCCGCCGCCACTTCCACGACGGCGCAGCAGCTGCCACCGCCACTGCCACTTCCACTGCCGCAGCCACTGGCGCAGCCGACGACGACGACGCCGACGCCGATGCCGGGCGTCTCTATACCGAGCGTGCCAGCGGCGTGCGCGCCGGCTCAGGCCACGCTGTCTCCATGCTGGACCTACCTCACGGGCAACTCGTCGGCGCCGCCCACGGAGTGCTGCGCCCAGATACGGGCCATGTTGCAGTCGCAGGCGCCGTGCCTGTGCGCCGCGATGGCGTCGGTGCAGCCCGTCCAGCAGCTCGGGTCCGCGCTCGGCCAGCTGCTGCCCACCTCGTGCGACCTGCCCGCCGACGCGTGCTCATCGGGGGGAACGAGCGGCGCTGCCCCGACGACTGATCCGGTGACGCCGGCGGCGTCAGGCACGACCACCCCTGCCGCGGCGGCGCCGGTGGCTGAGCCCAACGGTCTGGACGACCCAACCGGTGGCGCAGGAATCAAGTCAGTTCCTGGCTTGGTTCACTCGGCTGCAGCAGCAGGCTCCACCAGTGGAATATCGGCTGCCGCTCTCTTTATGTCCTTGTTAGTTGTTTATCTACTCTGAACTCTGCTCTGATTATGTACTTCTGGCTTCTGGGATTGTTCATTGTTGTAAGTGATGTCGATGGTGCATACTACGTTTCAGACGAGTTGGTTGGTAGTAATAGTAGTATGCTGTTCGTATTCTCTGTCAGTAATGCTCTCAGTAGTTATTGGGAGATATATACGATCAGTGAGTACGTCAGACGTGCGTGGACATGAATTTTAATGTGGGCATTTGACAGATTTTTGAGTTTCAATAGAATGATTGGTTGCGTCGTCTCTAATCATCGGCGAAGCTAGAGCAAGTTGGGGATGTCTTTCTTAAACATGGTGAAAAATTTATGGTGAAAGTTATTCCTAATAGGGTTTTAAAATTTTTGTGAGTGCCTGGGCACCCACAATATTAAATGTAGCCCTGTCTCTAATCCAACGTCTTCCAGGCTCCTCAAGATCACATGACGGGAAACAACTGAGCCACCCCTCACCATTGAGCAGATGAGATGTACTCCCTCCGTAACTGCAATAGAAGTCGTTCTAGCGACGGAGTCATCCAATGCAAAAGAAGTCGTTCTGCAAGGCGTTGCAGGGGATCGAGATGCACTCCTCCGTAACGGCAATAGAAGTCGTTCTGGCGACGGAGTCATCCAACGCAAAAGAAGTCGTTCTGCAAGGCGTTGCAGGGGATCGAACCCACACTGCATCGATGCGGAAGCCCATCGCGCTGCACTAACCTATCCATCATTAGATTCTCTGTTGCATGGAGCATCCTCCAAGTGTATTTAATAGGGGCAAACAGGAAAAACTTACCCCTAATTAATGACTCCTTGGTATGCACAGTAATGTCCTAAAAGCAAGTATTATAATATAGCCAAGAAGCCGGCCATAAAGTCCCCTACAGCCTTCTTACAACTCAATTCGCATAATAGTTAGTTTTTCACAGCTTAACATATGGCCTACTTGTCTCTCTCTACAGATAGTCTTGGAGGAGGTTCTTGTGCCCAAGTCGGCTGTAAACATATGGCCCGCTTGTCCTCTCTCTCCTCCCTTCTCTCCTCCACCTCAAAGATTTAAATTTGGCTTTTACGGCCCCTTATAATACTTGCCCTAAACGACTTCTAATACCAGTACGAAGGGAGTAGTCTAACATTTTCATATAATTTGAAAACAACAGTAATAATCATCGCATCTATATCTATATGATATTGTTAAAGGAGCTCACGCTTGCGAGAAGATCTAGAAATTACGAGATTAATTTAAAAAATAAAAAATGCAGCACAACGTCTTAGTGCATTTAGAGCATCTCCAATAGGTTTTTCTAAAGCCCACTCTCAAAATGAGAGAGTCATTTTGCGAAAAAAAATCCTTTATGTATGTTTTCACACTCCAAATTTTCTATATCGCGTGCGAACTCTAAATGTCATATTCTCATTTTCTATTTCCGGCTAGTGAAAAATCCAGAATAGAAGAAGGCTATATTTGAATAACCTTTTAGACAAGTTTTTTTTTCTCTCGATCGGGTCATTCACTGTATTTCTTTTAGACAAGTTGTTGGAGACTCGTTTTTTGAATAACCATTTAGACAAGTTGTTGGAGAGTAGTTTGTCACCAAAATCTTCATTCCTACCATTTAGGAACGATACAAAGAGTCTCTCAGAGTTGCTCTTAGAAGATGTCCAAGTTTAAATTCTGATAAACCAGCTCATGCAGGAATCAAGAAAGTAACGGAGAATCACGAAAAACTAAAGAATATGTTTCAAATCTATTTATGTTCTCTTGGATATTGAAGATACTTAACAGCAATAATATTGTTGGTAGGGTTATATATATATATATATAGAGAGAGAGAGAGGGGGGGGGGGGGGCGGGGGGGGCTCACTTTAGACTACAAACTTAATTAGATCTCGGTGCTAGAGCTATGTTAAACAGGTCCTAAGAGATGCATAGTTGTGGCCTAATGGAGTAGTGTTACGGAGTAGAGACCACCATAAAAACTCCAATCTAGTGGACTACAAACTTAATTAGATCATCGTCAAGCCCACTAGATTATGGGCCATCACGGGTGTGGGTAATATAATGGAACGTTGGGTTTAAGAACATAACATAAACTCGTCTAGTGATACCATAAAAATTTAAATAGTTTTTCGCAAAAAGAATAAAAAAATGACAATAGTTCCTGCATATTTGTTTTTTGTTGATTGTGTAGAGTATAAATATTAAATACTTAGACGGTTAAATGCCTCCCTAGATAAGGATTACAGTATCCTAACTATCAAATATACTGTTAACATCCTCGCAGTCTTAGTGGAAGCCGAAGGTACCAATAATCGGTCAGGCGAGAGATGGATTGCTTGATGGTCCGTTGTTGAACCATCAAAACTTCTCTTCCATTCTTATATAGGGGCAAACCCCTATAATGATCATTTAGAGTATGTTTGGATCTACTAGTACTAATAGTTCGCTAGCTAATTGCTACTAATTATTAGCTAGATGGTGGAATTTATGGCATATCCGTTTAGGATGATGATTCTAGATGGTGGAATTTATGCTTTTCAAGGCTTTTGTCTTTCATCAATAGAGGTGGAAAAAGTTTCGTTTAGTTTTGTAATGAGAGGATGTAACTTGCTTTAATATCAATGGAATTTTTTTTCTTATCGTAAAAAGAAATTATTAGCTAGCTAATGTTTAGCAAGAGACTACTTAGATCTATGATAGTTTTTTTTTTTTGAAAGATCCGCAAAGCCGGCTTTGATTAATAATAAGAAAGGTAAGCAAAGCATCCGAGTTTATATGCGCGAGAGGCGCCCCCACCCCCACATAATCGGCCTAGGCGCTATATAGGGGTTTATTAACGTAGCCGACTACTGCTAACAGAGCAAGCAACAATTGGTGGCCTAAACGCCACACATCTGCCTATTCCTAGCCATCCATCAACCCCACACTAACATGACACTGGACCTAACATGATTCAAACCACAAAGACAACAAGGAGACTTAAAAGCAGGAGCCGCACTCTAGATCTCCATCTCCACTACATCAGCTTCCTGCACAATCGCTGCTATGGCCTTGGTACTTTTTGTTCCTCATGCGGGTTGCAATCATGATTGTTAAGAGATAGTTGGCACTAATAGTTAGTTGGTATATTAGCAAGTCTGTTTCGATCCACTATTACTATCTTTAGCTGCTAATTATGCAGCAGGCTTTTAGTGTACTCATGCATGTCGCGTTTGTATTTCACAAGAATTGCCTAGCACCACACGCGATTCACACAAGTGACACCACCAACCTACTCTAGAGCCGTTTCAGTTTCCAAACAAGTTGAAGACTCACCCAGAAAACAAAGGCAGAGATCGATGGCTCACGCGGTCATTCTCACGGTGGCCGGCTTGCCTCTAGTTGCCAATAAAACCATGAACTGAAACGCCTTCTTAGAGGTCTGATCACCAACCCGAGCGAGCTGAGGTCAAAAGACAAACAACCAAATTCTGGAATGCAAGAGTGATGCAGACAGATACATATATTCTCCGGTCAGTTCACCGATAAACCCTGGAAAAGCATTGGCAACATGCAAACCGATCCAAGCTCAGAGACCGTACCAAAGCGAGTTAGATAGACCGGCCCATCCACCTGGGGTGAGGCACACAAATCTTTTGCCACATATCCATACAACCTCCATTTTTTTCCCAACAGCCTGCGGTATAAACCACCGTCGCCTACTCGCCTCTGCCGAAAACCCCACCAACAGTCCCAGTCATGGCCATGGCCCGGCGGTGGCTCCAGGTGACTCTCACCCTCGCCGTCGTCACGGCGACGGCGGGCCAGCAGATGGCGGCATCGTTCCCGACCTTGCCCAGCTGCCCGCCGGCGCCACTCAGCCTGTCCCCGTGCATCGGCTACGTCTTCGGCGTCGGCTCGGCGACGCTCGCCTCCTGCTGCTCCCAGCTCCGGGGCTTCCTCGAGGCCCAGGCGCCGTGCCTCTGCGCCGCGTCCAAGCTCACGCCCAGCCCCATCGGGCTGTTCCTCGGCCAGGCGCAGGCCATGATCCCCAACGTCTGCGACCTGCCCAACCCATGCGATGGTACATAACTATCGCATGATTTTCACAATTCGTTCTTTCCTGGTACAGTTCACCAGCAGCTTGCCATTTCTCTTGTGATGCTGCAGGAGCCGCCACCGGCGAGGTCTCCACGCCGCCGGTGTCAGGCACTTCTCCTCCGTCTGCGACAACTCCAGAAGAAGCGGCCACCACACCGGCAACTGAGCCGTCGTCGGGCACGCCGGCTGCTGCTGATCCAGTCACGTCAGGAGCACCGCCGGCACCCACAGAAGATGCTTCTGCCACTGCAGTTGCAGCGGCGCCGGCAGGCACTGGATCCAAGCTCCCGGAACTAGCGCATGCAGCAGGCGCGACAAGCTCCAGAGACATGGCTGCAGGCACTGTATTCGTCGCTGTGTTTCTCGCTTCAGTTGCAACCATGTATGTGTAACTGTAGTCTGCTAATCTGTTACTAGAACACCAAATGTGCTGATTGTAACATTACATATGAGCTGAAACTGCACCCAACTGTTGTGCAGCTACAATAAAAACGTTTCCATTGTACAGAATCAGGCCATGTCAAACCCATAGGAAAAGCAGATTGGCCCGGAAAGCAGACCCATAGATATTCACAAATCAGGCCATGTCAAACCGAAGCAGACTATTATATAGGAAAAAAAAAGGTAAAACTTAGACCTCATATAATGGTAGGAGCACGAAAAGATTGACAGCCAGCGACCCGCAACATAGAGAAGTAGAAACAAAGTACACTTTCTTTTTAACTTGTGAAATTATCTCATGCTTACAAATACGACATTACAAATAAGTTACAAATAATCACTTCGGGCGCAACATAGAGAAGTAGAAACAAAGTACCTAGAAGTAAGTTAGCAGTTTGCAAGTACGACATTACAAATACATCCTAGCGTACAAAGATTGCAGTCTTCATGGGTTCCAGCCATTCCATTTCGCCATCTACTGTCGCCCACTAATATTGAGACTGAATCTAGGAAAATGGTTATCTTTTAGCCTTTCCCTTTAAGAAAAATAAAGTCATTCTGCCGATCAGTAATTCAACAAGCGCAAAGTCTGCCTCCAGCTCAACATACCATTTGGGTGTTTAACAGTCACACTGAAAATAACATTGAGAGGCAAATGTCACTGAGAAGTATTAGATAATGGGAATTGTTTTGTTAAATTTGACAGAAATGTGACAGGATACTCCCTAACAATGAACAGGTGAATTTTCGCAAAAAAAAAAAAAAAAACAATGAACAGGTGAAGGATCCTTCAGCAAAGATGCATATCCAAAGAGGCAAAGATGCATATCCAGTTACTGCCATCAGCAAATAATCACTTCCTCCATCAAAATATATGGCACATATTTTCTTTCATTCTTACTACAAGGCTTTGACAAATAATTGCTACCTAATAAGTCTACTATGTGACGCAAAATAATAATCATAAGTCAGCACTTTTTAAAATGAAAACTGATAACGTCAAACTATCACAAAATTATGTACTAAAAGAGTAATTGTTGGTCAAAGGGATTATTGCCCTTATATTTTCAAGTAGAGTGTTATATTACAAGCACCTTCCATATTGTGGAATTACAGTGGGGATAATTTGACTAGCTACTAAATTTTGGCAAGTAATTTTAACTTCCACAAAAGTTAAGTAATTCAAGCACAGTTGAATAAAACAAAACAAAAAGGGTAATATTACAATAGATTGTCGCTAAAATAATATAAATTGGCACTTACGGACATGAAGGGTTTTCCAAAAGTCCAAACAAGGCTCAAGATAAAACAAAGTAACTTTATAACATTTACCAAGCCCTATTTTACTGATCCATGACACATATTCTAACAATTCACAGATGGGATAGACAGGAAACTGAGGAAAGCGATTCAGTTCATGAAACTAGCTCATTCAATTACCAGCAATAAAAAGTGCACATAGTTAAAGGTATACCGTTGACTATGTAACCAAAATTAGCTGATTATTCCATAGTAATAGACAATAAAATTTTAGTGAATACAAACGTATCGCTTATTCCCTTTTGGTCAATGAGCAGACAAATTAATCATACAGAAGATGATATCCAATCCTGTTAGAACTTGCTGTGAAATATAAAAAGAACTCCGTGAAAGTGAAATCAGAAGGATTACATGACTGCACTTCAATTATGTACGCGCCCGCATAAATTCCTCCAGACGCTCCCATACTTCAAGAGCAGCTGTTCTGTCTTGATGCCTTTTATTTTTGCTTATCTGTATAACAACATTACCATGTAGATGTAAGCACTGCAGCATTGGAACTGGCTGTACTCAGGAATATACCAACTTTTATCCCAGACTTACAGATATGATTTTCACATTCCACTGTTTCACCACCTTGGCTGCCTCAACACTATCATCTTCGAAGCGCACATAGAAACCAATAACTGTCAAAGTTTCAAGATGTTAGACTACATAAATAGTATCCTACATCGTCTGCATGAGAATAAGAACAATCTAGTGATTTCCTTCTTTGCACTGACCACAAATAGTATCCTACATCGACTACACAAATGGTACATATCAAACAGTGATATAGAGATATAACAAGTAAATATAAAGCAATTGAAAGTCCATAACAGAATATGGTGATCTGAACTTAAAGCATTTCTCCAGTATACTAAATAGATTACCTTCATAAGTATGGCGGTTGGTAATGCCTAGTAGCTGTGACTACCAAAAAAAAAAAAGGAAGAATGCACTCTCCAGATAATGCTTACCCAAGACCTATCTTAGAATCAACAAACCTAACCGAAGTCTCATCCCTTCCTCCACCTTCTCCACTCTCCACACTTGCTGCCACCAACATAAGCATGCCCAATACCAGATGCTCGCTGTCTACATGACTACACATGTCCATCGCCCACCACCCCCCCCCACCACATGCACAGCCTCAGGCGTCACCCTAGGTGCCATCACCACCCATACACACCACACCGATGAGCCTCTCTAGCAGCCAACCCTCCTATCCAGCCTCAGCCACTGCAGCAGGTGGCGTACCCACCGCCTCACTGTCCTGACTGCTGCCAGCCATCGCCAACCTGGCAACCTCCCCAACCTTCACTCCAGGCCCGGCAACAATAAATCCATATTCCTCACCCCACATGAACCATCACCCTGATCCCTGACCCTAACTGGAGAGTCGCCATGACCATCACCTGGAGCATCCACAAATCTCTATCCCCATCCCCCACCAAACCCCTAACCCAAGTCCTAAACTGTCCTAAACTCCAACCCTAACTGGAGTTCCCTCATAGCCCAGAGCATTGCCATCGTCAGAAGCAAACGTCTGCACCGTTGTTACTTCCTGCATGCAATTCTTACTTGATTCTGTATCCTGCTTTTGTCATTCGCCTTTTCCATTCCATTACAAAAAATTTTTTGTGGCTAATCTAGCTTCTGACTGAGCTGTCTTTCAGAGGGCTCTTGTGTCAAGCATAAAAACGAGCCCTCTCATTTTAGATTATCCGAACATAAAAATTATATCTCGTCTGACGGAGCTAACCAGGACTCAACTATTACATGCTGTTGTTTAATTCCTGAAGTGGCGACAAACACTGCAGAAATATTTCTTGCTCAGAGCCACTAGTGGCATATCTTTTAACTCATTTTTTTGTGATAAAAAGGCAAGCTCATACATGGCACCAAAGCAAATAAGCTATCATATCCTATAATACAGAGAAAATATTCTGCATGTCAAATGGAGCTACAAACATAAATTTCAACCACAATGAAGGTACATGACCATGTCAAAAACAGATTGCAATCGCATGAAGAATACCATGTCTGTACAGTACAATAATGGAGCAAGAGGCACACCTCTGTTGAAGATCTCTACATGGTCCTTGAAGGGCCAGTCCTTGAACTGCCACTCCTTGCCGAGCACAAACACAGCCACCACCCGCCCCCAATCGTCTGACTTGAGCGATGCCGGCTTGTCCCTAACCTCGAAGGAGACAGCACCCCCAGCGCCGCCAGCTCTCTCCGTACGAATCAGCTTCTTCTGCACCGTGACGCTCTCCGGCTTTCCCCCTTGGTCGCCCGCATCCTCTCCTCGCTGGGCACGAACACCCCGTCCTCGAGGAACTCCTTGACGTTGTAGATCGTAATCAGCGTCTGCGAGGCGCTGGGCACGAGGATGATGGGGACGACGCCGTCGCCCAGGGACCTGTCCAGCACCTTGGGCTTGGCCAGGGCTGCGGCGGCGGAGCCAGAGTCGGGTCGGGAAGAAGGCGCTGCGTCCTTGCCGCCGCCCTTGCGCTGCTCGTCCTGGCGGCGCAGGGCGGCCTGGAGGACGGTGAAGAAGTCGCGGCCGCGGGCGTCGAGGATCGCGTTGCGGTCCTGAAGGGCCGCTCGAGCTTGCGGATTTTCTTCCCCGTGGTGGCCTCCTCGGCGGCCGCGGGGTCCTCGGTCGGCGGCGAGGGCGGGTGGAGGTGGGGCTCCTGCGGCTGGAAGGCGGAGGGGAGGAGCGGGTCGGCGGTGGGGAGGGAGTTGTGGCCGAAGCGGAGGAAGTCGAGGAAGGTCTTGCGGTCGGGGAGGGAGACGGGCGGGATGCGGCGGAGGCGCGCGGCCTGGATGAAGTCGGTGTGCTTGAGGTCGTGGTGCTGCGCGAGGAAGACGGCGGCGGAGAGCGGGTAGGGGCGGCCGGACTGCTTGGAGGCGAAGGCCGTGGGGTGGAGGCCGGGAAGGTGTAGTCGGAGCCGAAGTGGATCTCGTCGCCGGAGAAGATGATCTTGTCCAGCTCGTTGCGGGCGGCGTAGTCCCGGAGCACGGAGAGGGGATCCATCGCCGCCGGTGATGCTGCTCTGGGTTTGGGTTTTGCCGGTATGCCGTGTGGAGGGGATGGATCTGCCTCGGTTGAGCTCAGAAAAGATTGGTTGGGCTGGGCTGTATGTTAAATAAACCCATTTATTAGGCCCACTTGTAGCCCAATGCGAACGCTTGGCGGGCTCATAGCGCAATATAGAAAGCGATTGGTTAGGGGGCCCCACCCGCGCTCAAATCCTGGTCGCGGCAGCGTTATCCCTGGATTTATTTCGTGATTTCCGCTACGCGTTAAGTGGTAGGTGACGTCCCTGCCGACGACGGCCGGCGCCTGTGGTGACTTCGTGAACTTCAATTGGGAAGGCTCAAATTCTTGAAGGTGCTCATAGGGGGTAGGGTGGTTTCGCGTGACGTGTGTTCATAGGGGTGAGTGTGCGTGCGTGTTGACCGTCTACGTTATACTGTGTAATCTCAAAAAAACAAACGCTTGGAACCCTCACAAAAGAATTGCTCATTTGCTGAGATATCTTGCTGGGATTATATGTTTCTTCCAAAGCTGAGATTATTGCCTGGCTGTAGCTGTCTGTATGTGCTGCTTGGTGCCGGTCCTTCAAAAGAGCCAATTTTTTCTTGAGCCATTCAAGGTGTGTTTAGAGTATCAATTTTAGTCGGATTTTGACCCGAAAAACACTGTTTCGAACTGAAAAAAAAATTATAGCATGTTTCGCTTGTTTTGTGGTAAAGTATTATCCTACCATAACGTAACTAGGCTCAAAAGAATCGCCTTTTAGAATGTGCATATAAACTGTGTAATTATTTTTTTATTTACCTACATTTTATACTCCGGGCATACGTCTTTTTGGTACATTTAATGCTTCGATGTGATGAGTAATTTTAGAAATTTTGAAGAGAAGTTGATACTCTAAACACAGCCCTGAGCTCTTTGATCGCTATTTTGTAACCGTGATCTGTCAGATCAATCACATCCGTCGTGTCGTATTATAGAATTTAGTTTGTTCTTGCAAAATATGCATAGGGCCCATGATCATTTTGCAGTATAAGTTCTTGTTTTGCCCTTACTTCAAAAGGCACATGCTTGGGTTAGTTTCTATTTTTTTTTTAAAAAAAAAAGCAATACAAGTGAAAACTTTTAGACCGTATCGTTCAAATAAAAATACTCTAATCAAAGAAGATGTGCTAAATATAGATGTTGAGCCAGGTCTGTGGTTGTTACCTGGCCGGCCCCTGGACAAACCCTCTGTCAAATTTCAATTTCGTGCATGCGTGCGTGCCGCCATCGCAGTCTCGTCAGTCGTCGTGACTATCTACTACTCCACTACCACCAGCGAGTCAAGATCACCTCTGCGATTGCATCAAACACAACTAGTTTTTTTATTTGAACGATTTGTCTTGTACAATTCAAACATTTTTTATTCTGAGGTACACATTCCTTCTACTATACTACTATATTGTGTGACCTTGAATGTATTATATACTCAAAATGTACAACAAATAAACAAAAATATTTTTTTATTATTTTTTTTTAACTCAAGGGTAAAATGGTCTTTTTACCTCTCTAGTTAACACCAAGTAGCCCTTAAATTGACGGAAGGCCATATTCCTAAAAAAAATTTCGATTGAAGGCCGATTCCTAAATTCAAAAAAAAAAAAGCCACATACCTAAAGCATAACTTTTTTTGAGGGTCATATACCTAATTCTCTCTATGTTAATACTACAGCAAGAGAAAAATACAGGAAAACATGCAAAACAATAACATGAAAATAGCCACAGTGGCAAAACCAACCTAACAGCGCTCCATCACAATGATGACAACAAAAATCTAAACAAGCATCTGTCACATGAACGTGATGACTCGTACGACACAACAATCGCATGAGAGAACCAAAAGTGCACGAGAATCTATTCTAGAACTAGAAAGTAAATAGACCGACAAGTTCGATGATCATATCTATCATCAACCCTGACCCGACCTTGGCAGGCCTCGGCAGTGCGAGGTCCTACGGGAAGGACACCACCGCAGATGGGATATATCCGCAGAATGTTGTGGATATCGAGTCCCGCGACGCCGAGGCTAGGCTCTCTCGCCACTCGGCAGAGGCAAGGGACCTTCACTGCCTCGCCAAATAGACCTTCGGAGAAGATGCCAACCGTGCCCACCACCACCCAACAGCACATCTCGCTGGGATGCCCCAGGTCGCCGTCGCAGTCCCAGGCGATGTTCCAAGCAAGGAACTCTGGGTCACATATCTCCCCCACCTTTTTTTTTTTTGACAACAATCTCCCCCACCTTGACCCCGGAGATGCACCTCATGCACGCGGCGGAGAGAAGGGCGAGGAGGAAGGTGGTAATGAGGAGGTGGTGCCGGAGGTCGCAGGAGTGCTGCATCCCCATGGGTGTGCGAGTTCTCAAGCTCTGGCGACAAGGTAGCAGTGTGTTGTATAGCTCGTAGCTCGCATTTGGCATCGATCTACTTCGTTTCGGCCTTTATGGAGGAGAAAGGGGTCATCCTTATTCTTAGCCGTACCTCCATGCAAACAGTGTGATTTCAACACGTACGACTCACATTTGAATGGGGAGTACTTCTCCTGACAAAGTTGTGTTTGACTGTGCACTATGCAGATAAGAGCAACTCCAGGTGGAGGGCCCTATTTAAGCCCCCTACCCCAAATTTTTAGGATTTTTTTTAAAATCAAACTCCAATGAAGCGCTCTACTGCGGTCCCTATTTTACATGCCCCTCAAATTTTAATCTCAGCCCCCTAATCCAGAAACCCCCTGCTCGGTGAGACCCACACCACTTTTCCTCTTCCCGGTCACTCCCTTCCCCGAACGCACGTGCCGCCCGCATCCCGCCGCCGCCGCTGGCCCGCTGCAGCCTGTCTCCGTGGCGCCGGAGCGGCGTGGCCGCATCGGAGCTGCCGAGCAACAACCGGGCGTTGTTGTCCAACAAGTCCGGGTCGTCAGAGGACGAGGAAGCGGACTGCGTGGACGAGCAGCGGCTCCGGGCGCTGGCCGCCGGCGCGTCTCCCGGCGACGACTGGAGCGTGGAGGGCCTCCGTCGCGCGGCGTCCAAGATCGCCACGCTGCGGATGACGCCGGTCTCCACGCCGCCACCCTCGCTCCTTCCTCTCCACCCCGCTGTCGCATCTGCAGCAAGAAGCTCGTCGTCGTATCTTCAGCAAGAAGCCCGTCGGGCCGCCGGGAGGTGCCCCAAGAAGCGCCGCCGCGGGGACGGGGACGGGGATGAGCACTCCCACCGCTGCAGCCGGTCTCCGTCGCGCACGCGCTGCCGTCTCCACGCAGCGTCCGTTGCCGCCTGGGAAGCCTCCGATTCATGGCCGGTCCACGGCGACTCTTGGAGCAGTTGGCCTGCACGGCGAGCGTGGCGTTGGTGCCTGAAGTACTGGTTGTGTGCAATGCTACGTATATGTAATGCAATGGTTTGTTCAGTAATGAAAGTTTTGTAGTTTTACCAGACCAATCAGTTGTGTGATATGTCACCAACAGTTAAGTTTCTGATGAAGCTAGCTAAAACTCCAGAAACCAGGGCAATCAGATGTCGAATGCAGTCATTCAAGAACAAGCACCATCAGTTAACTGAAATCTTGGTTCACTGAAAAAGCAAGTGCAGTCATACCTGGAGCAGTGAAAACTTATTTTTATGGACCTTCAGTGACAAGAATTGAGGATAAATGAATTCAGTTTCATTTATGAATGTGTTGGCAGAGAATTGAGGATAAATGAGTTCATCCTCCATCTCTGAACTATTTGAGCAGAGATGCAGTGAGTGCAATAACTTCAGTGACATAGCAAGGACTATGTCACTGCATTCCTCAATCTCAAGAGTCACAGCAAAGTTGATAAAAAAAAATTACAGCAAGACTGAATAAGATCAATATAGATAACTGAATAAGATCAATACAGGAATAAGATCAGTACAAAAACTGAAACAAGAACATTCAGTCATGTGCTCAAATAGCAGTCCCTGTGAGCAGATGGAAAAGTAAGGTCCAGAGACAAATGCTCATGAATAGTTGTTTCATCACAGAATGTAGTTCACTTGACTGAATGTTAGTGCAGCACATGACTGGGGAAAATGATTAGTTGCTTCATCACAGGTGGTACAAAATGTTTTATGCAACTCATGACTGAACAAAATGATTCACAGCCATCCAAAAAAACTAAAAATCTAATTACAAGAAGGCATGTCACACTCACAGAAGGCATCTCCAAAAATCTAATTAGAAGATGTTGTGGAAGTGTTTCATGCAACTCCACGCTGCGGTCGACACTGTCGTTGGTCAGCTCACACTCACACTCACACTCACAGAAGGAAGATATCATGGCGTTGACGTTGCCGGTGCACTCCACGCTGTGGTCGACACCGCCGTTCGTCAGCTCAATGAGTACCTATTGCACTGGTTTGTCGTGGTCCTTGGGGTTAACGAAATCAGTGCAGCCAAATTTCTTAGCTGAAGCAAGATAATGGAACACGTTGGTAAGTTCAGTTTACCATCAACATCATCAAGAATCATATACCAAACTTTGAAACTCTGAAAACTGCCACCACTTAATTTGTTTGGCTGTTGCATTTTGTGAGCTTATTTACAGTGGTATGCAATTTCTGGTATATTTTGCTAAATCTAGTGCTCCATTTCCATATCTTTCCACCAAATAATAAGGTGAGTGGCAAGGCTGGGAAGTGACAGGTTCAGGTTGCAGCATTGGTTCGTCATCCTCCTTGATCTGTTTTGGTTTGGGCCTGATGCTTATCTTGCTGCCACTGGCTTCAGTTTCTTTCACAGCAGCAGCCTGCGAAGCACATCTTATCTCAGTGTGCAAACATGCAACCAGACCAAAGTTCGACATGGTAGACTGAGGAACCTGGAAATCTAGAGAAGAAGAAAAAAAAAATGAGCATAGTTCCACATGGTATAGTGCTCTACAGTGATGCACACAATAGAGACTGAAAAGTACTGACCAAAGAATGAAATGGTAGCTGCTTGTGAATTCAGTCACTTTTGTGACACTAGCAGAGCTGAATGTAAACCTATCCTGTATAAGTGTCATCTACTTGGTGAGCTTCCACAGTTGTACTGCCAATTGCATTATAGGAAAATCTTACTCTTGAAGCATACCTACCAGTCTTTGAATTTGAACAAGAGAAGCCAAGGTGGTGCTCACTGTCGAGAAGAAGTTGCTGTTCAGGCACAAGGCCAAGAGCGCCTGAGCCAAGAAGTGCTGAGAGCCTGAGAGATGCGCCCGCGGCGGCGACCGGGGCAGCACGGAGGCCTATAAGCACAACCGGCGACCGCGACGCCTGCGCCAAGAAGTGCAGAGAGATGCGCCCGCGGCGGCGACCGGGGCAGCACGGAGGCCTACCAGCACGACCGGCGACCGCGGCGTCTGCGCCTACCAGGGCGCGACCGTGGCGGGCAGCACGGAGGCTGGGGCAAGCGCGACCGCGGCGGGCAGCACAGAGGCCGGGGCAAGCACGCGACGGCGGCGGGCAGAACGGAGGCCGGGCGAGTGCGCGACGGCGCGTGCTGGGACGACGAGATAGGGGCCTGATTTCGGGACTCCGGTTGGAGTTGGGCTTGGATTTCGGCCCTGAAATTTTTGCAGGCCACCTTCCAAATTAAAAAGTAAGGGCTCGAGTTTTGGGCTGTGGTTGGAGTTGCTCTAAGCCCCCAAAGTTAGTTTTGCACTTGTGCTAGGCAACAGTATCTAGCTTTTGCGATCTGTTAGCTTTGGTTGTTAGGACGTTTGTTAAAGAAGTTGTACCAGACGATGGTCCAAGCATGAGTGCACTCACAAAAACTCTCTTGGCCACAAAAAAAAAAAAAAAAAAAAAAAATCCATTTTTATATGTTATTATCTTTTGTTGTCTTTTTTGAGGCATGATTGGTTTGTAAGAAAGCCTACACCCCGAAAAAAAAATCATTATAGTCTCGATGAAGTTGGGCATCCCCACGCCCATTTACTCTAGGCTCTTGCCTCGCTTGTTTTAAAGTTCTATCACTGCATATAGCACTACTCTCATCATCCAATTGCTATGTAAAACTTGCTGTATCAAGCTCTGAAGCTATCCGTTTTATCACCAGTGTCGGCATCTTTGGGCTTCAGCTCCTTCTGCCGCGTCTATGACATAGTTCGTCGTCTTCACTCGACGTGCAGGTCTTTGTCTCCCAAACCTTTTTGTATTAATAACGGGCCCATGTAAATAAATTATGAGGTTATATCTTGTATTTCTAAATAATGTTTTCTGGCTGACATGGCAGCGCTATGAAAACCATCTATTTTATTTATTAGATTATTAGATTTTATATAAGGGTCGGAACTAGACCAGCCTCGGTGGAGAGTTCATTGTATTGTTTTTCAAGACTACCGGATGAAATGAAACTTCGATAAAACACGCCACTCAATGCAAAGTTTCGTTCGGAGTTTCATTTGTATTTAATTTCATGACTCATAGAGTTGGTACTCGTGCTAAGGTAGTTTCGTTTAGATGAAACCTATTTCTCCTCTCTCTCTCTCTTCTTAAATACGCTACCATGTCATCAAACATATCTACATGGCAACCTATTTATAGCGTAAATAAAACTCAAATGCCACCGAGACTGGCCAAGCCGAACACTGGCCTATTATCCAGGAGGCTAGGATGCAAATGAGGGAGATGGAAGGGCTTCAAGTTATCAAGATCAGCCGAGACCAGAACATTGCAGCTCACTGTTTAGCTCATCATGCTTTTAGTTCTAGTAGTAGTGAGGTCTTTTTTTTTTTTTTTTTTTTTTTTCTTCTTTTCCGGACTTTGTTCAGTCCTTAGCTTGTAATGATACTGGTTAATTATTAATATAGTTCTTTTTCGCAAAAAAAAAAAAACATCAGCACCCCGCCCGCTGTAAACGTACTGACGTGTACCGCAGCCCCCAAGTTGCACGTCACAAACGATCGTTTCGAGGCGGCGGGGCGTGGTCTCTGAATGCTCAAGTCAACACCAGGACTACTACTACACCCCGTCGTGTCTGGTCAAGCTTGCCGGCTCATCCAAGGGACCAAGGCCGGCTACATATATACACAATACCCTCGAGCAGAGACACGCCGGCCGGAGAGCTTACGTTACGTGACAGCCCGCTAGCTCGAGCTCGAGGCGTTGAGGTGACGAAGAGCATGGAGGTCCAGCAGGGAGAGGGAGGAGCCCCTGCCCCTGCCCTGGCGGCGGCGGCGGCGGCGGAGCTCGAGGTCTCCCTCCGCGAGTTCACGCTGTCGGACGCGGACGCGGAGGCGTTCATGTCGTGGGCGTCCGACCCTCGCGTGGTCCGCTTCCAGCGCCGCGACGCCTACGAGCACGTCGACCAGGCTCGCCGCTACATCGCCGACCACGTCCTGCCGCACCCGTGGTACCGCGCCATCTGCGCTGGCTCCGGCTCCGGCACGGCACTCCCCGTGGTCGTCGGGTCCATCTCCGTCAAGCCCGCCGAGGACGACGGCGGGCGGCTGTTCAAGGCGTCCGTGGGGTACCGCATCGCTTACGCGTACTGGGGCCGCGGCGTGGCGACGCGCGCGGTGCGGGCGGCGGCCGAGGCCGTGTTCGCGGCGTGGCCGTGGCTGCTGCGGCTGGAGGCCGTGGCCGACGTGGAGAACCCGGCGTCGCAGCGCGTGCTGGAGAAGGCCGGGTTTGTCAGGGAGGGCGTGCTGCGCAAGTACATCCTGCTCAAGGGCCGGCCCAGGGACATGGTCATGTTCAGCATCGTCGTCGACACGGACAAAGCAGAACCAGCCCGATGGGCCAGGCCCGTAGATGATGGTGGTGGGCCGTGCGATGCTATGATCATCTCCCTGGCCTTTCGCTGTTGCGCATACGTCACGTATGATGTGTGTGTGAGTGAAAATAAAATTGAAGAGCCGTACCACCGTATGAATTGGAAAGTCAAAAGGAGAGTAAGATAAGAGCATTCGGTAGTGCGTGCAACATTGTTCTTATCTATCCATTAACCTTATTTCTGTACACCATTTCTTGATCGCCTGGCCGGCCACGCCACCGCAATTTTACGCCCCGGGATGCAGCATCGGCGTCTCTACCACGGCGTTGCGGGGTTTGTTTGTTTTCTTTGACCCACATGTCGCGGCCGTGCATGTCGCGACCTTCCAGGAGTGTGGCCACCTCCCCACCTTCATGAACCATCCAAGCCACGTCACCGCACTCACTACACCATTTCTTGATCGCACGGCCCGCCCACGTCACCGCAATTTTTCGCCCCCCGGATGCGGCATCGATGTCTCTACCACGGCGTTGCGGGGGTTTGTTTGTTTTTCTTTGACCCACATGTCGCGTGTGCATGTCGCACCTTCCAGGGAGTGTGGCCACCTCCCCACCTTCATGAACCATCCAAGCCACGTCACCGCACTCACAGTTGACACCAACCTAGGCGAGTAATAATGATAGAAACACTCGGTTCTGATGCAGTCATGCAACATGTTTTTTGTCATTTAATAAAGTTGTATTTTATGTTGACAAGATTGTACAAAGCGATTATAAATATCAAAGGCGCCGGTATTTAACAAGACTAAATTGAAATGTATTACTCCATGCTGTCTTTTATGAGTGAATTTATGTCGTATACAAATTGCTAGCCCGCGCAGTCGCGTGGGGTTCCGGCTAGTTATCCATATGATCGACCGATTGACCGCGACATGTACGTGTGACGCGAATGGCGACACATCAAAGTCGTCGTATATGGTTGCACCGATCGATGCTCACAGACCAAGCTCAGCCAGAGCCAGAGCCGAGCAACGACGATAGACGATGGAGCCTGTGGCCGACGGCGACATGCACGGGGAGCGACGGGACGGAAGGCAGCAACAGCACGCGCCGGTGGTGGTGTCGCTGCGGGAGCTGGGCCTGGCGGACGTCGACGCCTTCATGGCGTGGGCGTCGGACGACCGCGTGATGCGGTACCTGGGGAAGCGGCCGCTGTGCGCCACCCGGGAGCAGGCCGTGGCGCAGATCCGGGACACCGTGCTGGGCCACCCGTGGTTCCGCGGCATCTGCGTCGCCGACGGCGACGGGCGACCCGTGCCCGTGGGTCAGGTGTCCGTGTGGCCGTACGCCGACGAGGGCGGCCGCAGGGCCAACATCGGCTACGCCCTCGCGCACGACCAGTGGGGCCGCGGCATTGCCGCCGCCGCCATCAGCATGGTACTGTAATTACTGGCTCGCGCACGCCGCACGGGCGTTCCTTCTTGGACAAGACATGGCTTTGTTCGTAATCGTGTGTCTTTCTCCATGGCTCTGCAGGTGGTGGGAAGGGTGTTCGACGACCTGCCGGGGCTGGAGAGGCTGGAGGCGGTGACGGACGTGGAGAACGATGCGGTCGCAGAGGGTGGTGGAGAAGGCCGGCTTCCACAGGGAGGGGTGCTGCGCCGCTACATCGCCGGACGCGGCGGCGGCGAGGCCAGGGACGCGGTGATCTATAGCTTGTCGTCCGACCGTGCGTGACGGGCGCTACTAGTCAGCGCACGTGCACCAGCATGGGGAGCAGCGCATGCGCACCACTTCCAATAGCGGCGCACGCGCGCATTGGTTCAAATAGCAGCGCACGGCCTGTTTCTCATCATGTCAGCCGGCCCGTTTCTCCTGTCGGCCTTCATTGGGCCAAATTTGTATAACCGATCCATTTTTTTTTGGTTTCTCCTGTCCAGCTTCTTCATTGGGCCAAAAAATTTATTGTCTACAAGCTAAAATTTTCTCTTTTTGGGACATCGGGTTTGTGGGTGAAGTATACGGGCGGGGGATGGTTTCACATCCATATGGAAGTGAAAGTAAAAAACTTTTTAAAAAAAAAATCCATATACGTTATGTCCATAAAAAAATACTTATACTACATTAAAGAAAATGAAAAAGTAGTAAAATGAAAAAAAAAAGGGAAAACCAACAACATTGTATTCCGAGCACTATACTAGCTTTTGCACTTTGGACTAAAAAGTATACAGAGGAAAATAAGTACATATTTGTCAAGAGGTATATGTCTTTGCAATTAAATATAACTAATATAAATCAACATGCGGCTTCTCTTCTTTCGTACCTAAAAGCCCTGAAAAAAATGACAAAAAAAGGTAAGCAAATTTTAAAAAGTATGAATTTATATTGAAAAATTTACCTTTGTATACATTAAAAAAATAAATTCTAGGCAATTCAAATTTGATTTTGAAGATCTAAAAACTTTGAACTATTATATTATAAACTTTCTACTTGTTGGTTTATAAATTGACCCAAAATTTATTAAAACTTTGAACTATCAAATCATAAACTTTATACTATGGTTCTAAAACTTTGATCTACTAAATTATAAACTTTATAATCATAGGTTTATAAGTTTACACCCAAAATTTAAAAACTTTGAACTATTAAGTTATAAACTTTCTATTGGTAGGTTCTAAAACTTTGAACTATTAAATAATAAACTTTAGACTTGTTAGTTTATAAATTTGCACCGATAAAATTATAAACTTAATACTATGCTTTTAAAACTTTGAACTATTAAATTATAAACTTTGTACTTGTTAGTTTATAAATTTACACCCATAAAATCAACACTCATGATTTTTGGAGTTCTAATTATTAGTAACAACACTTACATTCAAAACTTATACAACTTTCAACTATTACATTACAAATTTTATAGTGCTACGTTCAAAACTTTACACTCAGAATTTATATACTTTGAACTAGCATATTATAAACTTTCTACCAGTAGGTTATAAAGTTTAAACTAGCACATTTATAAACTTTACACTTAAGAATTTATAAAACTTTGAAGTATCACATTACAAACTTTGTACTCCTAGTTCAAAACTTTACACTCAAAAATTATAAACTTTGAATTATGACATTACAAACTTTGTACTTTTATGTTCAAACTTTGAACTATCGATTATGAACTTTGTACTTTGCTATATCAAAAACTTTACATGCAGAAGTGGTAAACTTTGAACTATCACATTATAATAAACTTTCTATTGATAGGGTAAACACTTTGCACTCGAATTAATAAAAATGTTGACCTATGACCTTATTAACTTTGTACGCCTAGGTTCAAACCTCGAACTATCCATTGTAAACTTCACACTTGCTAGGTTGAAAAAACTTTACGCTCGGAATTTATGAACTTTCAACTATGAGATTACAAACTTGTAATGCTATGCTAGATCAAACTTGTAGAAAAAAAAAAGGATATCTTAATTATTTGGATGTGGTGATTGAATAATGCAAAGAATCATTCATTAATGTAAGCTAGAAGCCGAATGGTTTCCTTGTAATTCATAAATAGCAAACATCACTCATGCATGACAAAAAAAAAGTCATTTTTATAAGGTTTTTCGCAATACAAACACAAAAGGGCTCGTGAGTCCTATCGGATTGGATCCTCATAAAAAGTAAAAAGGAGGACATTGCAAAAGAACACTTGCGCCAAGACTAGTAGGTGGAACTCACGGGTGGGTGATAATGTTTTAAAAAATGCAGGATATGGAACATATCGGACATAGTTTGATCACAACATGCTTAGTAGTGAAAACAACATATTCTAATTGTTGAGATCAGCTTCTACTATAGTGTGAGAGGACATGACTGAGATCAGCTCCTCAACAAACTATGTAATCATGAAGCTAAAAAACCACTACTGGGTTTGCCTATTTTGCCATACCTCAATAGTAGATCAAAGGACAACAGGATTTTGATCTATTTGTTAACTAATTGTTGCACCAAAACAAAGAGAGCGAGCAGCAGATTTTCTTACATGTAATGCTATGTAAAAATATTTTTGACTCAATGCAACATGTTGAGGACTACAGATTGAAACATCCATAGAAATTATTAAAAAAAAACTTTGAACTACCACATTGCATAACTTTGTAAAAATCTGATTACATAGCGTAAGAAGTAATTGCTTCTCTGAGGAATCAAATTAGAATATAGTAGCATCATTATAGTCTTAACAGGACTTAGAAATGGTCTCATTTGCAAAAGGCAGTGGTACTTGGCTGCAACAGAAAATCACTAGGTACTTTTAGAATGGTTTTATTTAGGACTTCTTGGCTGCAACAGAACATCACAGGGTACTTAGAAATGGTCTTGTTTGCAAAAGGCAGTACTACTTGGCTGCAAATAGAACCATATGGCATTGTGCAAAATTGCTTATATTCTGTTTCACAATCACAACTAATCCTCAGGAGGTTGTCAGGCTGTGTTGTAGAAGAAAATAAAACAACTTCTGGCGTCAAATAGAAAACTATACAACTGTCCATTCATCCCAAAGGAACCAAAAAATTGTCTTTCCACACTTAACTTGATGTGAAGTGACAAGCTTAACATACCCCACAGATGGCATACGGCTCCAAGAACCTTTGTAGTGCAACCACCTTGTCAAAATCTCTAAGTGGGCTGCAATCACCAACAAGGGATCCATTATGCAAGAGTTTTGCAATAGCTAATAGCTTGTAGCATTAAATAAAGCAGCATGGAAAATAGTACTGGCCTCAAACATTCAGTGTTTCTATATGGAGCATGCAATTTAAAAGACAAATTCACCCAACCCATTGCCTGGTAGAGGGCATGCAATTAAAACAAAATTACACCATATACATTGCCCGGGAGGGGCATGCAATTTAAAGACAATTTGCCCCAAACCATTGGCTGGGTAGGGGCATGCAATTAAAAGACAATTGCACCATACACATTGTCTAGGAGGGGGCATGAATTTTAAAGACAATTGGAGGGGGCATGAATTTTAAAGACAATTGATAAATACCCAATTGCCTGGTAGGGGGCATGCATTTCAAAGACAATTACCATCCTACCCATTGCCTAGTAGGGGCAATATTTACACCTCCCCATATACGCTTGAAACATGAGACTTGTCTTTGGAATATGGAGGTAACAAGCATAATTAATACAGCATAAGATATAACCAATCACACCAAACAACATTCATACAGCTGCTGACTGCACCTGAATCCAAGCCCTATTCACACTCTCCTAACAGATAGCATTAGCATTCATCATGTTGATGCAGGAATTATCAGTCCACTACGCAACATTTCAACACCAGAACATAAGTTGATGGAACCCAGAAATAACTAAACAAATACTCCAAGCTCAAAAAAATCAGTAAGACCTGTACGAGAAACAAGGACAAACTGTCAAACCTGAAGAAGCGCGGTAAGGCTTGAATCCTTCCTTTCGGTCCTCACTGAAGGTACGCAGCCACCGGGATGTCAACTGGCGGCAAACTTGTCGTAGCCCCTCGCTCTGCCCAAATCAAAGCCGCAGCTGCGTTCAAAGGAGCTCCGATCAATGCAAGCACAAGTCAGATTAAAAACATCAATATGAAAAACCAGTATATATAAACAAATATATGAAATACAGAAAGCATTAAACGCAAATTGTGATGATATGGATGATTACAAAACTTAGTTGACTTGATTTTTCCTAGCAAGGTTCATTGTACTGTTAAATTCTGAATAACATAGGAATATTAAATTTGCAACGCTTTATGAACTGAACCAAGAAAACATTTTACCAAAGAAAAAAGCCAGTCAATTTGTAACCGTAGGAAGAGTACCAAACTATACCTCAATAAAAAAAAAGGGGACGAAAATAATAAAAATCACTCTTGTCCGAAGCGTTGTTTTATTCAAGTAGTCCCACGCACCATGACCTGAAAAAAAAAATGGAGGCAAGTCAATAATCGTATAATCTTCAAAATGCAAAATGGAAACAACGCAACGGCCGCTAGGGAATAATCAAGAAGAAGCAAAATGAGAACTTAAAGAGCTGAAATTCACAGCACAGCCCACATCATCATGTGAATGCATCTCGACCATATTCTTATACTACAAAATACATGCTCATAGCTTTGGTAGTGCTTAGATTTACTAGATCTGAAACTTACTAGTGAAATAAACCCGGTCAAGCTGCCCAAACCATTTTTCATATTGAAATTACATAACTGCAGACTCAACTCTGAAAACTAACAGACCAAAACGAAACCTGAATATAGTTCACTTCCTAGTGAGCAAACTGAATGTTGAGAACAACAAGTTATATGAAACAAAGTGAAGCTGAGAACAAAGCCAAAGTGAGGCCATCGGGTGTATTAGTGTGACTCTCTGTGCATTCAGAGATGTGCATTAAGAAATCTGCATGAGAATGTGACCTGGTTCAAATTGTATTATAACAACGAACAACCTGAATGCATTAAGAGAACATACAAAGTGCATTCGGAGAACCTACTGTACACGTAAATAGAGTGGCTATTTTTAGTTCAGAGAAACCTGAATGCATTCAAGTGTTATTTTCTTCATCCCAATGTTAAAATCATGCTATTTCCCTTCCTCGGCAACAAGGCAAAATGTCACCTGATTATATAACAACCGATAGTGTAAACAAATTAAGCGCACAAATCGTGGAGAGTTGTCTTATGCTATTCAAAGGGATATATTCATATCTTGTTTACATGAATAAAAAACTACGTGAGTATTTTATATTATCTACATACTCCAAATAAGACACATAGTAGGCAAAAAGTTGCAATGCGAAAAGAAGCAACTAGGGAATTATTTCATCTAGGAGTGTACGAATATAAAAAAGAAAGTCATATTTATTATTGACATAAATTGCAGAACATAGAAAAAGATATGATGTTATCATTAGTTAAAATATCATCCTCAAAAACCCAACCTGTACCACAGTAACATGTAACGAACCATTTTTCTTTTGTCTCAGCTATTTCTAAGACACCAATACAGTCCAATTTAACAGGTCAAAGTATCATAACTGAATGTAATAAAAATATTTTTCAAAATGCAATTAATTGAGTTACACCTCTAAGTTTATGGAAGAAAGTATCTCATCCAAGGATCTGATCCTACACGGATTTTCATATCTAAATCAGAACTCAGTAGCCTAAGCAGACTTGCAGAGGCAGCAACAGCAAGTAACAAAATGCAATATGCCCCAACCGATGCCAAAGCTAGTGGCCTCCATCACCTCCTGCAGCACAACGATGACCACCAATGGATGTACGACACGCGTGCGAGCCCAGCGAGAGTAGAGCAAAGAGTAGACAATGGCAGGCGGACAAGGTGGCGGCACCGGCACGTACATGTAAAGGGAACTTTTCTCTAGAATTATCCAAGGAGCAATCGAAAAGCAAAAGAACATACAAGCTCACCTCAAAATCTGCCTAACTGAATAAGTTTCCTTCTGCACAGCTTATGTTTCTATCTTTAGCCAGAAAAAAAAACATTGGCTAGGCCCTCATACTTTCCAATTCACTGCTTCAGTTATACCGCTTAACTTCTTTTAATAACTCTCAAATGACCTGCACATATTTATTTTTTAAAGAAAATGAATGACCTACAAAAGGTTGCTTCAACAGTACCAGTTGAGTTCAGCATGCATGTCCTTCTTATCGAGCTGCAGCTTCATAGTTTATATGTTCACAGACTCTCTCCATTCTCAGTGTAATACATGTACAAATCATCAATATAAACTCTTATTAATTTCCCTTAACAATTGTATCTATCAGCGAGAAGCGCGGGGACTCTGGCTAGCAGGGTTATTATGTCAATGAAAGTTCTAAAGCTTCACATCCCAAGGCATAGACATATGGCTTTCTTCTTGTTCAAACAGATCAAGCCAAATAACCAACTCCAGAGAGACTTCGCTTCAGCAAACCATCCGAAGAAATTTATGCCTGGAAAGGTCAGGGCTGACCAATCAATAACTGTAGTTCTCCACAGATCCCCACGGTCCCATCTAAAAGAAATTTCGGCAAGACGCTGTTGCCACCAAACCACTAGGAGAGCTCTCCCAACAGAAAGACTAAAAAAAAAAATAATAGCAAAGAAGAAAATCAAGAGATTCTGAAAAGTAGCATAATAAGAGAAATGCTGAATTAGCCTTTGGCAAGGATGAAAAAGATGGAATGAGTCCAAACTACTTTGTCAAGATCCTTGAGGCATTCCTCCCGGTCCTAGGCCAAACAAAAGCTGAATCATCGCTCACATATTTTTTTTTTTGAATAAGTGCTCACATAATTTTCACTTCCTACCAAAGATGCGCGTTCTTGAAAGAAAAGACCATCGGCTGAACACACTCTGTTTTCTTGAAAAGGAATTGTGTAGGCCAACAGTAAAGCACATCTAGGCCAACCATTCTAGCAAAGCAGCATTGGATCAAAATTCACACATATATGGTCCATGCAAGTTTTAGCAGCAGCAGCAGCAGCAGGAACACTGGTTCAAAGTTGTAGACAAGGAAAATCGTGGTCTATAGAACCTCTGAAAATGACCATTCTATTTTTGGTGAAGCCTAAAACTAGTGAGGTATATTTTAAATGTGGCAGCATCCAGTAATCCCTAAATCAAAGAAAAGCATGATGGAGTAATCCAGTAGTCCACTGTTGCAGGCCACCACTACACCACAGTCCATCAAGAAAAAAAAAGAAATGAAATGTTAGCCAGAAGTTAATATCCTCACTGGTAGAAAAAAAATAAACAATCAAAATAATCCTTATCCCCAACCGTCCGACTCGCCTTTGCACCAGAAACTATTCTGCCTTATGTCATGATGTCACCTAATCGATCAGTGCCGAATGATTTTGGTAGGAATTCTAGACTTTTTTTGGAGCATCAATAGAAGAGTAACATGGACGCTTCGATTTACCAAAGCACGAAGCATGAAATAAAAACTATATTTATCCAAGCAAACAGGAGCAAGCAAGCTGAGTAAATTCAGGCGAACCAGGATCTATGCCGAGGCCGGCGGGAGGTGGAGTTCTAACCGCCGCCCCCGCCGAGGTGCTCGGCCGGCGGTTGCGGCGGCGGACTGTCGAAGAGGCCCTCGAAGCGCGGGCGGAGCGAGTGCGGGTGCGGCGGACCGGATCGAGCAGGGCCCGCCGTGAGGCGCGGTTGAGGTCCAGTGCGGGCGCAAGAACGACGCCACCGGGCGCGAGATGGCCGAGGCCACGGCGCCGAACGGAAGGCCAGCTGCGTGAGGATTATCAAAATCTGGAGTTATTGCAAGCCGTCGCGGGTGACGAGGTCGGCGCCCTCGCAGTAGTCGCAGGGTGCTGGGCGGAGCGACGAACTCGCCGGAGGCCCCTCGCTGCTCAGCCCATCGGCCACTCAAATTCGCCTCCACTGCACGCCTCGAATCATGGTCGCGCCGATGAATCCGCACCAAATCGAGGCGGCACGGCGGACGAATCCGACCACATCGAGCCCCCGACGCGGTCCGGGCACGGTGTCTCGGATCCGTCGAGGCCTCCTCGCTTCTCCCGCAACGATTCTTCGATGCAGACTCAACAAACGAATCCGCACCAGGCTGCAAAACGAGACCGGCTCGGGCTCAAATTGAAATCCGCAACTGACGATGACCCGAGGAGGCGAAGCGGGGGATACCCCGTCGGAATCGACAACGCCCGCGATGAAGAAAGCACCGCACCACGCGTCGGCGACGGCCGCCTCCACAGCGTCGCTCCTCGGAGGAAGCCCGCAATCGCAACGAGCAGAGCCGCGCCGCGTTGAGCCCGGGAAAACGCCGCCGCCGGCCAAAACGCGCCGGTCCGACGAGGGATTTGCAACGGCGCGTTGAGGGAGGAGAAAGGAACGGTCGTCTGGATTTGGTGTGTCGCACTGTTTGAATCATTTTAAATTAATCCTCACGCAGCGGGGCTCCGGACATGATTACGACAAAAAATAAACAAAAAGGAAAGGACGAAGGACAGGTTAGACATAAAGAGGATGTGTGCGCCAGAAATTGAAGTAGAGCGCGTGCGCCGAATAAGGTTTGGGTAGACAATCCCTCTACCTCAGGTGGCACGTGGTATGCAAATTGAAGACAATTAGGTGCACCTCAAACCTCTTTAGTTTCAATATTTGTACTAGTTATCCAATTTTTTTTTGAAGAAGTACTACAAATATTTGAACTAAAGAGGTTCGAGATGCACTAAAGGTTACCCCTTTGCACTCTTACTAGGTGTTGAAAATAATAGCAATTCACCGACGCAAATATTAATTCCGACAATAAGAACAAAAAGTGTATCTTTCCTCCCCCAACTTTCACGCAAGTCTACTTTTACCCTCAACTCCAAAACCGGGTAAACCATCTTCCTCAACTTTTCAAACAATGCATTTTTACCGCCTCGAGTGGTTTTGAAAGCGGTTTTGCTACAGTGAATGACAGTTTTGCTACAACGACATTTTTTTGTCTTTTTTTATTATTATTTTGGCTAAATCTTTGAAAAAATATAGTAGTAAACTATAGAAAAATCATAAAATAGAAAATCCAATTGTTTTAGATTTCACATGAGTATATCTATACACTGAACATATAATATGGTACGGTTTAATACAAGATTTTTACTAAAGCATACCATAATGGATGTTTACTAAAGCATACCAAAATTTTGTTCTAAACCATACCATATCATATGTTTTACTATGCTGATCTACTCATGTGGATTCCAACAAAGTTGGATTTTCTATTTTACAATTTTTCTATAATTTATTATGATTTTTTCAAAGATTCAGCCAAAATAAATAAATAAAAAGAAAAATACAAAATTGTTGTCCGGGTAGTAAAACCGATGTTCATTGTGTAGCAAAAACCGCCTTCAAAACCACTCTAGGGAGGTAAAATACACGGTTTAAAAGTTGAGGGATATGGTTTGTCCGGTTTTTTTAGTTGATGGAGGAAAAGGATAGACTTTGTGAAAATTGGGGAAGAAAAAGTAGACTTCTCCCATAAAAAGGGAAGAACTAGCACTCGAACGTCATATGACGTTTCTGGCCCATTGGACGGTTCCCCGCTAGAGAATATCGGACACCTCCCATTCTCACCACGTTGCCCTGCACAAAAAATAATGGCAATGCCTGCTATGCCTCCACTACCTACCTCCCCTGTGCACGAACGCCTCGCAAAAACGCACCCGCACCCTGACGCGTTCCAGCCTGCACCCCTCTCCGCATCCACATCCACAGGGCCTGTGTCCTCGTGTCTCGTGCCTCGCTCACTTTCTTGTCCTGTGCAAGGGTGGAGGAGAAGGCACCACACCGGGGTGGAGAGGGGCTGCGAGTTACAACATTCGACACTTAACATCTTGAAAATCAATTGTTGCGACATCTTAAAATGTCTAATGCAACATCTATAAAAAATATGTTTGCAACATCTCAAAAAACGACATTCGCAACATCTTAAAATTGACTATTGCAAGGAAACACATGTTGTAACATCTCAAATTGATAGTTGCAAGACCCGAAAAAATATGTTGCAACATCTCAAAAATCTATTTGTTCAAACATTCAAAGAACATATGTTGCAACATTTCAAAACGACAACGACAACATCCCTGTCAACAGCCCACATCCGGGTGATCCTCAAGCGACTCCGAGGCCCGGAAAGGAAAGAAGGATGCCGAAGCCCAATGTTCGCCTCGCCGGCCCCGAGTGGGCGCGTGCTCGGCGTGCCAAGCCAGTCATCCCGAGTCGAGTATAAGTCCGAACGAGTGAGTCGGAGTCTGTAACAAAAAAAAAAACATTACTCAAACTCTTATTCAACTAAATTGAACCGGTCCTCTGCCGGTCTCCTTCCTGCTCCTCCTACTTTTCCCCTTCGTAGCTGTAGGGTTACTCGTCGGAGCGCCGCCGTGCCGCGCGGCCTCTACCCAGGTGGTATCGACTCACCGGTCCGGCCTTCCGCTGGATCCCTCCTTCCCCACCCTCACTTCACCAGCAGCGGAAGGCTCAAGGAGCAATGGAGCCGAACATGCGGGTTCTGCTCGACACCAAGTTCAATGAGGTTTTCCGCCGCCTCGACACCATCGAGTCCAAGTGGGACACCAAGCTGCGCCCGGCGAAGCCACGGCGCGCGAGGCCCCTGTCCCGCTTCAACGGATCGGGCGCATCACCGCTCGAGGGGGCGTCCCCACTCTCGAGCGTCGTGACTCCGAGTCGACGCCCGGAGACGGAGGTGCTGGGGCGGGGCGCCGGCCAGCGCATCACCGCCCTCGAGGGGGTGGCCGCGGCGACCCCCGGTGATCCTCCCCGGGTCACCGCTGAGCGGGCAAGCGGCGCTTCCCGATGGGCGCGCCGCCGCCATCGCCATGGAGGAGTACTGCGCCGCCCACTCCGTCACCGCCCGGTCGAACCACCGGTGGGCCCTCGCATCGATGAGCGCCTCCGGCGTTGGAGACCAAGGCCGACGACCTCGAGCCGAGTCGCCTCTCCGAGATCCGCGACGAACGCGACGACCGCCTTGAAGCTCTGGAGGACGCCGCTCAAGCTGTTCGACGAATGGCGTCCATGGGTCGAGGCCCGCTCTTCGATGTCCGTCGGGGCGTTGCGCCGTTCTTTGGTCGACTACCTCGGGCGCCCACCGTGGCGAGATCTTTGCACGTCTACCCACGGACTTCGGGCTACTTCGCCGGCGGCGGTACCGCTACAATGGGGGAGCCTCCTCCCGCGCTCACATCGGGCCTGGGACGTCCTCTCCACTCGGCTTCGACCGCCGCGCACATCGCCGCCGGATCGAGCGCCGAACCGCCCAACGGGCACTGCGTACAGGGGTATGGGTCGGTAACGACCATAGCCCCCCCCTTCCAGTCCGGTATGCTCCCCTTCCCTTCTCCATACACACCTCCACTCAACCCAATTCCAGTTCCCAAACCCCATCCATACACCATCTCACACCAAGCCATCAATCAACCCCAGTTCAACAACCATACAAATCCATATTCAGTTTCCCATCAACCCTATACAAGCCCCCCAAATCCTTACCAATCTGCCGATCCATACTATACCCAGCAGCCTACCCACAATCACCAGCAACACAATCCACAGCTAGGCCGTCTCCCTAAACTAGATTTTCCCAAATTCGATGGTGAGGACGCTCAATTTTGGATTACTTGCGCCAAAAATTATTTCGATATGTACACCGTTGAACCTCATATGTGGATACGTGTCGCCACCATGCATTTCACTGGTCCGGCTAAACGTTGGCTCCAGTCTATCGAGTCAAGCCTTCCCTCCACCACTTGGACATCCTTACGCTCTATGATCCATGAGCGGTTCAGCCGTGACCAACACGAGCTCCTCATTCGCAAGATGTTTCATATCCGAATGACCTCCACTGTTCCGATTACGTCGAGCGATTCACCGAGTTAGTAGACCAGCTCAAGTCCTATAACCCCAACCCCGACATCCTATCTTTTTATTCAACGTTTTGTGGATGGTCTTCGTGATGATATTCGAGCAATTTTGATGGTTGCTCGGCCTTCTACCCCTCGATATCGCCTACACTCTCGCCTTTGTTGCGGGAAGAGGTCTGGCGAAGTTCAACCGGCGCAAGGAGTTCAGGCGTTACGAGTTTTCCTATACTCGGAGGCCACGGCAAAGTCGGGGTTCTTCGCTATGCCGTCCCCCGCCGGCTCGTCCTATCTCGACAAGATCACCACGGGCGAGAGCCACCTTCTTCCCGCCCTCCTAGCTGGCTGATCGATTTGGTGCATTAAAAGATTTGGCGGGCGCGCGGCCTTTGTGTCCGCCGGTGGTGAGAAGTGGGCTTCGTGGCCACCACGCTCTACTACCCTCGCTTACATGCTCGAGGAGATGTGGTCGGTATGTCGAGTGATTTTGATTTGCAAGAGGAAGAGTCTCCTGCGACCCGACGGGCAGCTCCGGTGTTCACCGACATGTCGGGCCGCTATTGGCCGTCACTTCCGCTCCACAAACTATGATGCTGCGGGTCGGTTGGGCGGGCGTCTTGTATCCATTCTTATTGACTCGGGCAAAGACCATTCTTTCATCAACTCGGCAATTGTCTCTCGATCTTCCGGGCATTCGTTCTTTGGCTGTACCCATGAGCGTCGAGTTGCCGATGGCGGTGTGCTCCAGTGCACCTCTAAAATACCACATACTGAATGGTCAGTTCAAGGTCATAGCTTCCACTCTACATTCCGTATCATACCGTTGGGCACTTACGACATCATTTTGGGTATGGACTGGTTGGAGGCCTTTTCTCCGATGCGTGTTGATTGGAAGGCTAAATGGATGATGATTCCATATGGTACAGCCAGCCTGTTACTCTCCAGTGACCCCAATTCTGATATTGAGGCTGCACCATTCCATTTGTGTAGCATCACTACGAGACTCAACAGTACCAGCACAAGCTCCAGTCCATCCAGCGATACAGAACCTGCTCACAGAGTTCAGCGCCTTGTTTCAAGAACCAACCAGTCTGCCACCTCGGCGCAGTTGTGATCACACAATACCTTTGGTTCCCGGTGCACAGCCCGTATCAATCCGTCAATATCGCTACAATCCCAAGCTGAAAACTGAAATAGAAGCACAAGTCTCTGACCTTCTTCAAAATGGCATGATCCGGCCAGTTCAGTCCTTACTCCTCGCCGGTCCTCGCTTGTAAAGAAGAAAGACCGGTCATGGCGGATGTCGCGTGGATTACAGGATGCTCAATGCTCTGACTCTTAAGAGCAAATTTCCCATCCCGGTAGTTGACGAACTTCTTGATGAACTCTCCTCAGCCCGCTGGTTTTCATGTTTGGATCTGAGGGCAGGTTTTAACCAAATCCGTCTAGCTCCCGGGGAGGAATACAAGACGGCATTCCAAACTCACTGGGTCGGTTCGAGTACAAGGTTATGTCATTTGGATTGACAGTGCACCCAATACTTTTTCGGGGGCCATGAACACTACCTTGAAGCCACTCCTTCGAGTCCGTGTCATCGTATTCTTTGATGACATACGGTCTTCGGTCCGTCTCTCGAGCAAAGACATCGCTGACCTTCGGCAAGTGTTCCAGTGGCTGCTAAGGATCAATGGTTGGTGAAACTCTCCAAATGCGGGTTTGCCCAAGAGTCCATATCCTATTTGGGTCACGTAGTCGGTGCTAAAGGAGTGGGCACCGATCCATCTAAGATTGAGTCTATTGCTAATTGGCCACAACCAACGGATGTAAAACAACTCCGCAGCCTTCTTGGGACTAGCGGGTACTACCGCAAATTTGTCCGTAATTTTGCAATCATAGCTCGGCCCCTCAATGATTTGCTAAAGAAGGGTGCTATTTTCCTATGGACTCCTGCTCATTCTTGACCTTTTTCAAATTTGCGATGCGACCGATTTCAGCACCTGTGCTGGCACTGCCGGATTTCAGTAAACCCTTTCAGATTCAGACAGATGCTTGTGACTCCGGAGTCGGTGCTGTCTTACTTCAGGATGGCCATCCCTTGGCTTTTGTCGACAAAGCATTGGGTCCTCGCACTCGTGGTCCGTCAACTTATGACAAGGAATATTTGGCCATTTTGGTTCTTTGTCGAGCGAACGCTGGCGTGCTTATCTTGACACTCGAATTTGTGATTCACACCGACCAGGTAGCCCTCATTCATATCATAGATCAAAGGCTCCACACTCCATGGCAGCTCAAGATGTTGACAAAGCTGGTCGGGTCTCCAATACTGGTGGTTTACAAACCGGGGAGTTCAAACCAAGCAGGTGATCGCTATCTCGACATCCTGCTCCTCCAAATAAAGCAGCTCAAGCCATATCGGGCTATCACTCCTACTTGGCTGGTGCGGGTAGCAAAAAGCTATCGAGGCCGACCCCAACTCAGTTCGTCTTCTTCGGGAGCTTGCTATTGACCCCGGTTCACACCCCGGTTATACATTAGCTCGCTGGCATTACGAGGCATAAAGGCCGCGATCCGGCTGAGCTCGACATCGCTATGAAGCAACGCATCATGTCCGCATTCCATGCTAGTGCCTTGGGTGGCCCGCAGCGGGTTTCCGGTGACATACGGCCGCATTAAACGATTATTTTCTTGGCGTGGGATGAAGGTGATGTCAAACGATTTGGTTACTCAATGCTCTACTTGCCATCGTGCCAAGCCCGGTCGAGCCCGTTACCCAAAGCTTGCTATCTCCTCTCGAAGTGCCGACTGAATCTTGGCAAAACTCAGCATGGACTTCATTGATGGCTTGCCAACATCGGGATCAAGAAAGCGTATATTGGTCGTGGGTCGGCCGCCAGTAAGTTTGCACATTTCATCCCACTACGCCACCCTTACACCGCCAAGTCTCAGGCGGCCTTTATGGACAACATTTTTTTATTGCATGGCTATCCGCAAAAAATCGTGTTCGACCGTGATGCGAGTTTTCACCACCAATTTCGGGCAGAATTGTTCCGTCGACCAAAGTCGACTTATGCTTGAGCGCGTCGCTTACCATCCGTCGATGGTCAAACCGAGCGGGTTAACCAATGTTTGGAAACCTATCTTCGTTGCTTCATTCACTCTGTCCTAGTAAATGGTTGAAGTGGCTGTCTCGCGGAATATTGGTACAATACATCTCTGCATTCATCTCGGGTTGTTCTCCTTTCGAGGTCCTCTCACGGGCATCCTCCTCGTCACTTTGGCATTTCGGATGCGTGCAACTCTAGTTCAGGGATGTCGCCACTCTGGGCGAACGCCAAACCATGGCGACTCTTGTCCGCCAGCACCTGCTTCGCTTCAAGGCCGAAGATGAAGTCCTGGCGGATAAGAAGCGCTCCGACGCACTTTCAATGTGGGAGACCGGTATATCTCAAAGCCGCAGCCCTACGTCATGATCCTCACTCGCACCTCGGTCTCATCGTAAGTTGTGTTTCAAGTATTTCGGTCCATTCCCTGTCATCGAGAAGATTGGTTCGATTGCCTACAAATTACAATTTACTGCTTCTTCTCCCTCGATTCACCCGGTCTTCCATGTTTCCTTACTCAAGCCTCGCACCAAATGCCTCGGTGTCCGCTTCTCCCCGCCTACCGGATGACTGTGAGTTTCGGATTCCTGAGTCAATCATTCAGCGCCGCATCCATAACAGAGGTAACCAGTCAGTGTCTCAAGTCCTTGTGAAGTGGTCGGGTATGCCGATGATCTTGCTACCCGGGAAGACACAAGTGGCACTCAAGCGGCGGTTTCAGCAGCCCCGCATGGGGACATGCCGGTTCTCAAGGGGAGGGGGGTGTCAGCAGCCCACATCCAGGTGATCCTCAAGCGCTCCGAGGCCCGGGAAGGAAAAAGAAGGATGCCGAAGCCCAATGTTCGCCTCGGCGCCGGCCCCGAGTGGGCGTGCTCGGCGTGCCAAGCCGATCATCCCGAGTCGAGTATAAGTCCGAACGAGTGAGTCGGAGTCTGTAACAAAAAAAAAAAACATTACTCAAACTCTTATTCAACTAAATTGAACCGGTCCTCTCGGCGTCTCCTTCCCTGCTCCTCCTACTTTTCCCTTCGTAGCTGTAGGGTTACTCGTCGGAGCGCCGCCGTGCGCGGCCTCTAACACATCCACAAGTACATATTGGAACATCCTCAAACCGACTTCAATAACGCCGCAAAATCCACCACAACCGTGAAATAAGGAGGGAAGAGGGTGGACATATTGGGAAAAAGGGGAGGCACAGGGTTGCTCCATGGATCCACCACTGGAAGGCCGCTCATGGCCGCCGTCGAGGGTTGGGGAGGGCGCGCAAGGGTGGAGGAGCACGTCGGGCTCGGGGTAGCCGCATGAGCTCTGCCTGCATGCTCGAGCTCCGACCGAGGAGGGGAATGGGGGTGGAAGCCTCGCCCGAGGTTGGGGAGGAAGCCACACCGGAGGGGAAGCTAGGTTGGGGGGCCGGTAGGGCACGAGGTGGTGGCGCCGGGGGGGGTGTGGGAGAAGAGGACTCCGAGGTGGGGAAGGGCGCCGCTGGGTGTGCATGAGGTCACTGGCTGAGGCGGCGACCACCGGCGGCCAGGGAGCTATGGCGTGCGTCGCTGGGGTGGGCTAGGGAAGAAACACGGTCGTGTGGATAAGGATGAGAGGGTGAGAGAATAGGTTTTTCTTTTTTTTTAATGTCACCTGGCGGGCCGAGCGGCTGGCCACGCGTCTATCCGATATTCGTATGGTCCATCCGAGGTACGTAACCTAGCATTATTACCGTAATAAAAAGACCAACAACATGTATAAAAATATACGGACCAGTAGAATCAGCCTGATGGGCCGTAGACTTATGGGCTGCGATGCTATGATCTCCATGGCCTTTCGCTGTTGCGCATACGTCACCTATGATGTCTGTGAGTGGATGAATTGGAAAGTCAAGAGTAAGATAGTGCGTGCAAGATGGTTAATTAGTCGTAGTACAATGTTCTTCTTATCCATGTGACGGACCGATTGACCGCGACATGTACGTTTTGCGAATCGCGACACATCAAAGTCGCCGTATATGGTTGCACCGATCGATGCTCACAGCTCACGCCAGAGCCGAGCAACGACGATCGACGATGGAGCCTGCGGCCGACGGCGACGTGCACGGGGGAACGACGGGACGGAGGGCCGCCGGTGGTGGTGTCGCTGCGGGAGCTGGGCGTGGCGGACGTCGACGCCTTCATGGCGTGGGCGTCGGACGAGCGCGTGATGCGGTATAACCTGGTGAAGCGGCCGGTGTGCGCCACCCGGGAGGAGGCGATGGAGCGGATCCGGAACTCCGTGCTGGGCCACCCGTGGTTCCGCGCCATCTGCATCGCCGACGGCGACGGCGACGGCCGACCCGTGCCCGTGGGGGCACGTGGCCGTGTCGCCGTACGCCGACGAGGGCGGCCGCAGGGCCAACATCGGCTACGCCCTCGCGCACGACCAGTGGGGCCGCGGCATCGCCGCCGCCGCCGTCAGGATGGTACTGTAATTACTGGCGTTCGTTCTTGGACATGGCTTTGTTCGTAATCGTGTGTGTGGTGCGCGCGCAGGTGGTCGGCAGGGTGTTCGACGACCTGCCGGGGCTGGAGCGGCTGGAGGCGGTGACGGACGTGGAGAACGTGCGGTCGCAGAGGGTGGCGGAGAAGGCCGGCTTCCACAGGGAGGGTGCTGCGCCGCTACTTCGCCGGACGCGGCGGCGGCGAGGCCAGGGACGCGGTGATGTACAGCTTCTTGTCGTCCGACCGTGCGTGACCCGGTGACTGGTCTCGCTGTGCTACCTGAAGATGGTTGTGTGTGTTCGGTGATGTGCGTTCCAGAATTTATGTATTGCAAGTTTGCAACTTGGTAGTGACGGTTTTTACATTACAAAGGAACAATCAATTTGTATTGTGTAGTCCACTTTCAGGTAGGCCATGAACTGATGTTTTCTTTTCTGGTGATTGAAGTACTGAAGGCGCTGATACTGTATTAAAAAGCAGTAGATGGCTACAGGAGGTGTGTGAACGAGAGAAATGCTTGTTTTGCGTGATACGCAGCCCCAGAATTTGTATTTGCTAAGTACAAGTAACCTGTCACTTGACACCTATTATACTGGGGAATATCATCAGAGAAATAATAGAGGAATCGCGTGTAGCTCCAATGAATGATATAGACAGGGTATCGGACCTAGACTAGATGACCTTGTCAACATTTCTGAAAACATTAGTTCGACATCATCAAGTACGCATATTTCATACTTCTGAATAATGCTAGTCTGTCGTCCTACTTCATTTCATAACAAATGACTTAAGATGATCAGGAATTATTTGACCCATTAAACTAAAGTCCTGATATTCTCTTCCATGAACACCGAGAATCTCGTCGATAGGTGCAGCTTGCATTAGCTGTCTGGAGTAGATGGCCTTGGCCTGGCTTCAATAAACTGTACTGCAAGTCTGCAAACTGGATCGATGGAACAACAATAACACTACTGACGCCTTCGTTTCAGAGGAGAGACACAGTTGCAAATTGCAATAGCAAGCACACTCGGACGCAGATCGATCGATGAAGTTAAAACTGCATCTTTCACTGAACCAGACCGGCCATACTGATGAGCCCAAAGAAAGATCACCCTATCACTCTTACCCGTTTCTCTTTCCCAAACGGCCGGCCACAAGCGTCCGGCCGTCCATCTGAATGTCTCCCAGAACAGTTCCAGGGTCAAAAGCTGCAGCGTCCTTTGCCATGATTAACAACTGCTAAAGCACGAGCCACAGCTTGATTGATTCACAATAATTCCATGTACGCTGTGCCGACGCAATAATGCAGTAGAGTAGTACTAGCAAAGAAGAAGAGAGAAACCAAAAGCAGGAGGGAAGGAAAGCCAAGAGAGAATCAGACCAAAGCGTGGAGATGAACTCTTTTTTTTTTTTTTTTTTTTTGAGCCTCTACCAAGTATCTGTTCATACTGTAACACACACGCACACCACCTGTGTACAACCAGACCTACTCATCGTCCGTAATATTCGAAGTCCAACGCTGACAAAATAATCCAGGCTGAAATAGGAACTACTGTTCCCAGGTGGGTACAATTCGTCCTCTCCAGGAATCGAACTCCGGCCGACTAGCTGTGGCCTAAAGCCAACGCAGTTAGCCAGTCGAGCCCAAGGCTCGTTCCCGCGTGGAGATGAACTCATAAACAAGTCCAGGACAAATCGCAATCAGCTAGCATCGGTCCACCACACTCTCCCCTCCCAGGGCTCCATACCATTACGGAAAACACTATGATGATTAGGGGTTGTTGAAATGTTAGTATACTTGTGGGGGGCCCTTCGAGGTTATTACAAGTGATTGGCTGGGCTGCCGGTTGGCCGGCTGGCCCCCATGAGCTAGCCTAGCTGCTACACCAAGCTCCCCACCCTACCCCTTCTTTAGCACCCTGAATCACTGAAAGTCGTGTTTTTTTTGTTCTTCAGTGCATCATCCTTTTGGTTGGGAAATACTGATAGGCAGTACAAATCTGATTCTGATGGATTACCAAGCACAGAATGTGATGATGGACACATAGAAACAGGGCAAAGGAAGCTAAGTTTTTTTTTTCTTTCAATTTACTTCAGAATCCACTCTGAATGAGTGAGTCACATGGACAAGCATTCGAAGAAGAACAGAACAGGAGCATCATAGCTCGGAGCTAACTGGGAAAGTTGCATGAACAAGAAGCCCAGGTCATCAATCTTCAACCTCTTACAAAAGTGGGCGCCAAAGGTCTTTAATCCGCAAAAGACTAAATCATTCCCCTCCTCCTCCTCCATGACCAAAAACAGCATGCAATCTCGCAAAGGTGACAGAACAAAAGGAAACAAAAAGAAAGGGGAAAAAGAAGAAAGAAATCTCCTCTCGGTTATTCAGGATCATCATGCCTTCTCTTCTCCTCCACTAACACTCTCTCCTTTCCTCCATCGCCTAGCGCAAATTGTCCACTGCTTCGTCGAAAAGCAGCATCTCCTGGTACCGGCACTCACTGCTGCAGAAAGCTTTATCACCTCTGGAGAAAAGAGATAGAAAAAAAGGAACAATTATATCATAACAGAATAGTGATGACCTAACTGATTGGATTAGAAAACGCCTACAGCTTTTCGAGAGAAGCGCTGCTTTCACGCTACGTCTTTGTGAACAGCACAGCCACAAATAAAACTACTGTGTTCGAGGAATTAGCTAGAGAACCAGAAAGATGCGAACCAAAAATGTTTTGGGAGCACATCTCAAAAGCCAGCTAGCGTTTAGCGCTCCTATGGATCATAGTACACAGCAAGCAAGGAAAAACGAAAACAAGACAAGGCGGAAATCCCTTTCGCCGTCTTATCCAAGCAAACTCGGTATATCTTTAGGTATCAAGAGGCTGTCAAATTCGCAACTACGATGTTGAAACTTTTGTTTTGTCGATGATGGCTGGTCCTGCTGATGGTCAGGAGTTAGGAGTAGGAGCACCAAGACCAGCACAGCACGGCTCGGGACGTGGACCTCATTTAGCAACATCAATGGGTGCAAATTAATTTAGTCCCTTCCAAATTGTCAATATATAAACCCCTGCCATAGGATAATGAAATACTTTGCATAGTTTTTGATGTGAAAGCGAAATGTAACAAATCTTATAAGCAGCTACTCCAAGTAAACATACAAAGGGACCTCTCGGTGCACGGTGGCACTGTATTTTAAATATGTGGCTTAAACAAGGAGCAAGTTTCGCTTCGAAAGCAACAGGGAATCGAGGCGTCACGATCTCAAATGAGCAAGCAACATGTTTCCGATGAGCAATGTACAGTATAAAATTTAAAAGGGTATCAAACTATCATTGAAGATTGGTCACATTAAAGCTGATATAATCTTGATGAGATCCACTAAATATGTATCGTATCATCCACACTCCAATCAGAAAGTCATAAACGACTCCAACGTTAGAACTACTCACAAGGTCCCCGGCAATGATGAAAGCCATCTTCGTGTCAAATAACAGTACATAATCAAAACACTCCAGGGATTGCTTTTAAGGTACAAGTAAAGAAACTCAACATTGCTAACCTAAAAAATCTCCTAATCCCGCCTTTACTGGTGAGGGTATATTTTTTTACTAGCCTAAATTCACTCCCATAGGGTGCTGGACCTATGGCAATTCGGATCTGACATATAGTTCCGAACCTATGGCAATTCGTATCTGACATATAGTTGTACTTATATTTTCATACTCTACCAATTGAGCTACAACCCCTATAGTTGTACTTATTATCATCTAACAGGGTTATGAAATCGGTGTTATTTTACATTCTTGGGTCACTAATGGGAAAACATTATTACACTGTGAGAACACAGGGTGCTGTCAATTTTAGTATAGGAAGCTAAATATTTCGTCCTGCTACACCCTTTTAATTAAGTCTTATAAACTGGTACTACCACATAGGAGTATACTGCATGTCTGAATGTGTTATTTTGGTTTTATTGTTGTGTGGTTCAGATCTAGCAGATCATGCTGTCAAAGCTGGTGTCCTAAATCCCTAACATTATCAAAAATCATTATGTAATTTTCATTCATGCTTCCTCTAGGACAGGCAGTAGTCTGACAGCGATTGGTCCTTCCTCTCATATGAACAATCTCATTCATGCATCTAACTGTACGAGCAAGGAGTAGAGGAATCCAATCAATTACTGAAAATACAGCAAACAGTTCTGCTGATCTACAGTGAAGTGAACCCAAATGGATTTTCATTCAGAAAATCGTTACTGCGGAAACTGAAGGAAATCGGAGATGATTACTCACTGGTAGATTAAGATGTCATTGCCCTGTCCAAGCTGCTTGTTGCATGCATGGCAAGAGCTCAAGAAGCCACCGGCGACGGCGGCCGCGGCCTTGTCAGCCTTGTCGCCTAGCAAATCCCCGCAGCTCTCGACGATGCAGTCGTCGAAGATGTGCGTGGTCCTCGGATTCGGGCCGCGCGAGATGACGCAGGTGTAGTCCTCCGACATGGCTACTTCCCCGTGGGCACGACGGCCACGCCGCCCGCGAACACCCGGGCGGACGGCGAGCTGACGACCTCCGGCAGGAACCTCCTGGCCGGCGACAGCACCGCGAGCTGCGCGTCCCTGTTCTTGGCGCCGAACTCGATCGGGGAGGAGACCAGCTCGACGGCCCTGCCGGATGGGACCTGGATTCTGAGCTGGGACCCGAACAGCACCTTGCCCCCGGCGACCTTGGCATCCCCGTGGTCCCGGAGCACGTCGGCCAGGCCGACGCCGGCCGGCTCCGGAGCCGCGGCGTCCGCGTGCGCCCTCCGGAGGCTCCTCTCCGACAGGAACGGGGGCAGCGCGGAGCAGCAGAACTGCTTGGTCTCGAGGATGGAGGTGGGGCTCACGGCTGACGAGGGGCCCTCGGAGGACCCGTCCAGCAGGGAGCCCGGCCTGCGGCAGCGCCATGGCCACGAACGGCCTCGGGGAAGGGAAGTCAGCCATGACGCCGCCTGCTCCTGCTCCTTGGTTGGCAGCTCTTCTCGATCTGTTGCGCAGCAGCATGGCGAGCGCCGCTGCTTGTGCGTGAGTGTGAGCAGGCAGGCAGGCATCAGCAATGATGAAAGGAAAAGATGGCAACTTCTGCGAGCGCTTTTGTTTTGTTGCGTAGTAGCACCCTTTAAAGAATGAACAGAGACGGACGGACGGCGCAGAGGCCAAAAAGCTCACCTCACCAGAACAGAAAGCGAGCGGCCTCCCTCCTTGGATGGATCAAACTCCGGCAGTAATGGCCGCTCCTACCACATTGCCCCGTCCTCGGATCCCATCACAACCCAAGATTTTTCTTCTGCTCTTTCTTAACGGTCACGAGGAGCCCGCCGGCGACAGGCTCCCTCCGATCGCCGGAGGGAATGGCAAGGTAAGGCAACCAACAAGAAAGAAGATGGAAATCAATGGAACCAGCCACCGGGCCAGGTCAAAACTCGCCGGAAACCTCCACCGGAAAGGTGCCTCCTTCCCTTGCTGCTCGATTACGCGGTTCTTGGGTGCTGGGTGGGGTTTGTGTATATTTATACATATACAAGCTGGGAGCCTGGGGGTTAGTGGGTTTGTTTTCTCTGCTAATCTCTCTTCTTCCCCGGGGGAACGGGGGTAACTGTTCTTGAGCAGCAGAGCACTAATCCACTTCTCCGTCTCTCTCCCAGTCCCAGGGGAGGGGAGGGGAGGCTGACAGGGGCCTGTTATTTAAAGCCTGCACGCGCACGGGTTCATCTCCAATCAGACTGTTGAGCAGCAAAAGCAAACAGGACGTCAGGATTTTTTGGTATTTTTTTTCCGGTCGAGTTGAATTCACGCTGATTGGCTCGTTGGATGTCACGCTTGTTGATTACTGTATGCTAGTGCAATGGCTTAATCACCGATTACGGTAAGCCGGCCGCAAATGCTTCGTGTGGTGAAAAGCTATTCCTGAACTGTTAGCACCAAGGTTTAGGCAAACAAGGAAAAAGTCTACATCACCCCTAACTATGGGCGGTGGCTACATAACCCTAAAACCTCTAAATTTTAGATATCACCCCAAGAAATTTCCAAAACCGGGTCAAATTACCCTTAAAAGCAGTTTTGAAAAATTGTAGTAAATCATAGAAAAATTGTAAAATGGAAAATCCAATTGTGTTAGACTTGAATGAGTAGATCTACACAATGAACATATAATATGGTATGCTTTAGTTCATTTTTTTTTTGCTGCAGCTTTTAGATTTATGTTTTTCTTCGTAGCTGTAAAAAATGTACTAAAGCATACCATATTATATGTTCATTGTGTAGAACTACTCATTTAGAGTCTAACACAATTGGATTTTCCATTTTACGATTTTTCTATGATTTACTATGATTTTTCAAAACCGCTTTAGGGGTAATTTTACCGCTTTAAAAGTTCGAGGGGTGATATAAACCGCTTTCATAGTTTGGGGGTTATGTAGTCTACCTCCTATAGTTAAGGGGTGATGTAGACTTTTCCTTAAAAACAACCTAGTACCTTATATATGAGGGTCCATGAGGAAAAAAAAAAAGGGGGGGGACCCTCGAGCATGCTCCTATCCTTACTTGTCATTAAAATTGGAGGACCCTTAATCATAATTCATCATATAAAAACGCGCCGCCACCAAACCCTAGACGGGCACCGCCGGCGGCTCTCGCCTTCCACCAGCGCGGGTCCCCTCTCTTCTCCTACGGCATCACGTCGGGGGTTGAAGGGAGTGGGGATCCATCGTTCGTTCGTAAGTTTTTCCCTAGTAGATTGAGTCTTCCAGGTTCAAGTTTTCTCCGGAGATCCAATCGAAGAGATTGGCCACAGCGTAAGGCATCGTCAAGATCATCGATGGAGTGATGAAGCATGTCATTCTTCAGTGGTGATGGCAAGACGAAGACATCATCATTAATGGAGAGTAAGGTACTCCAGCCCTTCCTTTGTCTTGCTGTGGTTCTATGCAGCCATGGCAGGAGCTAGTGAGAGTTAGTTTTCCAACGATATCTATCTGGATGTCGGTTGAACTTGTGTTCTCCCATGACGAATCTGGTGAAGATGTCGACGATGAGGTCGATGACGTAATCGGCGGGGTCAATTTCATCTTGTTTGCATGTGGAGTTTTAGCAGATTACTCCTCTTTTGCAAAAATGATGGGTATGAGGATGACATTGTTGGATGGTGAGATGGCCCTGTTCGTTCAGATCGGAGCTTCCGTCCGTGGCATATCCGTTTAGGACGATGATCCTAGACGGTGGAATTTATGGTTTTTTTTAAGGTTTCTTGTCTCCCATCAATAGAGCTGGAGTAGTTTGGTTTATAATGAGAGGATGTAATTTGCTTTAGTATCAATGAAATTTTCTTTGCCGCAAAAAATAAAAAATAAAAAAAATGGATGACCCTTAAATCCCCCCTCCCCCCTCCATTCCCACGTTCCTTCCTGTATCATCCAATCTGACATTGCCTCTGAGGTTGTCGATGTCTCATCCGATCCGCCACCGCTCTCTCCGCAGTGGCCATTTCTTTTTTCATCCTCTATTTCAAACATCTACCACATGCACCTACAATGGACTCCAAATACGTGTTCATGCCGACGAGGAGGGTAGGGACTCACTTCCCACGATCGTGGGTCGCTTGAATTCTACATTCCCCGACATCCACCACTAGCACTCACGCTGGTCTCCTCATCCTCGTGCCCTCCACTACCGCGCTCACACCGACGGGGAGAAGGGCAGGGATTCACATAAGAGCTAGTGTCGTCCAGGCACCAAGGAGGAGCTAGCGTTGCATGGTAGAAGGAAGAGAACAACCCTAGTAGGTGGTGCCGATGACAAAAAAGTGAGAGATGGAAGAAAAACAAAAAAGTAACGATAACGTGACTCACAAATGGATCAAGGAAGTAGAGACCTTGATTTTAGGGCTATTGCCATTAGGCTAGACAAAAAAAAGGTCTCAAAAGTAGAGGAGCCGTGAAAGTAAAGGCTATGATTTGAGGGTCATTGTTGGGGATGCTCTTAGTCATGAAAAGGTTTGATAGCAAAAATGTTGATTTAGAAATGTTGCTGTTGTTTACCAACCTATATTGTGAGATGATGGGTTGCAATTTCCATTTAACCAAATCTAATAGGAACTAGGTTCCTAGATTGGTAAAAATATTATTCGTAGAAATCTATACGCCTACATCTTAAAATAATTGTAGCAAAGAAATAAAAAAAATCAAAACATGGTCATAGATATAGAAAAAACAAAAAAAAAAATGATATTTTTGCAATTTCACAGAGTAGAAAGCATAGTATGACAAATATTTTCAGGACTAAAAGGAAAAACAAAATTATTACATTTTCTAGCATACATCCCTACATCTCATGCCCTAGCAGCAATAGCTGGATGCCTTCCTTGATCACAAAGGGCTAGCTAATGGCAATCTGTAGAGGTGTAAAAGTAGTGAGATTAAAGACCTTTCTACGCCATTCTTTCCAGATATTCCAAATCGTGTAAATATCGATTGATTTGTAGTTGCTGCTTTGTCAAACCTCCTCTTGTCTTTGCCTTCCACCATTCTTTGGGACCGTGAGACACCTATAGAATCTTGATGGGCCTAATAACTAATAAACGCTGTTAGAGGGGCATACAACACCTCTCCTTGAGTCGTTCTAGGTGAAAATGCAATAAAAATTATAAGCAAGAAAGAAATCAGAATTTACATAAAGTTCAGGGTTCAAAAATACAAAGTGGTTTGTCAACTTCTTCTATTTTATATGGATTTTATAGGTTTCAGCCGGTTTTGCAAGTTCTTTGGAAAAATCATAAAGTTCTTCTATTTTCCCAAAGTTGACCAACATGAAAGTTGCAGATAGTTAAAGAGTTTCCCTGGCTTGTATTCATGTTTGACCATGAATACATGAAAGCATTAAACAGTTGTAGTCAATTAAAAAATGAAACTCATTGTACAAGCTATTTATTTTAATCATCTATGTAGAAGAAAAACTTGCAGATAACAAACTGTGTATAAGTTGTACATGCCGTTAATTATTTTGTCTTGTTAGCAGCTAATAATTTAGTAGCGTGGTCTCAAACAAAAGAACTAAACGAGGCTGCCCAATAGACTCCATGTTAGTCAAGGCTACACATATATGCTAGAGAAAAAACAAATCTAGAAATTATCTAAATAATAAGAATCATTTGGCCTCTACTTACCAAAAGTTGTACGCGGTGGATGAGGTGGAAGAAGGCCCCATGGAAGACAGGGATGGTAACCCCAAACGGCCGTTGGGGCCAGGGGCATGCGTCTTGATCCATGAAAAAATTATAGAATTTAGCGGGAGGTTAGCCAAAAATGCTATTAGCCAGGGGCATGCGTCTTGATACGATTTTTTTCATGGGTCTTGATCCCCGGTGTGCCAGGTTTTGTTTTTGCATTAGGGAAAAAAAGATTTAAGATTTATTTCAAACTGTTTTATTTGTGAAACTATAAGTAGACTTTAGGGGTTATCTATAACCTGCAAAAATTAAACCTAATTACTTTTTTGCGCTGATGGTTTATATGATTGATACTGTTTTATTGTGAAGCCATTGTATGACTTTTAAGTTCAATTGTTCAAATGAACATAACAAAATTTGCTTGCATCGATGTGTCGTTTAAAGAAGAAGTTTTGCGTCTGGCTCAACCTTCGGATGGTGCTAAGTTCGTACGCTATGGGGGTCATATCGCGTCGATTGGTGATATACTCCGTACGTAGGAGTACGTGATATCGTTACACGTCACCGTGTACGCATGCATTGATTTACTACTGTACAACAGAGGACAGTCAGGTCTACAGTCGATCAGGTACGTACAGGCTATCTTTTGTGTCATCGTCGGCCGAGCACAGGAGGATCGACGACGGTTGGAGAAAGTTTCAAGTTTCAATGCGTTTCCTTTCCAGCCCTGTGCTCGTCGTTTACGCCCTTGATGATGTCACTACTATGTCAACAAAAAAGACATTGGGAATGCCCTAAATTCGGTTTAGAAAAAGTCCTTGAATAATTTTTTTTTTTTGGTAAAAAATAATATGTTTTCTCTATCGTTTCCTCATTTATAGTTTGATTCGATTCAAAGGACACTTGTGTTGTTCTCTTTGTGATGAGCACCATTTCCTCATTTATAGTTTGATTTGATTCTTCTATGACGAAGGCCACACGGAAAAGGACAGAGGACCGCGTGCACGATAACCTCAGTATTAATGCCTGACTCCACAGATAAATACTCCTACTTTAGTCTTACATTCTCCGTACCAAAAGATCAACAATCTCAAGTCTAACAAAATGTTGTCAAAAAAGCCTAACAAAAATAAATAAATAAATAAGTAATGTTAACATTAATATTCATGGTATACAATACTAGATTAATCAGGACATATACCTTTATACAAAATCTATTCTGACATATTTTCTTTGTTCCAATTTACATGTTGTTTTGACTTTTTAGATATATTTCTTTTGCTATACATCTAGACATACTATATAAACTATACTAGGTGCATAACGAAAAACAATATTATATCTATAAAAGCTAAAGTTTAACTATAATTAGAAACGAAGGGAGTATATGTCAATAATAATCTTTAGTATAATTTCAATTAATGATTCCTCTGCGTATAACTTCTGGAGTTTTTTTGTAAAGGTGGAGTTTTTGGAATTGACAAGTGCACACTCGGGTCAGGTACTGTACTTGGGTGTAGTACGTGTACAATATCATCTTTTATTTTTTATATTTTTGAAAAAATGGTGTACAAAGATAGTCTGAGCTCGCATTTATACTTACTGCGTGCACAGGCAGCGGTAATAAAAAAAAGCGTGGAGTCCTGAGGTGTGTTTATAGCCCCAAATCGCATTTATATCTTATCACATCAAAAAAGAAGATTTCCCATCACATCAAAATGTCGGCACACGTATCGTGCAAAGGCAGCGGTAGTTTAGATGTGCATTGCGATGGATTCTTTTGTGGATAATATTTAACACTAACAAACGCGTCTTTATAGTGTAGAAATCCTTCCAAAATCCAAAATTTTTTTTTTTTCTACTGTTGTTCGCTGCTGATCCCCATGTCGGGTGGAAACGGACAGGGCCGACGCCGTCAGGGTGGGGCCCGACCTCACGGTCACTAGTACTACTAGCGCGCGGGTACCGAGGCGGGGGGGCAGTGGATAATTACGCCGGGCGTCCAGGCAGGGCGGCTCGCTGTCCCCGGCCCGGGACCTGGACAGGGTTCAGAGCCCAGAGGCCTTTGGGTCGGTCACGGGCCTCCCGATCCAGCCCACGGCTCATGGAACCCGGCGTTGATTTGATTTGATGATGCTGAAAATCTTCCACGGCTAGTTTTTCACGACGACCAAAGGGGTTTTGTTCGGTAGTCCTCTCGACTCTTTACTCCTTTACAAGAACAGCTGGATTTTTTTTTTTATTGGTGACAAAAAACGACGCTATTATTGTACATTAACGTGTAGATCGTAGTTTTTTTTTTTGGATTGAGAATGACAACTTTAATATAAGGTATGTCTCCCATGTCAATTGAATTTACTTGGGTGATTAACCATTTATATTTATATATGAATGAAACTATTTTAAACTAATTTTAGTCAACAAACTGTACTTGGAACTATTGATGTGGAAAACCATGGTTTAGAGAAAAAAAAAAATGTTGTAGAGTGAAGTTCAAAAACTCCAAAAAAAGAATATAGTTTTAACAATACCATGGTATTCAAAATATTAAATTTTATTGCACCAAAATACTTAATGGCATTTTAAAAAAGTATTTCACAAAACCATGATATTTTTTATAAACTCCAAAAATGTTCTATGTATCCAAACAGGGGCCTTAGAAAGTCTGCAAATAATAAGAGGCCTAAAGAGGCATGTGGGCACTTTAACAATGCATGTAACGTAACGAATAGGCATAATAGATTAGAGCAAGTCCAACATATGTGCTATTCTTGTTATCTATGCTATTTTTAGAATTTCTCCTGCAAAAATTAAGCTCCAACGACTTTGCAATCTTGTATTTTAAAATAACAAATGTGTTATTCTAGAAATCTCACATAATAATATAACTTGCATTTGCCGCTAGCCATCTAGCCTCACCACACTAGAAAAGTTGTTGGAGTTTTATGTTTTTTGTAGAGTTTTCTATTTTAAAGGTTGGCTAAATTATAGGTTTAGCTAACTATTTTTACTACCTATCTTGGAGTTGCTCTCAAGTTATTTGTCTCGTTTGTATCTTTTTATGCATATCTGGCTTCTTTTCGTTCCCACTTTTCGGTGATGAAGTGCAGAAACAAAAATAGTTAATATTAATACCCGCTTTGGATTGTAGGAAAGTTTTTCGTTCATGCGTTTTTTTTCCGCTCGTTTGTATCTTCTTATGCATATCTTGCTTCTTTTTGTTCCCATTTTCTGTGATAAAGTGCAGAAACAAAAATAGTTAAGACCGGCTTTGGATTGCAAGAAAGTTTTCGTGTTCATGAGTTTTTCCGTGAAAATTAAACCGATTCCTGTACAATTTCTGCGTTCCAATGGACATAAAGGTTTTCTTTCCATTCTAGCACCGGTAGCTGTAGAATCTTATTTCCATTAGGTAGATGGAGGCACTACCCTTGTTTGGTTGAAGGCCTTCCCAGCTCTAGGTCTCCAAAGTCGAATGCCTGAGATTTATGCCCTGGTTAGCGTTTTTTTTTTGAAAGCGTGCATTAGCACGTATTGCATTAAGAGAAGTGAGAAACATTATATATATTTTTTCAAAAAGCGTGCATTAGCACGTATTGCATTAAAATGCATTAGCATGTATTCACGCATTGCATCGAATCACACGGACAAACAAACAACAAGAAACGAGGGGAGGGGTGGGCGGACCCTCCAACTAACAACCCTGACAACTGAACCTATTACAACCAAAAACTTAACACCCAGGTAGCTAGTAGTGATCAAAGCCATAGGCGACAACAACGGCAAAGCATCCTCTAGACCTTAGACGACAAAGCATCCATCCATACCAACCTCGGCAGCAAAGCATCTGCCGGAAAGACAACGACCACTTCGTCGGCAAAGCATCCACCGAGAGACCGGAGAAGACCATGACCTCGGGCGCACGCATCGCGACCTTGGCGCACATGCACACCGGAAACGCAGCTCGTAATGACCGCGACCTCGACAAAGACGCGCGCACACCGAAAATGCAAGCTCGTAAAGATACACGGGCGGCAAAACATCCGCCCAAACAACGAAAAAGCACCTTGGCGGTAAAGCATCCGTTAGAAACGAGGTACATCGGCGACAAAGATCCGCCAGCGAAAGAACACCTCGGCGGCAAAGCATCCGCTGGAAACGACCATGACTACGGATACAACAACCACTAGCTAGACAAACCCGGGTGAGAAGAAACATGAAGCCGAATAGGAGTAGCAAGACGACCAAAACGACCAAGGTGGAGGAGCGGCAGGCGAAGCCGAAGACGGGAGCGTGAGACTCGAAGGCGACACCTTCAAGAAGGTTGTGGCGCCAAAAGTCGTCGCCGTCGTCCGCCCGACCACGTCGGGCCGAGCTTTTTGCTTGAAGTTCCATGCATCCAAGTCACGCAAAGGGACGAGCGAGACGTCGCCATCCACGCCACCACGGCGTCGTCGACGCACCGCTAGAGCGGCCGCCCACACCATCCGCGGTGCGAGACGGCGGTGCATCCGACCACCTTGAGCGCCGGCCGGTGCGACCCCGTCGGACGACGCCATGGCGGCCCGCCAAAGACGGGCAAGGGCGGTGGCAAACCAACCACCGGATCTAGGGTTGGGATCCGGCCGCCATCCAGCCAACGAGCTCGCCGGACGGGCACCAAGGTCATCAAGGATGCCGGGACGGGTTTGGGGTGGAGGGGGGGGGGGGGGGGGGGTTGGAGGAGGGGGCCCTTTAGTGATAGGTTCTATAGGAACCGGACGATCCTATTTAGTCAAATACCTAACGAAAAATTCCATTTTGGGGTCATGGTGGCGACGGCCATCGGCAGGGAGGGGGTCCCGGCGACGGGTGGGTGAGGTCGCCCGTTTTGGGGGGGGTGGGGTTTGGGGGTGGGGCCTTGGGAGGTAGTCCCAAACCCCCGCCCGGTCAGCGTTGCCTGCGCTCAAACCAAACATGCCTAAATGCCGGCTGAAAAGATTGATTTGGCACAGATAATTTTTTCTTGCTCCTCCCTAAGACCAGAGCTATCAATTAATCTAGAGATTTTGACTGCATTATACTCTACTATATAGAGTACGTATGCAACAGAATATTTCTGCTGGTGACCAGTATTTTAACAAGCTTTCTGTGCAGCAATTATTGCCTCTCAGAGTATGACACTGACAAGGCAGTGAACCAAACCATTATGATATACGTACCCCATGCTATACACAATCGAAAAATAATAATTAGCTAAATGGGGAAGAAACATCATGTACACCGGACCTTCAATATAATATATACCCAGATAGTATGCTGTTATGCACTTATATATATATATAATATATATACAGTACTATTCTCTTATTTTTATTCTGCAGTTAAGCTAAGGTGTCGACAAAATACTGAAACACCTTCTCGGCAGAGGTTGAATAATTGCACCATCAGTGTAGCCTACACCAAACTATAGTGCTGCTACTATATATAATAATTCATCACTAATTTAGCCAGAAAGGAGCATGAGACAAATTAAACATACAAAATGCCAGTTGTTCTGCTACTGCCGTGATTTTGTTGTCATGTTGCCACTTTCTCTCCGTTCTTGCATCCATGTTACCAATAAGGACACAAGCAGCAAGAGAATATATTCTTGCATATGATCGTTTTGGGTACATATATGTATAATCTGTGCCTTTGGTAGTTGATCGAACCTCGTAATGACAGAGCTACGTACCTGACTAACTTTGTTATATATTTAAGTTGTGACAACCAAAGTCTTGAGGTTTGGAAGATGTAGGCCTGACAGTTGGAGCTGTGATAGATGACCCTTGTATATGTGCAATATTCATTTGTAGTAACTTTGTAAGCCAGAGAGACTGTACGTGACCAGAAAGAAACTTTTGCAGGAAACGGAGAGATCGATCGTGCATGAGCCTGCTGGTCCGGCGATTTGGCCTTAACAAGAAGGTCGGAGAGATTTTCTCTAGTGGTGGGAGCAAAAGGGATAGGGCACCATACAGTGACAACCACCTAGTGGTGTCTTATCTAGTGTGTTTTTGCTTGGTGCTTTATTTAGCGTAGGTCCAGGCCCAAGAGGACAAAAGCTAGAGGGTCAAGTGGATTAGAATCAATGGCTACTGATGATGATGCCTAATGCTAACAAAAAGCCTTGAACCAGAAAGGAGGAAATAGGAGGATCTAGATTCTAGAAGTAGCTGGGGGCAACCTAGTTCTCATAGTGCTCCTGCTGCCCTTGAGCCTACTCCATGTCTCATGCCATGATTTTAGGTAATTTGGACTCAATTCGAAAGTGATATTGTACATGCATGACGAAAAGAGTTCCTTCCCCTTGTTTGGAACATTGGATGCACATGTATTCATTTTAATCCACATATCTTTGAAGTGGACCGTAGCTACTCTAACACACATGTGAATTGATGTGTATACATATGCATCCAAACAAGACCTCAACCAGTCTAGTAGGCCAAAACATTTTTTATTGATAAGTAAACAATGCATTCAAACTTAACAACACGAAGCTATTATAACCATTATAGAGTTAACGATTATAAGTTGGAGTGCTTTCAGGAGAGGACACACTTGCTCATGGTTTGGATTAACACATAATCCACACACTTGCTCATGGTTTGGATTAACACATAATCCATTGAATTCTATTTGATTAGCCTGTAAAGAGAGAAAACTTTGTCTAGCAAGCGAATTGGCCATCTGATTGTATTCCCTCCTAATTCTGTGTGCCTTGATGGGAGTACCTGCAATAAGTGAGCAGATGGCCTCGGGCTTGATCCTCCAATCTGGGGGATTGGTTCAATCATTGCTATTGATGTATGCCAAAACTTTGAATCAACCATGCATGGAGCAATCATGCAGATCCATGCATGCATGCACACAAATGATTATGATGATCTCCCTTTGGTAAATATTTTTTTTTTTTGAAAAATTCCCGTGGTAAATATGACTTGCCATGTGTAGCTCATGAGTGATGACAGTAACTGTTGATATACAGAATGCAAATCTTTCTCAAGCTGCTTCATCAGGTAGCAATTTATTTATCAGGTACTCCGTAAGTCAAAAGATGGATGTGGACATCGTGTCACCACCATGACCCATGGACCACATCTGGGAGCTAGTCCCAGTGAAGCACGCTGATTTGTGAGGCTGTCCTCTTCAGACTCGAGTGGTAAATCGGTTTCATGATGCTGTTTGAGCATAGTAATTAATTCTGAGGTACTAGTGGCTAAACATAGGGGGCCATGGTGTCCATGAAATTCGTTCAAAACATAGGAGCCAAGTATTCATAACAATTTTTAAGGCTCATAGCCAATAATCTTTAGTTATTTGCTAGCTAAAGAATCATAACATATCCACATCAAATAGAAACTATAAAAGTGATAAAATATGATAACAAGTTAAATAAAGGCTACTTAGCTACATACTCATTCCAAAAAAGTACATTTATCGAATGAAGAAAAAATTCCAAGGTATAGATTTAGAATCCATGCAAATGGACATACGCACCCATACAAACTATAATTTTAAAAGAGCAAACTACATTTTTAATAATTAGTTACTAAACATAGTCTATAATGTGTTGGGGGTGCCTGGCCCCTCCAGCCCCTCCCTCCCTCCGCCACTGGAGGTACTAGTGGCTATCAATGTACCATGCGTCGTAATCATAGAACAGAGTTTATATTGTGACAAAACTGTCCTATAGCAAATTAGCCCAGCTGATGATATGGTAGAAGCCACAAATAATGTATCAGATGTTACTCCTGAAATTGCACAGTATGTTTTTTTTAATGATACATACGTGGGATTGACATGATAGGCTGACATTGATGCAGGAAAAAATAATTAGGCCGCTCAGAAAAAATAAATAATTAGTTTCCTTTATTTTAATCACCCTTACCATCATACCATGTCCCTTCAATGAAGCTGAGTTTTGTACGTCAAATAGAAAAATATATACGGAGTGTGGGGGTAACATCTGAAGCGGCATTGAAATGAAATACAATGCTCCCTCGGTCTCAAATTAAAAGGCATTCCACTTTTTTAGAGAGCCAAAGCAAAGTTTAACCAAATTTATATCACACCTCCTAAAGGCCATATGCCTGAAATTAGATTATTTACCAGGCGATCGAATAATATCACCTGAGGCGATGGAAGAAGACGATCTATGACCCGTTTGTTCTGATATGGATGTTCAACCCCTAGCCTAGTTTTGTTCCCCGAGCAAATTACACATCTTGTGCCAATTCCATTCTTATTAATGAAAGCCGGGATCTTTCGAAAAAAAAGATTTATAACTACCAAATAAATATCATTTAGATTATTTATTAATTATATTTTTATACTATATATATATATACTTATTTGATATCGTAAACTTTGCAAATTTTTGTATAATTTTAATTAAAATTTGAGATCTTTTGACTCTCCAACAAAATTAGAATGACTTATAATTTGAAATGGATGAAGTATTAAATATGTCACACAAACAAAAAGGATATACATTGATCAAATATTAGTCTGGAACGTTATTATATTACACAAAGAATTGTATTAAATCTACCTAATTCACTGTCACATATTCACTTCGCACGAAAAAGCATGGTCGTCTGTTAGAAACAGATTGATGACATCTCTATGAATGGTGTGTACTTCAGTTCTTGGATCGATCAGCTGTATCTATATTGAGATTCTACTTTGCCCAGAGGTTAAAAAAAGGAAGGAAAAAGAAACCAGATGACATCGTGTGCACACGTTTTCTTCATCCATACCACAAGTTTCTTCTGTGTCTGTAGCCTGCAGCAGCCATGCATGACAGCGTCAGTATATATTCCGTACTGTAGGGCAGTGTCTGTCTCCGCGTACATCCGTACCGTGCGTGCATGCATGCGATGCCTGTCAGTGCCAGGAGCAGTAGCCATGGCCCATGGGCCAGGTGAAAAACACAAAGGCGGGCCTCCGCCCATTTTATTTTGTGGTGATGGCATGGACGCCGTGCACCAACCCCCAACCCCAACCGGCGTAATGGGCGCAATGCTGGTGCAGCTTTCGCTGGTCACCTCTCACGAGTCACGAGCTCATGGATGGACGTGGTGGTGCTCAACTGAAACAATGCCAGGAGCCGAGCTACGATGGACTCGTGGACGCCTTGCTGCCATGCGATGCTTTTGGAAGGGAGGAGGGATCGACGTGTCGTTGATGTGCAAACGGTTGAGTGTGAGACCATGAGATCGAGACGGGAGAGGGGGCAGCGACTGCGATTGCAATGGCAAAAAGCAAAAGATGTTGCCGGCCTAGAGTTGAATCATCTGCGAATATTCTCCTCTCCGGTGCTGGCTCTTGTTTAGATTTCGAGCCTCGATAAAACTTCACGTTTGAAGATGCGTTCATCAACGTTTCGATCGTCCATGAACGGTGAACGGAGGAACGGCTGCATCGCCTGCACCGCAAATCTGAAATCCCTGAGACAAGAAGCAAAGCATGCATGCATGAACCTGCTGCTGCCTACGCGTTGCGCCACCCGGGAACCTGCAGGGGCGCAACGCTATCGTATCGAATGGAGCCATGGACGCCTCACGCGTGATCCTGATGGGCAACCGCAAAAGTGAGTGCCTGATATGAGGAAGCTATGGATTGGATATCACATCGACCGCCCGCCGGCCCGAGAACGACGATCAGCACAGCACTGATGATGCCCATAGAGAAATGGGCAAGATTCCCTTCGCCAGGGCTGTCCTGTCGTTTCCGTAACAAAAAAAAAAAAAAAAAAGTTTGGGAACACACACGCTCAGCGGCTCAGTCCCACCCAAGCACACACGACTGTTCTTCTTCTTGTGTTACCCAAACCTTTGCCCAAAAGATTAGTACACGATATGATCAGTTTGCTTACTGATAAAACCATTACTCACTCATGTCTGAGAAGAACACCTTCATTTCTCATATGACTTGATCCAAGCATGGCTCATGCCTCTTGCCTGTTGCCAATTTACTGAATGTTCATCATTAGGTCAACAATTACTTTTGCACTGAAGGAGGGGAATCATCACAACAGTAGGCCCTACCAAAGCTTGAATAGACCTGCTATGGATGCAAGTTGCCGGCACGACTGTTCATCACAATCTTATTATGAATGAACTGAACTGTCATTAGCTCCCCCCTCTCTCTTTTTTACCACTGTAAACAAACAGATCAATGGGCATCATGAGGCTGACAGGTGCTCCTTGGTCGAAGAGGACAAGGAATGGTCACTTTTACATGACCTCACTCCAACTGCTACGCTTTTATTGGGATTTGTGGATCACGCCGTCTCCTTTTGGCTCCCTTTCCAGGATCCACAGCACTCGCATGCATGTCGCTTCCTCCATCGTCTCTGCCAACCATGTCTGCTGTACTGGACTGTCCATGGAGGCAGCAGCAGCACTGAGCTCATCATGGAATCTCTAGCAGTAGCAGTAAAGCTTCTCGTGATTTTTATTAGACCTGGTCGCTGGAACACAAGGGCATGCCGGCCCGCCCTTTTTCTTTGTGGAATTGCTTGCTGATGGAAATAAAGGTTCTTGCTCATGGAAAGGTTCTGGACCCATTCCCTTTTGTTTCTGCACCTGACAAAAGAAACTCTGGGAAATGGACATGCCCATTTCCGGCCATTTCCTCTCTCTGTTTCTGCACTTGGAAGGAAAAGAAACTCCTTCAAAGAAATAGATTTGAAAGTGTATCAATTCTGCTGAATATGATGGTATTTTTCTTCTCAACTGTGCTGGGAAGCTCATGAAACCTACGGCGTTAAGAAGCAAACTCTACTTCATTCTGATACCATCATGAGGCAGTGCACATCTCTCAGAATTAGTACCAGGTAATCATCTACCTCAACTTTTAATGGGCCGGTGCCAGAAGTCAGCTTTTATTGTGCTGCCTCTGCCTGCTGGGCTTCAATTTATTCAGAGATTGTTTAGGCCCAGCCTAATCTTTAACTGAACTGAAGCCCGCACAATCAAGCTGGACCTGCCCTTTGATTCCATTTATGGGCCATCAATCCATCATTCATCAGCCCACACATCTAAACAGTTTCCCTCCATCTTATATCTTCTTGCAAATTCTCCTCCATCAGTCCATCCAAAAGACTGCAATTGAGCCATCAAACTAATCATTAGATACATTTTTAAATTTTAAAATTATTTGGAGACATAAATGTTGGTACTATTTTTGATAAACTTAGTCGTTTTCAATTCTAAAATTGCACTGATTGTTAAACGGAGGAAGTAGCTGTAGCTGATAAGAATGCAATTGAAAAAACATAACATTTATTTATCAAGAATAAATGCACAAAATCTAAACTACGAATACCAAGTGGCATTATCTTCTTTTTCATCGTCTAAAAGATGTGGGAAAAAGAATCTGTTAGACAGAGACAGACAGATAGTCTCTACATTATGTGTTGACAGAAAATGAGCTTATACGAAGCCATTGAGCTAAGATGAGCTAATGTATCTTTCACTTTTGGGACTAGAGAGAGACCCATTGGTAAAAGCCTGGCATTTGGTAGACACGGCTACGTGTGTATCCTGGTGACTGCTAGAAAACCAAAATGTCAGGCAAGAGCAACAGCATGTGCTTTTTTTCTCCTAATAGAATAGCATGTGGATCTTGGGGCTGCATGTGGCTGGGACATAAAAAAATCATGGTCGACACATACAGTACTGAACCAATGATATCCAGAATCAAACGAGATAGAAGCATGATCACCTGTTTGGCATACCCGTAGCTAGCAACTCCCATGTGCCCACAGCCCACTCATTGGCCTGTGCATTGAAACATGGATACTGTCAACTGTCAAGCCGAATCAACTAAAAGTAATGCAGCCCTGATGATAAAGCAATTAAAGAAATGCAGACCAACCAAACCTAATAAGAAACCTATCAATTTCGTAGGAAGAGGTCTGTACTTAATATTTCTAATCCGTTTTAGAATTGTACTTACTAATTTCCAATGATTAGGAGACCAAAGTCAGATTAATCATAGGGGCTAAATCTCATCTGAAAGAATAAATCCAGTAGCCATAACATGGATGATCATGTGAATGCATATTTGTTTCCCTGGAGTTGTTTTTTTTTTTTTCATGAATAACAGAAATTCAAAATAAGCTTGTCTGCTAGAAAGTGACAAAACCTCATAAATTCCTAGGCCTGGTCCCGGATAACCTGATGATAAATGCAGCATCCTCTCATGCGCCTGTGGGGAGAACCGGAGAAGGACAGGCATCACCATTACCATGTGAGCCTCGGCCACCACATTCATTATCTCAGTGTTTATCAAAAGCCCAGAGCAGCACTCTTTTCCTGCAGCCACTGAAAATCCTGTGACCTGCACTCAGCCACCACAGAAGCATTTGAGTCACCAACCAACACACGATCGAAGGCATGCGTAAAGATCACTGGACACTGCCCATGACGACGAGAAAGTATGAGCAGTTCATGCACCTTATGTGCAGAGAGCATCAGCAGTTCCATATGCAAGCTTACCGGCCCACAGATCACCGGAAAACCGCCGTCTTCCCCTTGCCCGACAACAGTTCGGTCACATGGCAAACGGACAGTGCCATCTACCCGGCCTGTTCCTTTAGACGGCTCACGTACAAACACTGAACCCCACATGCGTTGGTGGCTTAATGCACGCAGTTGCGTGTTGCAACTTGCCGCGTCCGCACACATCACATGTCCTCGATCGATCACTCGCACAGCAATCTCTGCTGGTGGCCCATGGCCTCACAGGCACCATGGCCGCACATAGAACGGCGACACGCCATGGCTGCATGTCCGATCTTGTCTCTGAAGCTGGTTCACCGGGGTCCCTATCGGTGCCGGAGCCACAAGGCATGACTGACTCTTCTTCTCCTGTGTCGTGTCCAAGGATGAACAACAATGAATGCCATGGAAATCGGATAACATGTTTAGAGGTGCTGCATTCAAGACATGTGGCACTGGATGATGCTGAAATGCTACCACCAGTATATATATCCATGATCTGTCTCACTGCCACTGTCTCTGCCAATTTTTCATTCCAATCCCCTGGAGAACATCGCAAAACAAATGAATAAGAACATTTGAGGTGCTAAGATTGATTGGCATGGTGTAGGCTCTTATTGTACATAACATTCTTAATTATATATAGTCTATAAGAGGCTGTTGTCTTTCTTGTTTTCTGGAATCAATAACTAGAGATTCTCTATTCAGAAACCTTATTTGACACATGGGGGTAATCACGCTTTCAAAGGTAAAAATATCCAGCAATAATAAGCTATAGGTATGAATTAGCCATCATTAAGAACATACCATATCAAATAAATAAACTACATGTATACCCTATCAAAATGTTATTATTTAAGAAAAAAAAAAAAAAAAAAGGAAACTTGGGAAAAATGATGTATGATTGTGACCTCCACTGTATCGGTATGACGAGCTTTCAAACATGACTTCCACCCTTTGCAATTCAAGTGATTATTACAGTCAGACTTAGCCACCAAACATAGGCTTTTTGACCTAGACTGCAATTTTTAGCCTATCTTTTTCTTACATTATGCTATTGGAACAATGCAACTTAAAAAGGGTAAACAGTCTCATGAGATAAACAGAGTAACTTAATAGATGCATCAACCAAATACTCAGCTGCCAGAGAGGTTTTTTTGAGCACTGGAACATAAGTAACTCAGCTGCAGAGCGGTCTCATATGTCTGATAGTTTGCAACTTTGAATTTGTGCCTAGCCATAACAATACTACAGCTTGGCCGCTACTAAACAGAATGTTTTCATAAAGACGTTCATGCAGGAACAAAGCAGATACCAAACATTAGAGCTCATACCAAAATGAGTTTCATACATTAATCAATGAAGAATGAACTTAAAGTGACAATACGTGATCACACAGGTACCTAAACCTTTGGTGACACTGGAGCATATAATAGAGCTATCTGCGTTAAATAGTGTAATTGCCATGGAATTTGGTCTTTTGCTGATGTCTTATCATTGGTCTATATCTGTTCAATTATCTAATTTCAATAAAATTGAAGAATCTTCAAATTTTTATTGAACTAAGTATTAGAGTAACACATGGACAGACCACGTTACCTCTAAGTACTTGAGTAATGTACCTGAAAACCGATAGGCAATCTTATTAATTGATGACCTACTTAATTTTCTCCAGAGTTACATGTATTGTATCCAATTATAAAAAAAAACACAATCGACTCACAGAAGATGATATGCTAGCATCATGTGCAGGGGAGTGAATGTCATGACATGACAGGGACTACAAAATTCATGACACCACACTAAAACAGATTAAGGACTACATTGTACCGCATACAACACGATGTGCCAATATGGATGAGCATCATCTCCGGGAACGAAATCATTACATGGAGCAGATGAGATTGCCTATGGCCAACCTAAAATGCAGCCTTTGATACTAGTGGTCAATCAAATTACAAAAAGAAGAAGCACCATGTGCATATAAATGATATTTAAATGGAAGACTGAGACAGATCGTTTATGACTTCTTAACTTATCCAGCAACCAGAGCATGGTTAACATATATTGTGATATGCATATGAAATTTAGAATGCTAGTTGCACTGTATCAAGAATTCAGAAAATTACCTGCAAAGATCAAATATGCAGATCTATTTAGTCAGCATGAAAAGGATAAGATAGCATGGCAGTAGATAATGGTTCCTCCAACTAGCAATAAAAATCTCTATTTCTCTGGGAAAAATCAGAAAAAAGACAAAGGTAAGTGGATAAAAAGTCAACAAGTACTGCAACCTTCACGAAAGGTAGTAATTGGAAACAAAAGGTAATAATGGTAGCATTATATGATTTCTGAGGACCTGACCTTTTTGTGCACTGTATAAAGCAGAATAATGCATCCTTAACGGGAAAGGCAGTATAGATTGGATTCAAATTCAATAGGCAATACAAGTATAACCTGAGTTGACTTTTTTTGGGGCTGGGGATGGGGTGGGGTTGTCAATTTCTGATCTACAATCAATTGTATTTTTGCGCGTTCTGACAGTCTTCTATTGACCTTATACTTCAGTAAAAATACGTGTTTACACATTTTTCTAAAAGAGTTTAGTATTATAATTTCTAATAACTGTGGGGTGTGTTTCAGCTTAGTGTTTCCTTAAGGCTAAGCCACATTGTATGTTTCTTATTTTTTTTTCTCAGATTAACCTAAGAGTCTCTTTGCATTGTATTCATTCATGGTCTAACCTTTTTCGTATTTATAATATCGTAGACCCCATGTCTATACTCTATATATGTACTATGCAAAGTACATGGACACTTAGGGCCCAAAGCCCCTTCAGAATGAAATTTTGTATAATACCACCCTTGCAAAAAAGATACTGACTACTGAACACAAAATTATATCCTAAAAAGACGCAAGCTATATCGTCTCTTCTTGGAACTAGCAAAAGGAAAGAAATCTTCTCCAAGTAACTGGATGGCCACAGAACTACAGCATAGGGCCAACAAAGAGGAAGATCGGCACCAGAACTTTAGATTTTGATTCAATAATCTCTCAAGGTTATGAAATTCTGATGATTTAGAGTGCATTACTTCTACCTAATGCATCAAACTTCAAAACCGTGAACATCAAGTCAACATCAAAATAAATGGGGCACTAAGGATTTCAGTTTCAGTCATTAGCATTAGCCCATGCTGCCACAGTGAACCATAAATACAAGGAAATAGAATGGCCCTAATCTGGCTGTGACACCTGATATATAACATGAGATGATCAAACAATTCAAATAACCAATAAAATGGTGATACTTATGAAACAAACGGGTCATCTTTTGAACTTTCAAGTTGAAAATTGAAGAACTAAAGGGCCCAAATAGCCTCACTTTTCATGAGGATTCTTGTCTGAACTGAAGCCTTCATTTATTTTTTTTTTCTTTAGCTCTCCAACCAATTATTTTGAGTATCAGTTGCTTAGAACATAAACTTCAGCTATACAAAACACAACAGTTAAAGCATAATTATAGTGAATGTTGCCTACCACTCTACATACTTCCATAATGCAGTAACTAATTTAATTTGATAAGAAGAAAGTAGAAGACACTCAGCTTGGAACAAGATTCCATGGGACAGTCCAAATCGTAGGAGCCATCTCTTTCCATCCTTCAAGAAAAGAAGCACCAACCGACTAAAGCTATTCACAAACCATGTCACAATGAAAGGCTTCCAAAAGACAATGCTAACATGTAAGTCAGGCTCAGAATTATGGGGAGGACCACAATAGGTTATTTCAGGAAAATTAACTTTATCTTAAACAAAAAAAAGGATGACCAAGGCCAATAGGTTGACAACAACATCCAGCCTAAATTTCCTTTATGAATGATGACAGCGCTCTACTATGAATCTTTGAGGCCATGACCAACGGAGGCGACTAGCAGTGTTAGCCTTAACTTCCATGTAGATGAGGAACATACAAGGCATACAGTCTCACACCGCAAGCAAAAAGAACAGGTTGCCTCAAGTACCGAGTATTTTTTGTTTTTGGGTCCCACCAACCATGCAACAGGTTGTAGCCTTTTTTCTTTCCACCTTGCTGCTTTTCTCTCGTCGCATCGTGTGTCAGAGGCTGTTGTTGGCTGCAACGCTCGCTCGGCTTGTTGCTTCAACTTTTTGTCAGTTCAGGAAGTCAACTCTTCTGCGGGCTAATCTGACAGACAGTGAAGCTACTATCCAGCATTACGTGGAGGATCAACGCATACGTGTCAGTTGAGGCTAGACGACACCGTGTATATTGGGGCTGGCCTCACAGAAATCTTGTTAGTTCATAGAATCTAATCCGGTAGCAGGGTGAGGTGTCCTCAGTCTGACAGATGATTGACCTTTATATTATCAGGAACAAAAAGTTTGAAGTTCAAATATTACAGGACAGGAATCCATCAGTGAAGAAAACTGAAACTTGAAAAGGGGCCAACGAAAAAACTGTTAACCAAGAAAAGTACAAGGTGGCAAGGTGGGTGATTTGCACGGGAAAGCGTGCTCTTTCTCAGAATTCAGCAAAGGGACAAACTTTGCATTTCGTGAGGTCCCCATATTCCCACAATCCCACAGCACCAGCAGCCCCATCCCCTCTAGCCACCAACCGATGCCAAAAATTTTTAATGCCAGGAAAAGGCCAGCAAAATGAGGCTCACACCCAACTAACTCTGTCTCAAATCTCTGACCTCAGAACATGCACCAATACCTCACCTCACCATCAATAAATACCCTCCTCCACCCCTCCCACCACTGCCCCTCACAAGTCACAACCATAATAACCTCCCTACAAATAGCCTCCAGTACAAGGAATCAAGACACATACAAAGCAGAAGCAGTAGCAGGCAATGGATATAGAGTCGGTCAAGTGCGAGTGCTGTGGCCTGAGGGAGGACTGCACCCCGGATTACATTGCCAGCGTGAGAGCAGGCTTTCATGGCCAATGGCTGTGTGGGCTGTGCTGTGAGGCCGTCAGAGATGAGGCATGCAGGAAGAAGGCTCACCCAGGAGTAGAGGAGGCTGTGAGGGCTCACATGGCGTTCTGCAAGATGTTCAAGTCAAACCCCGCTGTCCGCGTGGCCGACGGCATGCGCCAGATGCTCCGGAGGCGGTCCGGTGATATGTCAAAGCCAGAATCAGCCAAGAAGTACAGCACCTCGCAGGTTGGGGACGAATCATCAGTGACACTGTATTGAAGAGTTCATCTATCCTAAGAGTACCTTTTGTCAGTTTGCTGTATGTTCTTATCAAGCTTGGAATGTACATAAGATTCATGCAAATAGAAGCTACTAATGTCTGGCTTTTTGATGAATTGGCCTTCTTTCTGTGCTCACAACACAATCATTGAGTTGATAAAGATATGCCTAGATGTACTAATCTGTTTCTGTCTGGGACCTAACACTAACAAAAGAGGCAGAGATGGTTACCATGTGCAAGCAGTATTGTTCACACCTCAGGTAGGTTGTTCTATCTGACTTGACGCGTGATGCGGACACTACACCATCAAGGGATCCATGCATATTACCTAGCTGGTGGTTGCATGTTGCACCACAATGCTGTTCTCTTCTCCCTGAAACTCTTCTGCAACACCAAAGGCATTCATGTATGTGTATTACATAGGTAGTATTTACACAACTATAACCTTTGGAGAACTCTCTTCCAGTGTGCAATGGCAACTGATGATTATGGATAAAGTGAAACTCTAGTTAGCAACATAGTTGTGATACTGTGATTTTATAACAGTTCAATTTGTGGTCTTGTTATCTGAATACTGGACAACTGATATGGTTTGGGCAACCATTCTGTAGTTCATGGAATTACAGATCATGGAACAGAGTAGTTTATCTTCTCTATGATCTTGTTTTTGTCAACTATTCTCATCCTATGGCCGCAAAACAGTTAAATACTTTTTCTAGTGGGCGATGCCCAGTGAGATCAAAGGTGAAAAGTTCAGACCTAAAAACACACTACTAGAGGTGTTCGTAGTCAATTAATCACAAACAGTTGAACGATGCATTTCAACAGGAATCATCTAGTAAGCTCCACTTTGCCTCGCAAAACACCATTTCTATTGCATATCTACCGTGCCATCACAGCACTGACAGTCTGATACAAACTCCAAAACTATATGCAAGCTAGTTTCAGGGACGTTGATTCAGAATTTCAGATGCTGCAGCGGATAGAGTAGCTATCATATAAACAGTAGAACTGGCACAAACAGTCATAACTGTAATGGCACTGACGCGCAGTGGCAGTGCAGCGTTGCAAACGACCATGCCGTCCAGAACCCCAGCACCATAAGTCATGGGTCATTTCGTAATGATTTCACATCGCATGATTAAGAAAAGGAAATACTAACAGAGGAACGAGACAGTGCATGGTGCGCTCGCCACAAGTTAACACTCGAGTACAGAGAGCAAGGACCTGCGGTGTGCGTCTGCCGGTGCCGGCGCAATCCGTCAAGCACCTGGCGGGCGCGCATGATCCGGGGATGCCTGCATCTCAGTTCTCAGACGGCGAGCTCCCGTCACGATAGACTGACCGACACATGGCATCTGCCAATCCAGTTCAGGATTGCGAGGGCATCATGGCGTCAGGTATCGGAGAGGCAGCGTCGTTGCCGCGCGAGGAGAGCGTGCGCGGCATGGCATGGCACGTGGTCCGTCGCCGTCGCACTTGACTGCGCAACGGCCGATGGGGACGATGGATGGGGTCCTGCCAGTCCTGGGACTACTATTTTTTTTTTTTTTTTTTTTTTTTTTTGCCTCTTTATTTGGGTAGTATCTGTTCATACACACGAACACACCACACAGAACGCGTTTGGGAGAGGAATCAATCCGATTCCGAGGCGGCGAGGTGCGTCGCCTTGAATGTTCCACGCGCGAAGCAAACACTTGATCCGAGTGAAGACAGGGAACACAATTCCCAGGGGAACCTACTGTTCCCGGCGAAGGCCAATTCCAGAGAACGCGAGCCATCCAGGGGATCGAACTCGCGACCAGCCGTTCGCACACCAGCGATACGACCAGCTGAGCTAGCGCTCGTTCTCGTCCTGGGACTACTAGGGAAGTGGACAGAAGAGAACGCGTTTGGGAGAGGAGAGCGAAGCCTTGGTTATGGGCCGGATTCCTTTATGGGCCGTGCGTCCTCTTAACTTCACACGGGCCCAAGGGCGGAAATTTCACTACACCGCGAACCGCGACCGACGCCGCGACCGCGACCCCGGCCTCCTCCGCCGCCGCCCGACAGGTCCGGCCGCCGGCCAGCGCCCTCCCCAGCTGCGCCTCCTCGTCCCTGACAGGTCACTAGGGTTGTGGGGCCTGCGCCGTCCACCACCGGCCTTGCAGAGGGGCACGCGATGTGGAGGGTCTCGCAGCTCGCGCTCCGCCGCCTCCTGTCGCCGCCGTCCGCCGCCGCGGTCGCTCGCCGGGCCGCGCCGGTGGCTGCGGAGGCTGTTTCCGGCGGGTGCGGCGTTCTGTTACCTCGGGGTGGTGTCGCCGGGGTACATCTCGGATCTCCCTAGATTTTTGGGGGTTTTGGTTTCCATCCATCCTTGCCGAACTATCTGTGCTCCTATGACAGCTTGCCATTTCGCATTAGGTAGCAGCGAACGGATGGAGTGGCAGCGGCCCGGGGCTCCGGTTGGCTCGAAGGCTTTGCACCTACGACGAGAGAGGTACATCCAGGCCCTGATGGCTTCATTTCTCTGGTTGTCTGATCTGGTGGAGATAATTAGGAATGCCTGATTTTGTCTTGGGAGATCACTTTCTCTGATGAAGCACATAACCGATATTTTCTGCACAATTTAGTTTCCAACTCTCCATCCTACCCTGTTCTTCGTAGAATATCCTCACTGGATCTCAGTGGCATGATGCAATGCTGTTTCCCTGGACTACGCACATATTGTTAGGTTTTGTCCTTATTTTGGAACTATAGTCAGGTGTGATGCTGACACACAACCGTGCTCGAAGTAATCTGATCGGAAAAAAATGTGTGAAGTTTATTCATTTTTATGTTCTTTAAATTAAAATTTCCTGGGAAAACACTAATGTGGATTATGCCCTTTGATATGAACTGAAATGGTGCACAGATGACAGGGCACTCGAGGAAGAAGCTGAGAAGAAATTTGGATGGATATTGAAGATATTCTTCCTAGGAACTGCTGGCCTAGTTGGTTACCAATTCTTTCCATACATGGGTACCGATTCTTTCTCTACTTGGATTGAATTACTTGCATAGGATATTTTATTTGGCCTCAAAATGTTACTTTGCCTGACAAGTTTTCAGGGGATAACCTACTTCAGCAATCTATTTCACTTCTGCGTGTCAAGGATCCCTTGTTCAAGCGGATGGGAGCTTCCCGTTTAGCTCGTTTTGCAGTGGATGGTAATTAATATATTTAAGTGTATTTACAGCTCTTAAGTGAGTTATCTAATGCATATTGGTATTAACAAAACGCTATTAACTTTTTAGAGAAATAACCAAACTTGCTATATTAGTACTTTAATATAATTGCTTTTGGATGCGTGTTACAATTGTTACTGTATTGGTGATGGTTTTCTTTCTCTGGACAAGGCCTTTATGACAACATGGAAGGGCTATTGTTAACACCAATGTTTCTGTGCTGCTTTTTATAATTGTTGGAAAATTGCACAAAAGTACAGTCCATAGGTCAGTGGCATTGTTTCTTTGTTCCATAGAACTACACAAACAAAAGGAATGTTAGTTAATTAAGAAATCTTTGAATTTATATCTCATAAACACTTGTATACAAATTATTGGTTTCCTAGCTAGCCATGTCTTGTAGCAAAATTAAATTTCTACTGTTTTATTGTCCAGGTGCTTAAGATTTAGGTCTAAAGGTTACATTGTTGGCTTGCCTCATTTGATTGCATTTTAGAGCTGATAGGACTTTGTTTGCATTTTTTTAATGTAATCATATTTTGTTTTAGTTTCTCATTCTAATTCAATTAACTCTGATAAGGAAAATATTTCTCATCTTCCAGTGTGAAGCTATCTGCAAAATATCAGATCGCTTGCGTTTTCATCCTATATTTTGCAACAGTATTATAATGCATACTTGTTCCATGTATGAGAACAATCCAGAATTCCAGCTACCAGTTACTTGGGTTTGATCAGATGGATCCATGGCCCATGAGTTATGGGATTCCTGACAGTCACTATCAGTCTATCACATTGGTTGTTGCATTCACATTGTCTTGTCTTAGAATTATCCACTTGCTGTGGTCCTTAACTGTATGATCTTGGCCAAGTCCTGAAGGTTAAGCTGATTGCCCATACCTATTGATCACTGCTACCATAATCTGAGTGTGATCGCCAATAGCTACACAGCCTACACCTACACCTACGCATCACTGTTTCCATAATCTGAGTGTGATTGCCAATAGCTACCCATCACTGGTTCCATACTCTGAGTCCTAACCCTACCTAGTAGAAATATAAAATGGAGTCCTGTAGTTCCAAGTCTAGGCTAAATGTTCCATTCTATTTCCTATAACATGACATTAACTTCAGTCTTCACTTGCCTTAAAACATTCAATGCCAATTGCCTTTAGTTCTTTTTATTTTATGGAATGTACTTACGAATTTCCTTTGGGCAGACCAAAGAAGAATGAAGGTGGTAGAGATGGGCGGAGCTCAGGAACTTCTTAATGTATTGGAAGGTGCTAAAGATGATAAAACGCGAAAAGAAACTCTAAAAGCTCTTGCTGCACTTTCAAAATCTGGTGAGTAAAAACATTCATATTTCTCACCTATGTCCTAGTTTACTTTGGCTTCTCTATCGCTCCAAAGTGGTTGGCTCATTCATATATTCCGCTTTGCATTTTTTTTCCCCTTTACATATTCTCATGATTGTAATCATGTGGTTGTTGATTAATTTCTGTACAAGCAATACCCTAGTGACAAACTTCCCACTAGTTTCCCGCTTCATCTAGATCATCTGCAATGATTGCAAGTACTGTTTTCGTGGTTAATGTCTAATACTACACACCAAAGAAGAGAACCATGCCCTAAGGTTGCCAACTTGCCAAGAATATCAAATTCATTGATTTCCTAATTTTCTACTTTCAACTTTGTGATCTTCTAACTGATCATGTGATAGGATTTACCGCTTTGATCCAGCTCTCATGTGTTTGATCCAGCTCTAGGGCGAACGAGCTTTCTACCTGTCTGATTAGCAGAGTTGCTTTTGGCAAGATGGACATGACTATAGGCATGTGCCCTCGACACTTGTTAGTATGTCCAGGGCAGCCGGCCTTCGAGGTGTTTCTCGACCTCCACACGGGAACTTCTTGAGTGCAATGCCATGGGGCAGCCTTTCCCCTGCAAGTTGAGTTTTTTAGTCATGGCTTTAGGAGTGCACATATTCATGTGATAGTTTTTAAGGCGTCGCCAAGGCGTCAAGGCGCTCGCAGGGAGTAAGGCGTCCCTGGTGCCTAGCCAAAACCCAGAAGCAGAGGAAATCGATTGGGAGAGGCCATGCAGCTACCTCCTCGCTCGTCCCCACCAGATCCGGTGTTACCTGGATCATCTGCGACGGATCTGGGGGAGCTGCAGCAAGAGGTAGGGAAGGAGCGGAGGGGATCTCGAAGGGAGCGGCACCAGCAGTGAGGAAGGGGAGAGGAAGAGGTAGGGAGGAATGGTTGCGGGCAGCAGCAGCGCAAATGGAGAAGGGAGAGTGAGTGACGGAGAGAACAGTCCCGCACAGAGGGGCAGTGGCGGCGGAGACCGAGTGCATGTCGATTGGGGAGGGCTGAGGGAGCAGATAGGTCACCAGGAAGGATATATGGGCTGTCTGGTTGGCTGGGCCTTTCTTAGTGTCTTGTTCTTTTACCTTAACTTCTCTATTACAGTCACAACTAATTTCTATTCTATAGGGGCAACATGTTCATTTGTACAGCAGTAGTACACTTCTATGCAAATTGCAAATCCTTAGGCTTTGCTGATTGTGACGAGTCTTCACACCGAAGAGGCCTTTTGAAAACAGAGATAATTGCATCTTTGGAGTTGCTTTAGTAGATATTTGTCAGACAATTTGGGGGAGCAGTATCCTAGGTTGAATCCTCCAAGAAGATTATTGAGCCGCTGGGTCACGAGCTTGCGGCTCTGTACAGGGCTGATGGATTTGGAATTGGACCAGGCCCAACCAACCGACCAAGTTTGCGATTGTTGCTAACTTGGGTTGGGTTGGGGGTAGCCATGTCAAAGAGAAAGGACAAAAGTATGAAAGGTCTAATGAGCAAGAGTCCATCTGTTTAATAGCAATCCTTGCCACATTTATGCAATTGAATACTACTCCATGGTTGAAAAGGAGGACCTTTTGGAACTCACTGTAATCAGAATAGACTAAGTGCTTATTTGGATCCTTCATAAAAGCCACATTTATAAAATTGAATATGCTTTGGCGTGGTCTGTTTGGATGGACGCTAGTAATTGGCAACCCAAAACTCGCTTTTCATGCTGCCTTTGGTTTTCTTGCCAACTGCAGGTAGAACTCAGCATTGCAGAATCCTCAGCCAAATTTTGGTGAGCCATCAAATTTGCTTGTCGAGCTGTACCTAAGTACACATGAACCTTAAATCATATGCAGGCCACCCATTTTGATCAAAGATTGATCTCAGGCCATGTTAAAATGGCACTTGAACAGAGTTCATTTGGAAGGTCCACCTGTCCAGTCCCTTCCAAAGATTCCAACAAACATATATGAAGACTGCATTAGTACTTTGTGTTTGAACTATCCTTTCATGTACAATATTCCTGTAACTTCTTTTTTCTTGTAATGTGCAGAAGAAGCTGCAGGATTTTTGGACAAGGCAGGTGCCTACGCAATAGTCAGTGGCACTCCCGACTCTCGAGAATATGCTGAGATCCAAACTTACAAGACTAGTCTTCTGACAGCATTTGATCAACTAAAATCATGATGTCCAAATGGCAATGGGTATATTGAGCAACTTTTTAATTCTATACACTTCACCGTGGCGGTTAATGTCTAGTTTTTAATCAACGTAATTTATCTCGAGAACATCCTGGTCCTCCTTTGTTGACCAAGTTTTGGGCTGCTGCTGGAAATGCATGTCTGATTCATTTGTTTCAAACACGGCAGCACCTTTTTTCCTTTGTGGACCAATAACAAGAGCTTTATTTTTGTATAAAAGCGGGTTACAATCCAAACATACTTCATTTGGACAGTTGCTTCAATGTCTACATTGGACATTTAGCTGTTTGTATGCGACGTAAGAACATGCAAGTAGCAAGCCATTTGTGGTTTGTAACAATGGGTTTATTTGACTTTCTGCAAACCGTTTGATGCACGCATGCAATATCATGAACAAGATCTCTGTAGTTTATTAATTTCTTTGCTTGTTTAATACAAATAATATCAAGCGTAAGATGGGCATAATTATGATGTTCCTGTAAAACAATCAGCCAGTGCACCAAATTAACACGTCAAAATGTTTAAGGAGCTTCAGTAGAAGATACATATAAAAGTTGCTGTGACAAAAATATCATCTGTCTATTGGACCAAACATACAGAAACAGATCCTACCTTAACATGTGTCTTGACTCCAAATATCTTTTGCTTTACATTGAGTTTTATATCTAGCTGAAAATTTCGTGAAAACGACCTACTCTGCGCATCGACCAGTCGCACTTTGCACAAGGAATTCACGCCTAATAAAATATAAACATTTGTCAGATTTATCAATACCTAATAAATTATACAATAAACTCAAAAGAACCCACCAAAAGTTTTAAAAAAATAATAAAACAGTAATATGATGAAACATGAATGAATGAATCAAAGTAAACAAAAAGATATTAGAGACATCTAATCAGCCTGTAGCTGATAATTTTTTTCAATATTTTGTTTACAGAAGGTAACCTGACATGCTGTAATGGAGTGAGCTTAGATCTGAGCAATATGCGTGACAACAATGGTTTTTATAACTAAAGAATCATGCTATGGTAACAGAAAAACAGAACTGCACCATTTGTTGCAGCGAAATTGTGAAAGCATATAGTCAACACTCAACATATACAAAAAATAGATGTCACTATTTTCGTCAAACTTTTTTAACTTTGACTACAATTATAGAAAAATACGTGCAACATTTAAATCTCTAAATAAATTTATTAAAAAACTAGACTTAAAGATTTTTCCAATGATACTAATTACTTAGTATAAATATTTATATATTTCAATATATAATTATCGCCCCGCGACTTTTTCGAAGATATTTTGAGACGGAGGGAGTACAACTAACCCCCGGCCATCGAAGCCATTGTATCGCATAGGGCCATCCAGCACTGTATTTTTTTTCCGATGAATTAGTAGTCCTTTGTTCCTGTAAGTACACATAAGCCAAAAAAAAAACCCTGAATCTATTAGTTCTCATATAGTAACATGAAATAGGAAAAAATCAAACAGTGCAACTGTAATAAATAAAAATAAATAAATAAAACGAGAGGAGTTTAGAAAAAAAAAACCGTACAATTTGTATATAAAAAAACTCATTACTTACCAGTATGTACGAGTGCAACATGTAATGATGTAGTGAATGAAGCTGCATGGACCCTGTTCAATGCCATCCAAGCTGCATTGGTCCATGGCTAGCGACCAGGTGCCACTGCCAAGGTGGTATTGACCAAGATAGCGGTCAACCTGATGGGTGCATACGACGGTGTCGCCCGTAACGGTAGGTAATGCCTCGGCGGAGACACTAAGAGCCCTCTCCTGAATGAAAATAGCCTTGTCCCCTATACTAATCAGGGGAATATACCTTCCCATGATGAGATCTTCGAGCTTATAAACTACCATTCTGGACCGAGAAGCATCAGTGTGGCCTATTACCAGCACCTCAGAGTCGCACTCCACGAGATAGATAGGTTTACAGAGCTTGTCACGCGTGCATGTCGCATTCAGTTTTGGCGGTTGTAGTACCTCTGCCGGTAAGGGTGTGTCTATCTGGAAAATCTGTGATGTGGGCGCCATCATATTCGTCCACTTCGCGAAATAGATCTTGCCTTGAGATGATAATAATTGTTGAGAAAGCACGTACCACCCCGTTGGCACAGTCCACTGCCGGTCTTGTGAAAGTTGCAAAGACTACACGATACAGTCTCGATATTGCAAGCATGACAGTGACGACACCATCATCAGCGAAGGTAGCAGCAGCGAAGATATTTCTAAGTATCGGCAGCCTTCTTTGCTTGGGACGTCCAATGAGCTCTAGAACCTGTGGGACGATGGTGGAGAGCGGGGCAGATCAACAATGTCGCCGGTGAAAGGATGGAGTAGGCGGATCATGGTGTCGTCGTCTCGCTGCAGGACGAGGAGGCCATCGATGGAGTCGAGCACGCAGTGGTCCTGGAACAGCGGGATGTGGACGCGGACGAAGGCCCCCGTGTCGAGGTTGAAGAAGCGGACGTAGCCGTGCAGCTTGGGGTGGCCAGGGTGGAGGCCGCCGCCCTCGGGTAGCATCATCCAGCGCCGCGGATGGAAGCGTGGGTCGACCACGCCGCGCCCGCGCGGGGACGCCGTGCCGGATCGCCAGGAGGCGCACACGGCACGGAAGCGGACGTAGTCTAGAAGGTCGCCGGCCAGTAAGAGCGACGCTATCTGACGAACCAGATCGTCAGGGAAAGACGACGCCCAGCGGGACGTCGTTGACATGTCGGAGTTGATGACAGCAACCGTCATGGGCAACGACGAAGATACGGGCATATATCGGCTTGACCTGCTTATTAGAGACCACGACAAGGGAAATCTTTTTGGGGCTGTACTACGTAGACGTAGACGCACGGCTGTATATCGGTGATGGTGGAGATGATGGTGGAGAACTCCGATCCGCGCGGGTTATGCCGGCTAAGGACTGCGGTTTTACGGCCGCCGGCAGGAGACAACGTGCGCAATTTAGATGCTGCATCGATTTCCCCGGACTCTCAAGTCGTGTCAGTCACGCTATATGCATGCAGCAGCGCAATCTGCTTTGTTCTCGGCCGCAGAAATTATGTTGCCGGTACTACCAAGACACGAAGACTTTTTTATGTATTACTAATTTGTTCTAAATTATAATTTGTTTGAATTTTTTTCAACCCTTAATTAACCACTCGTCTTATTTAAAAATTGTGTAAATATCATTTCTTTTATTGTTGCATGCTTTATTAACAAAAAAAGATTCTTAAGAATGATTTAAATTTTTTTTAAGATTATACAATCTACAACGCAGACGCTCAACATGTATAATTTTTTAAAACTAAAAATGAGTGTTCAAACTTGAAAAAGCTAAAGAATTATATGAGTATTGGATATATATATATAACCGTGCGTTGCATGGGCCTAGGGATTGAATGCTAAAATCAATTGATGTTTAGTTTTTTAGATCCGCATACATATAAGTACACGAGCTTATTTCATCAATTATTTTTAAGTTAAAATTAGTCACAGTGACATCACTATGTGTCCTCACGTCCGGCCATGCTTGGATGTTGGTCACCACGCATCAAGTCACGGGCGCCGGTAGTTGCCGATGTTGTAGCTGGAGGTCTCATGTTGCTGGAGCCCACCACGCAAGAAGAGCTCACATGTTGCTTGAGGTGTTGTAAGAGGAGGGAGACATGCTGAGCAGGTTACCGGGCGAAGGTTTTTTTCCTGCGATGGGAGGTTTGTGTTTAGTTGGCGAAAATATTTTGGGTTCGCTTTACTATAGCAAGAATTTTCGTTTGTATTGGATAATAATTGTCTTACCATGACCTAACTAGGCTTAAAAGATTCGTCTCGCACTTTTCAACTAAATTGTATAATTAGTTATTTTATTTAACTACATTTAATGATTCATGCAAGCGTTAAGAGATTCGATGTGACGGAGCTGTAGCACTTTTTGGGTTGTTGCATGGGAACTAAACACCCCCTGAGGTCTCGCCAGACGGCCGGTGGAAATAGAACCTGACCGAAAGTGGAAATAGCCCACTGCCGCGCCGTCGGAGAGTCGGTGTCGAAGACCCTCATGGTAGTGTTAGTAGCAGGAAACGGTACATGATTTGGGAAGAAGGAAACCAGGGGAAAATATGATACGCGACAACGAAGGAGTTCTATTGCTGAATTGAAATTGTAAGTGTTTACAATCTTCCTCCCCTCTCATCTCCAACTTTTCAGTCTTATACTACTCTCTAACCCAGCCACATTGGTCCAGTTACATTTTTTTTTTTTTGAGCAAATGGTCCAGTCACAGTTGGGTAGGGCTTCTTGGATCGCCTTGGGCTTTTAGCTTGTCGCCCCATTAGCTTCATCTGAGCCTGGCGAAGGATGTGTCAGACTGGAAATAGTATCCTTGTTGACATTCCCACCTCCTTTAGAACCGCATGACCCCAGGTTGGTGCTCTGGGAAACTGCCGTTGAATGGGCTCCATTGGTTCCCATGTGGCCAAAGATGGAAGCATATGCGACCATTTGATCAGTTCATATTCCATAGGATGTGCACTACCAGTCCAGCGACGTTGCGACGTTGGAGAATGAGCTCGGGTAGGGATGAAAACGGACATGGACGGAAAAACTTCATTTCTACTTCTGTTTCTATATATTTTTTTGATGGAAACGGGATCGGGTTCGGAAAATGTGGATACGGAAACGGAATCGAAATATGCAGAAGTACGGAAACGAACAAATACGGACGTTGAGTCGGAAAGAATAATGCGATCAAATATTCTCGAGTATATATGAACAAAAATAATATAAATGTACAAAGTTATTAGTCCAATATTTATTGGTATGCCATGTGTTAACATGCATAATTAGTGATTAGTGTGTTTATGAACATATAATTTTTTAGAAATATCTTATGGATATTAAGAACGGGATGAAAACGGAATAAATACGGTTCAATTTTGGGTGAAAACGGGATTCCTCCGAAACGGACAGAAAAAACTCATTTCTACTTCCGTAAATACGAAAACAGGATCCCATAAATACGGAAACAGATGGACAAAAATAGAAAATGGAACAGGTCGGAATGGAAAAAATTCCATCTGTTTTCAATGCTAAGCTCGAGTACCTGAAACTGAACATTGCCATAAGGCAGGTCAGAAGCAACTGACTCATCTCCGTGGGACTTCTTTAACTTTGAGACACAATAAATTGGATGTACAACGACATGAGCTGGAAGAGCAAGCTTGTAAGCAACCGAGCCAACCCGTTCCAAGACTTGATATGGGCCAAAGAACCTGAAGGCAAATTTCTGACAAGAGCATTGAGCCAAAGATGACTGAACATATGGCTGTACCTTTATAAATACCCAATCACCGACAAAGAATACACGCTCAGACCGGTGCTTGTCAGATTGTCGTTTCATCCTAGTTTGAGCACGTAACATATGTTTCTTAACCAGATCTTGCATAATTGAGCGTTGCATGTCTACATGAATCCGATCTAGATTCCCCGTGGGGATTTCCCCTATTAGGGGATGGTGATGGGGGCCAAATATGTCCCCATAGGGATCTAATGGGGAGAAAATGTCCCCGATCAAGTCTGGTGGGGATGGGTCTGGGGAGCACCCCACTCCTCGATACCCACTTCCTCGCGCCGTTTATATACAGGGTTTGCTCTCTTTATTGATGGCCCAACCAGCCCACGAAGGACAAATGTCTTCTGAGTTGGATTCGACCCACTGGAGATTGAGGTTACGAGGGGTCGTTTGTGCCGCCCGGCTGATGTAAGGAGCCTGTGAGGGAGCGGACGGGAAGCCGTAGTCGCATCATGGGCCCGTGGAGGCGCCCCGCTGGGGATTTGGCCAGAGGCTGTAGGCGATGCAAACACAGGGAGGGATGACACGACGAGGACAGGGAGGAGAGTGGAGCGACGACGATAAGGGCGGACAACGACACGACAACGGGGGGAAGGGGCGCAAAGGGAAGATTCACTCTGGCGGCAATAGTGGTGGCAGCACGGAGGCGGCACCAGCCTCCGAAAGACGCACTACATCGGGTACGGAGAAGGCGGCACGTACGACAGGAGGGGGCGACGAACGGGGGGAGGGTTGGCGAGTTTCCTTTTTGACCCGTGGTGTTGGGTATTTCTAGAGTTTGATAGAAGTCTGGGTTGTACGAGAGTAGCATGGTAACGGGTGGTGTTAGGGCCGTTAACCCGTTGCTATAGAATTGAACGACCCGGTGCTATTGTGAGTGAAAATGTTTATGTGACATAGCGCAATGGCTTTGCATTTTGGTATACAGCTATAAAGAAGGATAGATTATTGCCTACTTCTACAACTTGACAACAGTCACTCATCTATCCCATCCGCTCCGCCGCCTGTAGGTATTTAGGGTGTGTTCACTTCATGAAAAGTGAACCAAAAAGTGCTACGATACATCTTACATCAAATCTTTTTGACGCATAAATAGAGTATTAAATATAGTTAAACAAAAAAAAACTAATTGCACAGTTTGACTGAAAAGTGCAAGACGAATCTTTTAAGCCTAGTTAGGCCAGTCTCAATGGGGGTTTCATGAGTGTCTCATGCACATTAAATGCAGCGTCACATCAGCAAAACTTCACTTTTTGCATGAAACGGTTAGGAGACAGAAGGAAAAAGTTTCAATGAAACCCTTGCATTGTTTCACATGCGTTGGAAAGGGAGTGAAACCCCCGTTGAGACAGAAATAGAGTTTCACGAACTATGCAATTAAACCATGCAGTGAGAGAGAGAGGCTGTGGGACCCTTGAGCCTATAAAATTGTGTAATGAAACTGTGCATTGAGGGAGCCTACTATTTCTTGCCAAAGTTTCACATCTTGGAAACCGGGAGGTGAAACTCTCCATATAGACCGGTCTTACTCTATGGTTGGACAATAATTAACAAATAGAAACGAAAAGTGCTACAGTTGCACCTCCGGCGACAATGCATCCGTGCTTGCCTTCCCATCGAAGGAAGCTTCAACCCGCGACATGTCCGTGCATGCTCCCAAAAGCAGCAAGCTAATAATGCAAGTGCATGTGGTCATAACAGAGTAACAACAACAGCGCACAACACCCATTTGCTGCAGTGCGTGCGTCCTATATCAGCCTGGGCACGTTTTAACTCAAAACCGAGCCGAGCCAAACTAAAACTGAATTGAAATATCAGTTTTTTTGGTTCGTCTTTGGTTTTCGTATCTAGGAAGATCGGTTTTCAGCTTGGTGCTCGGCTTTACCTCAAAACCGAACCGAAGAACGAGCAAACCAAGGAAACTACGACATCAGCGTCTTATCCTGTCCACCTCCACCAATCTCCCACTGGGCGAATCCCACAACACGGCAAGGCCCACTATGCGGCCCATTCCCCCGCCCACTCACCACACCGGACACCACTCAAACCCTATACCTATTGCTCTTTGCCTTGTTTTCTCGTGGGCGGCGGCGGCGGGCGGTGTCACGCAGCCGCGACGCGACCGCTGCGAGGGGGGGGACGGGTGCGTCGGCGACGAGCATGGAGGGCAAGCATAGGGTGGCGGCGAGCGACGATCAGAGCCGTAGGGCGGCAACGTGCTACGAGCGGTGCCTTGGTTGGCGCGCAGGCTGCGAGCCGGTGGAAGGTTGCCGGCCCGCCACAACCCGCAAGCCGGTACGAGCTAGGAGGGAGAGCGGCGATTGCTAGAGCCGGAGGCGTAGCTACAAGTCACGAGCGACGGGACACGAGGAGCGGGCGGCATGACTCATGGAGCGGGAGTCGCATCATTTCCATTTCCCCCTAGGTGCATGGTTCGGTTTAGATGGAAAACCGACCTAAGAAACTAAAACCGAAATCGTCGATTTCTGATTTTTTTGCCAACCGATCCGTTCTCATTCTCTAGAAACCGAAGTTCTGGAAAACCGAAAAAACGAAACCGAATCGTCGGTTTAAACTGAACGCCTGAAAGGTCCCTTGTGGTTTTTGGTAATTGAGTGTCAACATTAGGTGAACTAATATGTGTGATTGAGATTATACACAGGAGATTAGTTCACATGTGATGGTGCAATAAAGGAGCTTATTGCATATGAAACATGACATGGAGTCATGTGACCAAGGTGGTGAAGATCAAGACAAGGCTTGGCTTGATGGACCGGTTGCAAGTGTGAAGGGCAAGTCGAGGGACTTGGCGCCGAAGGACCGACGCAACGGTGAAGAGCAAGTGAGGTCAAGATCGATGGACCAAGAAGGTCATGTGATGATATGAAATGGATCATATCATTCTTGATCGTGTTGGTGCATGTGTTGCATCGGCACTTGAAGATGGAGCGGAATGGAAATGCGCAAGGCAAAGGTATAACCTATAGGACATTTCATTTCACCGGTCATTGAAGCTTAGAGAAGTTTATGACCGGGTTTAGGATAGATGGTCGTATTATCAAGAGGGGCAAACTTGTTTGCATGTCGGTCATCTAGTGCCACTTGAGCGATCTAACTTTGCGATGTGTTAGGATCAAGTGGCGTGCTAAGAGCTAACCCGCCCTTTGAAATGATTGTGAAATTGCTAACACACTTGCACATGGTGATGTACACTTGGTGGTGTTGGCACATTTGCAAAGGCGGCGGTGATTGCGGGGGTTGAGTTGGGTTTGGGAACCGCTCATCCTCCCGCCGAGCTTGCGAGGCGGATTCGGCGCGAGAAAATGAGATGCATATTTTCTATTGCGCCGGATGCATCGTGGTGGTGAAAACATGCTATTTCTCGTGCTCAAGTTTGGTATACTTGATGGGTAGCATGTCGGGCAAAGGCGGAGAAGTTTCGCAGAAGCGGCGGACGAAGCGCCGACCGACGCCGACCGGAGCGAGGCTTGACCGGGCGCTCACCGGAGGGCCCGGCCGGGTCGCGCCCGCGCGAGCATGTTTCTCGGTGTGTGGTCGACGGCCGACCGGACGCCAAGACACCGGAAGCATCCGGTCGACCGGACGCATGCACCGGAAGCATGCTCCGGTTGTCACCGTGGGCCGGGTGCCTCATCGTTTGTGACCGGAATCTTGTTGGAGGCGACCGGACCCTCGACCGGACCAGGTGCGTCCGGCCACCGGCCCGGCCACCTCACACCCCAACAACTCTATTTTGGCTTGTGGCTATAAATAGATGGGGTGGCCGGCTTTGGCTGGTTGCTAAGCACACTCTAGCCTTTGTGGCTTGTTGTGTGGTGCTTGAGAGCCCTCCCACTCACATATGCTTGATATCGTTCATCCGATTGAGTGAGAGATCGCGTTCTAGTGCGTTGCGTTGAGAGATTGCATTCGTGGCACTAGGTGATCGTGTTGCAAGCCGGTGTGCTTGTTTTTCTTGGAGGTTGCCACCTCCTAGACGGCTTGGTGGCAAGAGACTTCGTGAAGCACGCAAGGAAGCTTATGCGGTGCTCCGAAGAAGAGATTGTGAGAGGTTCGTGCTCACCTCGTAGGGATCGTGAATAGCAACTCTAGTGGAGCGTGTCATTGAGCTACCACACTTGTGTGTGGGTTCACACGGTACCCTCTGAGGGATTGGCTAGAGGACTCACACCGTGAGAGGTACTCGATCGAGCTCCCACCGTGGGATTTGGCACCGCCATTAAGCTTGAGAATCATCACTTTGGGTGATTCGCCAAAACCGTGGAACCACTAAGGTGTTGGTCGACACAACGAGGAGTAGGGGGAAGTTGGCAAGCTTCCCGAGACCTCGGTAAAAAATCACCGGTGTCATCTTGTGTCCACACTTCGCGGTGTGGTTTGCAATCTCTTCGTCTCAAGCTTTGTTCTTACATTCATATATACATTGTGCTTGTGCTTGAGTAGAGTAGTTGTAACTATCTAGCTTGTGTAGCTTGTTTAGTTACTTTGCTTAGCTTGTGTAGCTAGGTAATTTGAGCCTTTGGGTTAGGCGTGTGTTGCCTTGTCCATTGTGCATCTAGTGAGCTTAGGGGCTTTGTGCTTGTGCTTACTAGAATTGTGTAGGAGCTCACCCGTGCTTGAAGTACTAGTGCTTAGGTTTGTGTGACCTTGCATTAGAATTGATTAGGAGCTCAAGCTAGGCTTGTCACCTCACTCTTCTTGTGTAAGATCTTTTATGAGGTGATTTAGAGTCATAGATAGAGGGGTGAAGTCTTGGCTAGACCGATAAGTTTAATTCCGCATTTGTTTCGTTAGCCGGTTCGATTAGTTTTTAAAAGGGACTATTCACCCCCTCTAGTCCCCATCTCGACCCTTCAACGCCCAGGCTGAGTACCCAAGGCCAGTGGCAAGCGGTGTTTTCTTGTTCTTGAAGCAGGTAGGTGTTGCAGCTTCAGATCTACACTCGACTGTCATGGAATTTTCCTTCACATTCCTGCTGATGATCTTTGATGACTACGCCATGGATTGCGTCGTTTGTGATGATTAATGTCCTACTTCTTGCTATTTAGCTATTTCTGGCTTGTGATTTATGGTGTACTCTATATTGTGTCGATGGACTCATGTGAATGGGGACGAATGAATCTGAATGGTGATGAACAAATGCGGGGACGGGGATTTTTCCTCCTCGAGGGCGGGGATGGGGGAGAAATCGTCGGGGAGCATGAAGGTACGACCACCTAGAATGTCGCACCCTACCGACCACCCCTCACGTGGGCCTCGGCCCGGCCCACTGAAGTCGTGTCTTCTTCTTGACGCTCCTCTGTGACCTCGCTGCTCCTCTACCCCCCGCCGGTGGCGAGCCCTAACATGCCTGCGGCGGCCCCCTTCTTCCCCGTCCCCCACTCTTCTGTCTCCACGGCTGCCACCATGGCACTGCCATGGCCGACCTCACCGTCGAGCACCCGCCATTACCGACCTCACCGTCGAGCACAACGCCCCCGCCCTGACCTGGCCCAACCGCCCCCTATACTGCCAACGACACCCTAAGGCTGCCCGACAACCATTCTCGTAGTTAGGCCTGTTGTTGATGGTCCTTATAATCCAAATATAACCATCAACTATTGCATGAAATGATATAAAAGGAACACAAACACTAGTTGTAGGGTTTGATTCTAACAGATTCTATGAGTTTAGGTGCTCTCACTTGTTTTGCAGGAAGTATCTCGAATGAGGGATTAGAGTATACCATTGCGAAGAGCTCGACGAGATGATCGAAACACACATATCATTTGCCACATTTGGAGTCTAGAATCAAAAGATACTATTAGTATAAATTCCATAGAATTAAAGGACAAAAGAGGACACCACGAACAAGGTGGAGCCCATTTGGCATAGACCCAGGATGACCGTCCCAAGGCCTAGGGTGACCGTCCCTCTCCGGAGGCACCCATGGGATCGTGTAAATCATATCTAACTTTTGATTTAAGTTGGTTTAAGGTCGGTTTGATCCAACAACTACGATTCATCCCTCAGGACTATAAATAACGATGCAGACCACCCCCTAAACCCAAATTCATTATGTAGTTCATTAGTTAAAGTTCATTATCTCATCATAGAGTCATACTAGGGTTGAGCCTTCTTTCTCTCAAGTTCAGCAAACAGGAAGCCAGTTCCAATGATGATAAAAGCCAATAGAAGGAAGATCAGAACAACATACTTCTGTAATTTCTCATTTCGTTGGACTATATCAACCTGACTCAGATTTGAACCAAACGATATATTAGATTAGTAAAATATTGAAGAAGTCATCAAGAGAAAGAAATACATAAACAATCATTAAGAGAAAGAAATATGTACTGTTATTACATGAATCACTAAGCATTTGGAGATTTGAAATGATTGTGTAGCATTACAGCCTAGATAGATTTCAATTAACGTCTCCATTGTCAGACCAACATTGTTGGCTGCTTCAGAGTTGAGGATAGAGTATAAGCAAGATAAGGAATCAAGTAAGCTTGGGACAGTCACACAACAAGCTCTGCCAATATTTGGAATTGAATAGTAGCCTACGACACGGGTAGTGTATGTGTGATAAGAAATAGAAGCAGCAACACACACAATCTACTCCTCTAATGAAATTAAAAAGAAAGAAATAATTGATTAGTTTTCTATAAGAATAGAAGCTTAATGATAATGGCAATGAAGTATATTGCTAGAATATAAGTGATAGATTGTATAACTATCTGGTATTTTATTAAAAAAAGACTCTATAGTTATTCTAATTACGTGAGTTGATTCAAAAAAAGCTTTTATAAGTTATGGCTCTAGGGCAAATGAGCTTTCTACCTCACTGGTTAGCAGAGTTTGCTTTTGGCAAGATGCACATGACCGCAAGCATGTGGCCTCAACACTTGTTAGTATGTCCAAGGTAGCTGGCCATTGAGGTGTTACTTGACCTCCATATGGGGAACTTCTTGAGTGCAATGCCATGGTGGTGCCTTTCCCCTACAGGTTGAGGTTTTTAGTCATGGCTCTAGGAGTGCGCATATTCATGTCATAGTTTTTAAGTCGTCGCCTAGGCGTCAAGGCACTTGTAGGGAGTAAGGCATCCTCGACGCCTACCCAAAACCCGTAAGAGGGAAATCGATTGGGAGAGGCCATACATCTACCTCCTCGCTCATCCCCACCAGATCCAACATTGCCTAGTGCATCTCGCCATAGCGTCTTAAAAACTATGCATGTTGTTAAAGGTATTTTGTGTTACCGGATAGTTAAAACTTGTTGTATGTACATTCAGTGACCCATTTGTTATTTGCTCTTTAGTTTTCATCAAAGATGTGGAGTAGAAGTTATATTCGTTAGTAGAAAAATAGAAACACAACAGAGAAACTAAAAAATGGCAACTTCAAAAAAATGCCAAGAATAGAATAGAGAAACCCACATAAGAGTTCAAATCTCTAGGAAGAAAGCACCAGATCATCCTGATGGTGTTTGGATCATTGGGCTAGATAAAATGGACCAACTATAATTTAATTGTATTAACAAAACAATATTGGCATCTAATGCATAGTGGTATTAACAAAATAATATTACATGTTTAGAGAAATAACTGTATAGTATAATGGGCACATGTTACTTGGGTTTGATCAAATGGATCTGTGGACCATGAGTTATGGGCTTCTCGACTAAAAGGTTGTTAGCTATCATACTTAACAGTCACTATCAGTCTATCACATTGGTTGTTGCATTCACATTGTCTTGTCTTAGAATTTTCCACTTGCTATGGTCCATAACTGTGTGAACTTGGCCAAGTCCTGCAGGTTAAGCCGATTGCCCCTACCTATTGATCACTGCTTCCATAATCGAAAGTGATCGCCAATAGCTACACCTACACATCACTTGTTTCCATAATCCGAGCGTGATTGCCAATAGCTACGTATCACCGGGTTCCATACTCGAGTCCAAACCCTACCTAGAAATATGAAAATAGAGTCCTGTAGTTCCAAGTCTAGGCTAAATGTTCCATTCTATTTCCTATAACATGACATTAACTTTAGTCTTCACTTGCCTTAAAACATCAATGCCAATTGCTGTTAGTTCTTTTTATTTTATGGAATGTACTTATAAATTTCCTTTGGGCGCACCAAAGAAGAATGAAGGTGGTAGAGATGGAGGGAGCTCGGAACTTCTTAATGTATTGGAAGGTGTCTACAAGCTCTTCTTGAACTTTAGAAATCTAGTGAGTAAAAAGCATACTAGCCACCTCCCATCCCTATGTCCTAGTTTACTTTGGCTTCTCTATCACTCCAATGTGGTTGGCTCATTCAAATATTCCGATTTGCGTTTTTTTCCCTTCCTTTACATATTCTCATGATTGTAATCATGTGTCTTTTGATTAATTTTTATACAAGCAATACCCTAGTGACAAACTTCCCACTAGTTCCCCTCTTCATCTAGATCATCTGTAATGATTACAAGTACTATTTTCGTGGTTAGTATTCATTCTAGATACTACACCGAAGAAGAGAACCGTGCCTACCTAAGGTTGCCATGAATATGAAATTCATTGATTTCTATTTTCTACTTTGTGATCTTCTAATGTGATAGGATTTACCGCTTTGATCCAGCTCTCACGAGTTATGGCTCTAGGGCAAATGAGCTTTCTACCTGACTGGTTAGCATAGTTTGCTTTTGGCAAGATGCACATGACTGCAGGCTTGTGGCCTTGACATTGTTAGTACGTCCAGGGCAGCCGGCCTTCAAGGTGCTTCTTGACCTCCACACGGGGAACTTCTTGAGTGCAATGCCATGGGGCAGCCTTTCCTCTGTAGGTTGAGGTTTTTAGTCATGTGTCTCTAGGAGTGCACATATTCATGTCATAGTATTTATGTAGTCACCTAGGCGTCATGGCTCTCATATGGTGTAAGGCATCCCCGACGCCTAGCCAAAACCCAGAAGCAAAGGAAATTGATTGGGAGAGGCCATGCAGCTACCTCCTCGCTCGTCCCCACCAGATCGGGCATTGCTTGGATCATCTGCGACGGATCTGAGGGAGCCACAACAAGAGGTAGGGAAGGAGCAGAGGGGATCTGGAAGTCGGCGACATCAGCAGTGTGGAAGGGGAGAGGAAGATGTAGCGAGGAATGGTTGCGCAACACAAATGGAGGATGGAAGAGTGAGGGACGGAGAGAACAGTCCCACACAGAGAGGTGTTGTGGCGGTGGAGAGCGAGTGCATGTTGATGGGGGAGAGCTGAGGGAGCAGATAGGTCACCAGGAAGGATATATGGACTAGGGTGGGCTGGGCCTTTCTTACTATCTTGTCCTTCTTCTTTTCTTTTTCTTTTCCTTTTCTTATTCTTATTCTTTTTTTTTTTCCTTCCTCACGTCGCCGCTTTAAAGTTTCTTATAGTCATGGTGTCGCCTTGCCTTGCCTTATGATTGCTTAGGGCGTAGCCTAGGCAATTGGAAGGGGTGGCTCACCGTGTCTTGCTTTAGCCTTAGCGCCTTAAAAACTATGTTCATGTTGCTAAAATGACACTATTTTGTGTTACCGGACATTTAAAACTTGTTGTATGTGCATTCAAAGTGACCCATTTGTCATTTGTTCTTCAATTTTCATCAAAGATGCAGAGTAGAAGTTATATTTGTTAGTAGAAGAAGAGAAACCCAACAAAAAACTAAAAAAAAGTGACAACATCAAAAAATGCCAAGAACGTAAATAGAGAAACCCACATAACAAAGAGTTCAAATCTCTAGGAAAGAAAGCACCAAATCATCCCTGGTGTTTGGGTCATTGGGCTAGATAGAGTGGACCAAAATTAAAATTTATTGGCGTAAACTTTGGTGGCTTAAAATTGTTTACGAGATATAGATATAAACATAAATTTGTTGGTGAATTATCACTCAAGTATCACAAAGAAGGTTTAACTCTATTGCAAAGTAGTTTCACATCTCTATGGATATTTATAGTGGAGGGGGGGGAGTCTTTTGACTTTCATCTCACTATATAATTCCCCTTTTACCTTAACTTTGCTATTAATTCATAACCGACTTCTATTGAGTCATTTGGTCATGCGAGCTTGTGGCTTTATCCATACTAAACAAACATTATTTTCTAACTTAGGTAACATAACAACAATTCCACTTGACAGCTAACACACCTTGATAACAAGTTTAGAAAATAATGTATGTTTAGTACGAGTTAAGCCACAAGCTCGTGCCCATAATCATTCCTCGGGATAAGTCTCCTCACCATAATCATCATGGAAGTCATCCAAAAAGCATATAATTTGTTTTATTGTCTCCAGTAGTACATCTCTTATGAAATGTGAGTTAAGCAAATGAATATCGACTACTTTGCCAATTGTTGACAACCCCATTCATCCTTCAAATGAAATTAATAGGAGACATCATGGTACATTAAAATAGATGGAAATAGCTCAGTTTGCTAGTTTAAGAGATAGATTCGAAGATCAACTTCTCGCCTTAGTAGCTTGTATACCATGGTATCTAGAGCGGCGCATGATAATCATTCCTCCTTATTGGTTACCCTCAAATGGCGGCGACATCTTCCTCACTTGATTACTCTTCGAAGCACATATTTTCTCCTCCACATGTGATAGTTGTCCCAACGAGGATTCACTTTCCCTCTTAATTTCTCCATCTCCATCACCAACACCTGGCATTTTATCCTTTTCATATGCCTAACAAATGCAAGAACTGGAGGAACTGAAGTTTGATCCTTAGCAAAAAAAAACATATTGCGCCAATCCACCAAGGGAATTCCATAATTGATGATATATTGTAGAAGTTTTCTCGGCATCAAAAATCAATAATTGAAGTACCGAATAAATTCCATGGATAAATGCAAGATTAGTCAATGATGATTTTAGAGCTGGATGGCACTTGATAAACATACAAAATCTCGGTACATAGTAGAGAATGATCTCAATGTTGAGTATAGATGATCGAGAGTATTGGGAGTTAACCATCAACCTTATATTTAGGTAGAACATCAATTACCCATCTTTTAAAGAATATATACTCTTGGTTATGTTTAATTTGATTATGTCTTTGTGTTTTATGCATTTGTTTCGTATTTTTCTATCACCGCTCAACCACCGTATATGTGCTTACAAAAAGGAAAACTAAAAACTTGAGTATGAACATCTAGGAAACCCTATTAAGATTGCTTGCCCCTTGGGGTCTATTTATAAGGGAGGTGGGAGGAGCCGTTTTCCAACCTACCCTACCCCCTTTGGTTTGCGAATTATGTGGAGGTCCTTAGAACACTCAGGCGTTGGGCCTTTTGCATGGAGTTGAGTGAGGTTGGCATATAGCCTCCCCTACCCCCAACAAGAATAATGACTAAGTGTGCATTTGCCATAGAGGGATGTTATTAGATGTTTTGTGTTCACCAAAGGGATCACAACCGACATGTTATCCACCAAAATTAGATTGTATGTCCTTAAGGAGCCTACATCTAGTTAATTTTGTAGATTGTTTGAATGGATTCTTAGAACATCACCAGATGGTGAATTCAATATATATTGTGCTTTCAAGCGAACTCAGCCATGTGTTTGGTTTATGCACAAGTTGTATCGGTGCATTTGTGGTTCTTGACCAATGAATTGACAATATTGCCTCTCTACAATCAATCATAGAACCATTCCTTAGGCATCTCATGTGAAATGTTAAAGTCTAGCAAAGTTATAGGTTTGTAGAATCTAGTTGTGCTTTGTCATCTATCATGGATTTGAAATAACCTACATGGTTTTGAAAACTTTTTGCACTACATGTACTTTGCAATTGTCTTACCCTTGAGTTGCAATGAGGGAAGTCATACAACCATATACAACGAGCAGGTCTAGGTTGATATGGTTGAGACAAACATTTACATGTAGCAATTTTATGATCAATAAAATCATACACACCATAATTTCTGATTATGATTGGTCGTTTGCTCTTTTATCTATTATACTTTGTCACTAAGGACTTCTTCCTATTTCTACAATGCATGTACATTTATTGTCCTTTTCTTTTCTACACTAGGCATAAGTTCCCTATTAATTGTTTGATCACACTTTGTCGCCCTATGATGTGATTGTCTATCCATGGACATGCCTAAATGTTTTATTGGCACACACCACACCACCATTGTTGTACTCATGAACTATTGAGTGTATTACCTCGAGTTTGTCTTGCACCATGTTTTATTCAAGATCCTTGATTGTCTCGCTGCTCGATCAAGTGATTGCTCATCCCTTATCCCACAAGGTGATCGATTTTGGCTAGCGAGATCCATGCACTAGTCCAATCTTGTAACCACCATGCCCTTGCCATTATTGTTAAACTCTCCATGTAAGCATTGTAGAGCATATATTTGCCTAGTCTTGTGGCCACTCTGGTCTTGTACGAGCTTTGCTCATTGTTGCATTCATATTCACCTTATACCTCAGTTTGTCATACCTAATCAAGTCATGCGTATCTTAATCAATCTAATCTTCTACATAAACATTGGCATATGCTCTACATCATGCACAGGGTTATTGAAAGGACCGAGATGTCATCTATAGGTTTGTGAATGATGAATAGACATTTTCCTAAGAAATTCACAACTCGAAATGCAACAAATTTGTCATCTATCAGGAACTTCTACACACATCCAAAAGTAGGTCTAGAAGTTTTACATAGACAAAAAAATTGAAATGAAACTACACATAGAGAGTGCTAACTCAAACTAATCTTAGAGATATGTGTTTGAAGTTGTCCACTAGCAGGTCTATAGAGCACCTACACTCACAAACACACACAACCAAGTAGATTGAGATGGAACCACAAATCAAGCATGTACCCAAGATACTAAAAAAAAGACAAAATTATTTGTTTCCTAAAGTTTATCTCAACTCCTTCCAAGAAGAACCTACATCTCTGTTGAGCAAGCTCCAAGCAACCTAAGTTCAAGCATTAGCTAGATTTCTTTCAATTGCTTTTCCACGGTCCACTCCAGTATCTTGATCTCTTCCCTTGTGGAGATCGAGGCCTTCAAAAACTTCATGCAACTCACCACATGCATAGGACCTCATTGGGATATGCCTAGCCATCTAGGCGGCTCACCCCTAAATGCTTCATGGATGGTTGATAAATTCTGCAAGTGCTCACGGATTTTGTTGATCACTATTTGCTCTCAAAATATCTCAATTAACTCACTAGGTGAAAGCATCATGTTTGGCTTTGGTAACTGAGACAAAACTATTGGACTAAACTTTTGCTAAGTGTTGATTAAGCTAGGTTAAGTCCACACCAAGATGGTAAGGATAGGAGTTGGATGAGGGGTGATAAATCCAATGGAGCAATCCCTTGAGGAGCATTTGGATACTAAAGAGGCTTGTATTGAGGCCCATGAGGAATTGAAATCTCACTCATCTCTCCTTGCTCAAAGGATGGTTCCTATTGAAATAGCCAAAGATAGGAGTAACTTTTGATATATAATTGATGACTCAATCTGTACTCCTATTGTTGTTACTCCTAACACCTCTTGTAGTACTAGCAAAGATAACCCATTTGGGTGATGGATTCACATAAGATTCATCCCTCATTATAAAAAACGAGACACCTAAAGGAGTTAGATGAGCTCATTGACACACTAGGAAAGGCCTATGGCAGTGAGGCCTGCTTGCTAAAATGCTTAGGTAGTCAAAAGGCTCCCCTAATAAGGAGGGTCTTGGCTATACTCCCAAGAATGACAAGGCAACCCCTTGTTACTCAGAAGACATAATTTTTTAGGAGCAATGGTTCGTTTTCAGCAAGTGCAAGCAAGTTGGGCACTTAGAGCCACACTGCAACAACAAGACTCCTTTGGCATAGAGTGTGAGAATGGTTTGCCTTGTGCTTTTTATAGTTTTCTTATTTTGTTTATGCGTTTCTCTTTTGTTTTTTTTTGGGAACTTTTTAATTACAGTAGTATTTAGCTACATTTACTATTATTTATCATGTATAAATGTCAAATTATTTCTAGTAATTTGTGTAGAACTAATTTCTAGTTTTTTTTTTTTTTTTTGGGTTTGGTAGGATTCATGTGAAAGGTCTTAATCTCTCACTCGAATTTTCTATTGTCCGTGATTTCTGTGATTTCTGCCCTGCCAATTACTCGTGTGATGAAGGGCTGCTTTGGATCACTCGAATTTTGCATTGCAATAGATTTGTTGATTTGGCTAAATAAATTGCTTGAGTGACCAAATGGGCCAAATCAAACAATTAAGTTACATATAGACAGACTCAATAAAAAACAAACAAATTGTTATCTCCTCATAACTTTGAAAATCATGTCACATGGCGCGATGCTCAGTGACAAGGTGTGGAGTATCATTTCCTAAAAAGAAAAAGGGTGTAGAGTATCATACTTTCACTTATATGACTAATTTAGCTTTAGGGAAAATGAATTTGAGACAATGCATGCTTTGGAAGTACCTAAAGATATTGTACGGCAATAAATTTCTTGGAGCAGTTGCATTGGACATTGGTATTGCTCGAAAGTCTAAATTGAAGTTCAGTGTTTGTGTCTAATGAGAAACCAATAAAAGATACGAATGCAAGAGAATTAAGGAAACTCTCGACCATCTCGAGCTTATTATTACACGAAGCGCTCTAAAAAACTGATCAATCGGCTAGCTAGACATAAGCTGATGATTCTAATAAACTGAAGCTAATAAACTAAGGCCGCCACACCCAAAGACATTATTTCTAGATGAGGGAGATGGCCTGATGACCATGCATGAGAGCAATCTAGGGAGCTGCAGCAGCACTGTTCCATCGGCGAATGTATTAATTTGAAGGCGCGAAGAAGATCTCCGAGTCAAGCCTCTTGGAACGGAACAGCTTCTCCATCTCCGGAGTGGTGTTGAACGACGTCTCCAGAACCGCAGGAGATATTGCCTTCCACACCGATGTCCTGCCCGCCAAGTGGCTAAAGATTGGGCTGCAATATATGTAATGCAAACACACAAACACAAGTCATGATTAACTAACATTCTCAAAAAAAAAAATCTTGATTAACTAACTAATAATTTAGTACGGGTCGGAGTATTACTTTGGGGTTGTGATGATGGAGAACCACTCCATGCCAGTTTCGTCGGCGATCTTGGAGACAACGAAGAACCTGGGCACGATGAAGAGGCAGCCTCCCTCGGCGCGGGTCTCCAGCACCCGGGTGCCGTCGATTCCAACGACCTGGACGCGGCCACTGCCGCGCACGATGTAGGTGACCTGGTAGGCGGAGTCGCAGGAGAAGCCCGGCGAGCACATGGAGTGCGCGTCGATCCTGACGAGGTCCGCGCCGAGCCCGACCTCCTTGACGAGCGGCAGGTTCCGGGTGTTGAGGACGACGACGCGGCCTCCGTTCTTGATGTCCACGTCGAGCGGCGCCTCCAGGCAGTTGAGGACCATGCCCTCCCGGTCCTCGTCGCGGGCCTGGGGCATCCTGTGGCCGTCCTTGACCCTGATGATGCCGGCTCCGCGCTGGGTGGAGACGAGCTCGGCGGCGGCGTCCGGGGTGAGGTCCCACGCGCGGGCAACGAACTCGGTGGAGAAGCCGGTGAAGATGCCCGTGGAGCCGGTGAGCTGGAAGTTGGTGAACTGGCCCCGCTTGTGGCCCGTGGACGTGTCACCGAGGAAGAGGACCACGAGGTCGGAGCTGGCGGCGTGCGCGTTGTGCCACCAGGTGACGACGCCGAAAGGGAGCGCGACCGAGTCGCCCTCCTTGATGGGGATCACCTTCTCCTTGGTCGCCTCCGGCAGAACCACGCCGCACGTACCCTTACCTGCATTGCATGGGAGCTAGTCTTATGACATATGGACATATGGAGATAGATCGATCGATTCATTAGCAGGATAGATCGGTTAAAAAGAAACAGAATATATATGTCCTATACTTGCCTTGGAGGACGTAGGCGACCTTGGCAGAGTCGGAGTAGCTGGGCAGGGCAAGGCCTCCGGCGGAGAGGCAGAGCTTGGCGGCGCCAATTGAGGCAGCGCCGAGCATGGGCAGGTCGGCGGGGGACCAGTCGTAGTAGGCGCCTCCGTCGCTGCCGTAGGCTTTGTTGGGTTTCTTTGGGCTGAGGTCCATGGACATCACTTCGGCGGTGGAAGTCCGCTGCACCATGTTGATCGCTGGCTGGGTAATTGTGATCTGTGCTAGCTGACTGCTCAAGACAAATACTAATGCACAGTAATGGCGGCTAGGGTGCCAGCATATACCGCTATATTTATACTAGCTCGTGGTGAGGGATCGCGAATTGGCCTTCGTCGCGCGCATGATAATAGGATCCAGCGTCGTTATTCCTGGTAATTCAACTGACCTTATCCCTATCCATCTATTTCTCTCGCTCGTTGGATAATGCTTATCTTCTTTCTCAGCCTATAAACTTGCCAGATCAGTTACGTTTCTTACGTCGATGAGAGGTTAAATTTCTAATGATCCGATTTTACCTGCAGTCTCATCGGAACGTTAGGTACATGCATGGTGTATATACCAACCATTCGGTCACTCTGAACGGCCGAATCCCATACGAACCAGATAGATGATCGACAGATCAATCCAGAAACGGCGACGGCGGCGTGGCAATATATGAACAGAAAAATAAACCTTTAATATTTTTTTTCCATTCTCATGTATAGAGCTATGGATACCATTTCTTATTAACAAATAATAGAAACAAAGATCAAACACAAGACACAAATATATTTACATAAAAAACTCTTGCAGAAAAAAATTTACAATCGTCAAGCCAACCGATATAATCTTTACCGATGTATCTCTAGAATAGAAAAAAAAAAAAAAAAGACATTTTTTGGTGCGACTATCATTGATTTGTCCACCTGCCTCCCTCCATGCGTTGCCCGACCCACACACACTGTCAACGCCGTCGACCCAAAAAACAAAACAAAAAAATCTCGTAAAAAAGGAAAGGAAAAAAAAAAATCTTGTAATCTCAACCCCATGAACGCTCTCAACGCCGTCCACTCTCCACGCAAGAAAAAAAGGAAACCATCGTAAAAAAAAATGAAATGACCCAATCACTACTACAGATTCGCACATCACTACCGCGGGCATTCGCTGCTGAAATCTAGTCCACCGGCAGTGATAAATCGTTTAGGCGTGGGAAAATTGGAAATCCATTGACTCAGCCATAACCGACAGTGAATAGTTAGATCACTACCATGTTCAATTCTTCATGGCCGTGCTCTTAATTGACACATATCACTACCGAAGTTAGAAGAAGAACTGACAGTGATTTCAAGGACAAAGAACAGTAAAACTAACAATATAAAAAAATCACTACCGAAAGTTAAAAGAAGAACCGACAACGATTTCAAGGACAAAGAACAGTAAAACTAACGATATAAAAAAAGATTGATACACATCAGAATAACAAACGACTGATTCATTGGAAGAGAATATATAATATCTTATAAATGCTTACAAATACATAAATATACAAGACAATTGATAAAAACAAAAAAAAAAAGCGCCTAGGCCGCCTTGCAGATGCTCTAAGCATGATTTGTTGTGTATCTCTTTGAGGCAAGTGTTGGCGTGAAGTCTCACGACAAATCTATGCAATGTTGTTTGTCATTAGTGATCTTTTTCCACCTAGCTTGTTAATCATTTGTCAGGATCACAGGTCATCGGTGATGGAAAAATTGGTTTTCTTTTTTTTCTTTTGAAACTAAAAATTGGTTTTCTTTCGTCACTTGCGCATCTGGACTTTTCCTTTATTGTAGAGTACTGTAGAGTAGTGCAGCACGTGGCGTGCCTAGCTTGTTTTTCCATACAGCCCCAAACACACTGGCCACGGGATCCAGCGCTTTTTATTGGCAGCAGCCAGCCCCAGCTGGACGGAGGATCCAAGGATAGGAAAATCACGTAGTTTCACGGATTGCTCTCTCTCTCGGCATTGAAGATGAGTGTATAAATATGCATAAGGTTTGCTTCAGACTTCTCCAACCTCGATTGTCCACCGCTCTGCCCGATCGATTACTCTCCAACTTTCCATCTTGCACCAAGAAATTAACAACCACCAATGGCGCCTTCTTCGCGAAAGAATCTCGTCGCTGCCGTGGTCGTTGTCCTCCTACTCGTCATCGTTGGCACCGGAGGTACGTACGTTATTAGTTGGTGCACTCCATGGACGACATCACACACCTAATAACTTACTCCCTCCGGGCTGGTATTAGAAGTCGTTTAGGACATGATTGTGCATACCAAAGAGTGATTAATTAAGGGTAAGTTTTCCATCTATGCCCCTAATAAATATGATTACGAGTCTATCATTGGCAGTGAATGTATTCAACTCAATTGGTTAGCACAGCCAGTTTTGAGGCTTCAGGTCCCAGGATCGAGCCTGCATGCATGCATATTTTTTGGCCTGCTCGTCGATTTTGCAAGCTGGTTGGTGGGCGCCTGCTGGTTTCTGCGTTGGGCTGCACGCTGGCGCTTCAAACGAAACGATGCAATTAATGGACGCAGACGGGAGCCACAGGCAAACGCTAAGCGTCGCATTTACACAGGGGCAAAGACGTCCAAAACAGGTCCTCTCGGCGTCGGACGACTTCTAATTTGCTCTGGCCGTACTTGGTCAAAACCACGTCTAATACCCGGAGGGAGCCGTCGCTGGTTTACGAGGCGTCTAATTCCAGCCCGGAGGGAGTACGTCGCTGGTTCTGGCGTCTAATTCCAGCCCGGAGGGAGTACGTCGCTGGTTCTGGCATACTATATGATGCAGACGTGCAGGCAGAGTGCAAGCACCCAAGCGGCAACTTTGACGGGCCGTGCGCTTACAGCCCCGCCTGCTATTTACACGTGCATAGACGAAAACCCGTTCTACTTTAACGGAGAATGTGACGGGCTAAAATGCTGGTGCTACTCCTGTTGATTGCGGGTCCGAGCTTGAAGCTGCTACTGCTACCCCTCCGACGATCCAGCCATGATATATCCCCTGCTCCCTGGCGCTGCTTACTTGGTGAATGTATTTTCAATGTTTACCCGCCGCAACCTAGCTTACTTGGTGTTGCGATAAATAAAATTGTTGGACTTGTGGATCATAATGAATTTGCATATCTAATGTTTCTAGTCAATTTTTGGTTTCAAATTAATTCCATGGATTCTAGACACAAATTTTATTCCCCATCCACTAATATAACGAATTGGAGTTTGTGTCAATTATTCTATGTTTAGATAGTGAGAAGAATATTATCTTCTACCATTAAATAAGCACAATATGAAAATACTCCATCCATTCATATTCTAACTTTCTTATAAAGTCAAACCATTCTACCTTTAACCAAACTAGAGAATTACAAAGATTAATAACACTAAATAGGCTAACCATGAAAATATAACAAGAATAGAATTAATGCTACTTATTTAGTATCATAAATATTGACAGATTATTATGGATGCTTTGACTTTTCAAGAAAGTCAGAGTGGTAAAGTTTTTTTTTTTTTCTCTAAAAGCGTATGCTTGCTCTGACCACTGAAAGATACGTTGTGATCCGTGCTTCATACACTTCTCAATTCGAATCTGTTATATATAATTGAAGAAAAAACTAGAATGACTTATAATTTAGAATGAAAATAATATCTCTACTGTCTCTCTTTGCTATCTCTATCTCTGCTATACCGAAAACTCACATCTCTGCTATACCGAAAACTCACGGGAGGCTTCGCTCGGTACGTCTCTCCTCCGCACGGCACCGCGGCTTCAAACTCGCACCCACCACCCCCGCACGCCCCCTCGGCCAGGGATCGAATCCCACACTACCCAGCACTTCTTTTTCCAGAAAAACAAAATGAAACAATGCTGTGGCAATCACGTCTCCCTTCCTTTTTCCCGTCGATGCCACGCGTGTCCTGAGTCCTGACCCTGCCAGGGCCTGCCCAGCCACAGCCCTGGAGCGCCAAGGACAACGTGCGCTGGCCGCAGCGAGCGTCTGGTCCCAACTGCCGCGCGCCGTACTGGACATCGCCGGCGGGAGAGCTGTAGCCGTCGTCACCGCAGGTTTCTAACATAGTATATACCCTCTCTTCTGTCGCCAGGTGAACAGCCTTCTGCCGTCCAATCTATTTTGTTAAGGCTATTATCATTGTCCATTGAGGCCCGAGTGGTCGACATAACGAATTAGCATTGGATTTCCTCTTGTAGTTGTCTGAATGCTCAATCCGTAGTTCTCCTGTCACACGTGAATTGATGTCGGGTTTCTGAATGTTCACTGCATGCACTTTCTATTTGCAGTATGGTGCGGTCACAACTATTTGGTAGATTTGAAAAGGGTAATTGGCTTTTGTTAAGGTCGGTGATTTGTCCAAATCATATGTTGACATTTGAGAACCAAATCCTTGGTACGGCTATCTATTATTCTGCTTGTTGTGCTCCTCTGCAAGCTGAATAATAACGTAGTACTTTCTCCACAAAAATGTTACTGATGGGGTGTGTTCATTTCCTAGTCACATCAACCAAAAACTAAAAGTTCCCAAAATTTCTATCGCATCCCATCACATCAAAACATTTAATGCACCCAAAAAACGCTTGCCGGCCACTATATAATTTAGGTAATTAAAAACTAATTGCACAGTTTAGATGTACATTGCGAGACGATTCTTTTGAGCCTAGTTACGCCATGATAGGATAATATTTATCACTAACAAACGAAACGTGCTACAAATGCGATGTGACAGCTACAGGAATTTTGCTCCCAAATTTTGGGATCTAAACACACCCATGGTCGAGGCAATTTGACTGAAAACTATGTGACATTTGTTGTCTAGGGTCTGACATTACAATATGCATGTGTTCTGTAGTTCCGTATTAAAGGGTCCATAAACCAATGCTAGCTCTCTACTTGCGAGTGAATTGTTTTTGTAAATTGTCAAAGGCTAGAAATGCATGCAGGTTGCAGATATATATCCAAGTTTATGGGGGAAGGGTAGAAATATGCTTTTGAGTGACTGATTTTGACTTTGTTGTCATGAGCAATATGCCGTTTCTTGGTATGCAGACTGAGCCGTTATCCTGTTAATGAGTTGTTATGTGCTGAAGTTGACTATATGCAAATAATGGTTAGTGTAGGAGCATATCTAACGGTTTGGCAATTCTTTACTTGGCAAAGATTGAAATTTGCCAACTCCCCAAAATGTTTGCCAAGTTAAATTAAAGATCATCTCCAATGATTGGCAATTCTCACTTGGCAAATCCTAAATTGAGACCCACACTTTTCGCGTGTGGAGTCTGGCACGCGGTCCTTGTCGCTCGCGCACCTTCTTAATTAAAAGAGCTAATTTTTAAACATCAAAAAATTATTAATAATCATGATTTCATATTTTTCCTAAGTATAGAACATCATGGAAAGTCTACTAAAAAAATTTCACACTTTTAGCATGTTCCTACAATTATAATTTTCTAAACATTTAGAAAATTCATAGAAAAAAAAAAGAAAAGAGAAAAAATAAAAGACAAACCCTACCGATCTCAGAAAATAAATAAGTCCAAATCTAAAAACTTCTCTCTCGGCACATAAGCATCAGGAACCCTGGCAAAAACTTCTATATTAATTGTTGCTCAGGTCTTCCTGCTCCTCTTAGATAGAGGGGAGAATGTGCGCATGGTGAAAGCGCTCAAAAATGCGCGCACACCCGTCAATTGCCAAGTCTCCCCAAAATGCCAACCCAAATGTCAAGCCATTGAAGACCTCAATTCATATATTTTGGCAAAAATTAAGAATGCCAAGTCCAAATGCCAAACCACTGGAGTTGCTCTAACTCTGCATTCCTCTAATGATTGTTCGTTTCACTTTTTACAAATTTATCTTGTTTCATATTTTTACTGTAGCATTAGCACATGCACACTTACTTAATTGGTTCTGACCAAATGTTTAGTAGTATCAGCACTATCAAATTCTTCCTGCCATTCAATATGATTTGGAGACTACCGAGGATCTGATGACAAGTGGAGAAGCACCAACATTCATTGGATTTGAGGAACAAGATAATGTGAAACAGTAGAAGTAAGCAAGTAGCCATGATAGAGGGTCGACATTTTTAGCCAAAGGCGTCTCCTCTTGACCTCTTGGCGCTGATTCTCCTCTTACAAGGCGTCGATCTGCGGGGCAAAGGCTTCCTCATACCTTCCAGTTTGGCAGCAGCATCTTCCTTGTGTCGCCTGGTCGTCCGTGGGATCGAACCAAACAGGTGAAGTTAATGACTGAAAGACCATATATCAAGCCTATTTAATATACAAATTAAACAAGGAAACATACACCCAAATTAAACGACTTTTTTAAGGAATCCGGAGTATATGTTGAGGGTTTGGTGTCTAATATGGCAAGTCAAATAGACGACAATTGTCTAAAGTGTAGTGTTGACTGACTGCTGGGTTGTTGCTGGGTGCAGCTGGCCAGGAATTCCAACCAGTTTATCGGACCTCCAAGCTAATTTGCTATACGCCGCAGGGGTGAAACTCACAACTTTGTGTTGTCAATCTTTGCACAATGATTAGATGTTCTCCAACAAGTTGGTGGGCACTAGGAGATGCTGGCGAGTGACGACAGAGAAAAACCGGGTGATAGTAGACGATTTACTACAGAAACTAATTGAAGTTGGGGGTGGCAAGCTGGTGAAGACAGAGGCATGAGGCGTTGAGTAATTGATGTTACTGCATTTGCTAGTTTGCTTCCTAGCTTTTTGTATCGCCGCTTGCGGCTCTCTTGTACATACAAAGATATGCACACTCGTGCGTATTTTCAAAAAAAAAAAAAAATCCTTGCTTATAATCAGTCCTCTTCTGCTTATAACACGTGTTTTTCACGATTTTAAAATGGGAAGCTTAGCGTAGTTAAGAGCTATCTAGTTTCTTTTTATGGTGGGGTTATGTCGTGAACTCATGCTTTATGTAAGCTGGCAATTTCAGCAAATTGTTTTAAGCTCTCAATAGAAACTGGACCAATGGACCTTGGTTAAAATTTATCTTTGGTCTAGAAAAATCATGCAGATTGGGATATACTCATATTGGATGCATGATCATTTTGTTACACTCATACTGTTGTATTTGTACTTGTACCTACACATGACTCACACCAATGACTACACCAACCTGCCAAAGCCAAAGCTATTCCTGCTTCCAAAACAAGTCCTCTCTTCCTCTTCGTCCTCACACTGTTTCCTCTGCTGCGGTTGATGAATTGCCGCCCTTGCAATCTACCCGATCGTTTTTGGATGTTTTCACATTTGTATAAATCCATATATGTTTGAAGCGGATATAAACACACAACTTAAACTAAATTTTAACTCAATCCACCATAGAAACTAGACCAATGGTCTTTGGTCCTAGAAAAATCATGCAGATTTCTCCGTTGCGGGGGGGCAGATGCTCATATTGGACGCATGACTTTTTGTTACACTCATACCTGTTGCATTTTGTACTTGTACCTACACATGACTCACACCAACCTGCCAAAGCCATTCCGATCCTGCTTCCAAACACAAGTATTCTCCCCTGGCAGCCAGGGTGCATAAATATAGACATAGATCACCTAAAGCTGCAAGCAGATTAGTGATTAGGAGTGTAACAGATTTACTCCAAAATGCAGAGCAAGCGGCTCATCCTTCTCTTCCTCTTCGTCCTCACTTTGTTTCCTCTTTGCGGTTGATGTATTGCCCTTGAGGGAGGCGTGTGTCGCCAGCCATATTGCTGAGTGGGCTTCCGACCGTAGGGGGGTAGACGAATTCCGTCTACCCCTGCTGCGAGATGATGTCCCGGCGTCCGTCGGCATCGGGTTCGGGGAGAAAGGGAAAGTGCCCTGTTTATGCCTCGTAGCGAGAGAGCCTGCATTCCTCGCAACGGGGCTTGACATCCACAAGATTTTGGAGATGTACAGCCCCATCTGCCATGGTTCCCTTCCGGTGGACTCTCACACCGGAGACTCCTGCCAAGGTTGGATCTCTTCCTTTACAACTATACTTAGTTTTGTTTGAGCATGTCTTTGTGTGTTTTGTATACCTGCTTCGTCTTTTTTCTCTCTCTTGTTGATCAACTATCAGTATAAAACCTAATTGTTAATCAGTGGAATCTGTCATTTTTTTCAGAAGTGGATTGATGATGAGCAGTGAAGCGTCCTTCGTTTGGAGCACAACAAAGCGCTTGGAGCTACTACCCAAGCTGCTGGACAAATAAATAAGATCCTAGTACTAGGAGTCTAGATAATATACTTCTAGTTCTAGCATATCTCCGTGTTATCATCATCGTTGCAACTTTGTGAGTGACTGAGTATTGTTGCCTGGTCGTTAACCTTAGTGGTTGCTTTAGGCTAGTTGCTTTCTCTGTAATTGTGTTTTAAAAGAATTTTCTTTGTTATTGCTGTTGTTGTCTTCATTGCTAACTAATTCGGGTTTGATGTTGCATTGTTGTACTGTCCAAATCTAGTTTTTAAAAATAGAATTTGATCGTTGAGACTCACCATACCCCAAACCTCTTCTGAATTGTTAAATTATTTTTCTATATTTTTGGTCTAAGAGTCCCCATAAATATCTCCACAAAGGCCAGCATGGTTACAAGAAATGCTAGTTCTGTGTGTTAAAGAAAATTGTTCCAAAAATACAAACTATTTCTTCCAAGGACGGTTAAAATGTTCAGAAAAGAAAGAGTGACATGGGGAGTGTTTCTTTTTTCTCTATACTAGTATGCAATTCTACATTAAGTTGGATATCCCCAGAGCGTTTGATTCTATTGGATGGGCCTTCAGTTGGATATCCCCAGAGCGTTTGATTCTATTGGATGGGCCTTCTTATTGGAAGTCTTAGGCGCTCAGCTTTAGTGTTAAATGGAGAGACTGGATGGCAGCGTTACTAGGCTCGGCCTCTTCCAAGATCATAGTAAATGGGCAACGGCGAAAAGGAATCAAACACGCTAGAGGGTACGGCAGGGGGGATCCCCTCTCCCCAATGCTTTGTTCATTTTGGCCATTGACCCCCTCCAAAGAATTATTGAATTAGCAGCACAAAAGGAATTCTTAGGCCCATTTTACCCACAAGCAGCCAGGTTAAGATCCTCACTCAGCGCCCGACGATATGCAACTTTATTTGCGAGCCATCGCCCACTTTGAACTACAACGTTTATTGAAAATCTTGACATTTTTTGGTGAGTGCTCTGGCCTCAAAGTTTCCTATGGAGAGGTGAAACACCGGACAAGGTCTATGGAGGTCACTCATTGTTAAATTGGCCTACAGTATGTCGTCCAAAGAAAAAAGGGGGATTGGCGGTTCTAGATCTTGAGCAGTTCGGGCATTAAGGTTAAGATGGTTATGGTTCAAATGGAAACAGAAGGATAGAGCTTGGGTGGATCCTGACCTCCCATGTGATGCCCGGGATCATGAACTATTCACATCATCGGCATGTAGTGACAATTGGAGATGGGAGGACTGCTACCTTCGGTCATCCTCATGGCTTGATGGGACAACACCAAAGTCAATGGCACCAAATTTATTCAAGAAATCAAAACGGAAGAAATTGACAGTGTATGAAGCGTTGAAACGAAACAGATGGATTGCAAACATATTACCTATACAGACAACACAAGAGATACATGAGTATGTCAAACTATGAGAGGCGATAAATGAGGTTCAAGTAGATGAGAATAGAGAAGATTCAATGCGGTGGAGATGGATCATGAGTGGAGACTACACTACCAAAAAACGCTTATCTCATCCGGTTTGAAGGAAGCTTTACTCGGTGAAGACCGACACCAATTTGAGAGCGAAGGTGGAACCCAAATGTCGATTCTTCGCGTGGACACCGCCCACGGTAAGATCCTTACGGCAAATAATCTGGCCAAACGGAACTGGCAAAATGACCCGATTTGTAAACTTTGCTCTTCTGAGCCGGAGACCCCTAATCACCTATGCAAAGACTGCACTTTTGCTCAGCAAGTATGGACACACCTCAAACAATGGTTAAACCTAACGGTTTTAGATTCGGTCACCACTTCAGGATCGACCACAGCTATTAGCACAGATGTTGAGCCAAAAGTTTGACAAAACGAAGAAGAGAAGAGTTGACGGTGTCATGATATACCTCTGGTAGAACATATGGAAGGAACGCAATCAGAGAACCTTTCAACAGAAGTCACTAAGCCCCCTTCAAGTAGCTCTTTTGGCCAAAGATGATATCCTACGGTACCAACAGTACCAACTGGCAAATCTATATAACTCCTATAAGAGAGCCCCCCACTAGGAGAGTCTTTGGGAGTTCTCTGCGCTCTGATTGGCCAGCGTCACTGGTAACTGCAAGCGCCACATCACTAGAAACTGTCGTCATGCTCACACCGTCCACCGCACATCGTCCCTGCAGTGCTCCACCATCTTCCTTTTGCGCCTGCCTCTTCCTCTTCTCCACTACCTCTTCTCAACAGCCACCGCATCTCTTCGATTCGCATGCCACCATCAATCCTGTCCTTTCAAGTGACAAGTGGTGACATGCGCTGATACTATTTATAGTCGCCTCCACCCATGAGATGGCCGTCACCGGTTCATAACATGTCCATGCGGACAACCACATATACCTAGGCGGGGGAGGCCGTAGTTGAGCGTGGCCCTTGTTGACACCTGTTATCGTATAAATTTATTAATCAAATAAACATGAGAAAGGGATATAAATAATAATACCAACTTAGAATAGGGTGTCACTAACATATTTCCATCGGTTTTGGTGAAGTTGTGATTTTCGGGGACTAAACGGGAAAATGCGAGAATTGGAGTGACATACGACTCCAAGGCGTGTCCCAATCGTACTCAATCCAACTCCTACAAAAGAGCAACATAGAAGTACTTCAAATGAAGAATCAAAGTACAACATTGCGAAGAACTCGTCGAGGTGATCGAAACGGATATATCATTTGCCATATTCGGAGTCGAATCGAAGATATCGGTCGCGAGAGCGGGGGTTCGGTAAAACGGGCATAACTCCCTCATCCGGACTCCGTTTGACGCGAACAAATACAATTCGGAAACGGCACGACGACACGCACGCACCCACAAAAGCTCAGCTCAGGTGGGGCCCATCTTGGGCCGATCGGCCCAATAATGGGGCCGATCGGCCTGCCACCTCCGCCATATCGGCCCCGCTTCCGGAAGCTTCCTCCACCGCCTCGAAGACGCAATCAAAACCGGGTTGTTTGATGTCGGTTCGATCCGAGGGCGTCGGTAGAAGCACGGGATGGATTAAGATCAAACACCGGATTAGTACCGCACGCGCTGGCTGAAGGGAAGGGACGGGGAGAAGACCCATATATATAGATCCCTAGACTCCCTCATCTAATCATCAATCATCTGATAAGATCATCTCAGAGCATCTCATACATATCTCATCAGATGGAGGCACGGCGCTGGAGAATTAGATTAGACAGGCTACAATGTAATAGAATAGATCTAGTAGAGAGTTAGGGAGAGCGGAACTGCGTTCCGGTTCGAGAAGTCTTCGGCGTTACGTATATCTTTGTATCTCAACTCTATTAGACTTTATGCCATAATTATATTTATCTTCTCTAGTTACTTTTATGCCTTTCATTTATTGATTAGAATATAGTTGTTATATAATTGCATGGGATCTTCGCTCGTATTGAGTGCTCTGGTTATTCATGATGATTAGAGTAGTAATTAATAGTGTGGACATGGTGTCTAGACTAGAGGTTACCTTAGATTGCGCCCAATCCACGGTTAGTTGTGGTAGCCCCTGGGGGTGACAGACCTGTCGGTCTTTGTATTCCACCACGTTCGGGTTGGTGATTCGTAGAGCTTTTTGGCGGCCTTCCCCGATCACCCTTTCCCGCCTTTTTTTAGGATCGGGACGGTACCGGCCGCTCAAGAAGTTTTTATATGATCGCTATACCTTTTCATGCCTTAGTTACTCAAAGAACCAAAGTACTAGAGAAGTATTCAGGAACCTAGATCTCTCCCCTGTTGTCCTCTCGACCTAGCTATCTATTCTATATTATAATATTCTCCGGTTAAATGCTATTAATTATCATATACATTATTTACCCCCTTACTTTAGTTTAGTTGGTATATTAAGTTAGTAGATACATGATTTTGATTTATCATAATCTTTACCATTGCTTCCCCGTGGAAAATATAAATAACGATACTACTGGAATACTCCCTGCAAAAGCTACAATGGTATATATATTCTACGTAAACTTGAACCTTTTATATTCTTCTTGCACTTAATAAATACCAACAAGCTTTTTTTTGCCGTTCTTGGGGAAGCATTCGGCGTAAAGATTTTGATAATGATCTTGATATCTCGCTAATTTAGTGTATCAATTAGCTTTAGTAGGATTACCCTTGTTACATTGAGTGTGGAATAGACAGGGACATTTGATGCCGTCGCGACCTTCCTGCAAGCTTCCTCAAGGAGAAACCAGGTGTTTTGAACATCAAGATCCATCAACACCGAGCCCCGCCATCTCTTAGGTACATTTATATATATTATTCTAACCATGTGTAGATTGAAGAAAAGGTCGTCGTCACAAAGAATTCAAAGCACATCTCAAGTGACGAAAATAGAAGCCGCACAACTCACAAACTCCATTAGTGAGTCATGGTAAGTATGATCAAAGGTGAGAAAGTCTTGCTCATGGACTTTAATTTATGAGTAGTTATCTTTTCAATTGTTGCATTGCATTGCATGTTTACTTTGAATAATCCATGCATTCACTCCACTTAGTTTATGTTTTTTTCGTAGATCCATTGCATGTTTAATTCCTTGCAATCACCCATCATGTCATTTGCATATAAAAATAATAAATAAATAAAAATATTATCCTCACCATGATCATGCTTTTTAATCTCTGTTTAAGTAAATCTCTATGATGCTTTCATGCCACCGTTGTCTGCTATAGTATGCTCTAGTTTGAAGTATTTTTTCATACATTTCTTAAATGAAGCATGGTGCCTAGTTTACGAGTGTTGATCGTGCTTTCAAAGGCTTTTTAATGCTAGTTAAATTGCTTTCCTAAATCAAATTAGACGTGGTGTTTAGGTTGATTTTTGAACCAAGAGTATGCTCTAGTAGACAAGCCCAGTTATTTTGACTAACCCTTGCGAAAAACTATCATATTCAATGCGGGTAAGTCAAGAGATGAACTCACAATAGAGGTGAGGCAAGGCGTATGATGAACTCCAACAACTCACAAGCAAAGGAAGACCCTGGATCATTCCTCATAGAAGAAAGATCTCAGAAAAGTATCACATCAATTATTTTGTCTTTTTGCTAAAAGTTACATTTGCCTTGATCCATGCTAGAGTGCAGCTAAGAACATAATTTATTAAAAAAAAAAAACATGATAAACAATATATGTGCTAAAGTAATCAAAGAACCATCTTTTTGTTAGCATAGATGAGTTTATATCAACCTTTGGACAACAACATGTTCTTCAAATAGTTGCAATCCTTCGGGTATACGTCCACTAATATCTCGCAGGAAAGAATCATCGGTGTGCACGGTTTAGCATGAACCTACCACACCACCACAGTCTACCTCACGTCTACATCTCTAAAAAGACTGTCAAGATCCAAATTTTGGGGAGTGCAACCCCATTATCCGTAAGTACTCTTATCCTTTACCTTATTTACTACTAGTTTGGTGTGTTTGTTAAAAGATATAAAAAGATGCATAACTATAGAAAACTAAATAAAAAGTTTAAGTTATATATATAGTTTGATCTTTATGTTTGCTATAAATAAATAAATAGATAGTGTGCTTATGCTTGCTAGAATAAAATTAACGCTGAAGATGATCCCTATGCTAAGGAAATGATGAATAGTTGCTCCGCCTTTAATTCTTCTTAAGAGTACTTACAATTCGACTTAGATTCTCCTGAAGCTTTAAATGCTTAATTTGCTCTAAAATCCTACACTGTGGGAAGCACATGCTTAATCCGAGTATAGGCGTTAAAGGATAATGATTCATGAAAAGTTGAGTCTGCTGTTTATCATATTTCTAGAGATACCTGATTCCTGGTTTTTATCTTTGAAAATTATAAAAATATTACATGATGAGTTCCTTAGCTATGACCCTTAAGAGTTTATCTTTCGCATCAAAATCATCCCACTCCACCAAATACGCTGCTTCTAACCCGGATGTACGCCTCTCCATACTCCATCACCGCTAGCCATAATTATAAAAATAAACTCTTGCAATCTTTGGATATGTCTCTCTCGGTGTTTTTTATGCCAAATAGAGGCTGGGCTACATTTGAAAAAAAAAAAAAAAAAAAAAAAAAAAAAAAGAAAAGAAAAGAAAAAAGAATAAATATTTAGAGAGAAAAGTGAGACGAGAGAGGGAGAGTAACTGACAAAAGTCATACTAGGCGAGAAGGGCCTACCTCCCTAAATATATTTAGAGATGAATAATGGACACGTGTCCGAGGGTGAGTAGGGCCCACATCTCTAAGGAGAGAGAAAAAATGGACACAAGTCCGGGCAAAGCCCACCTCTCCAAGAATAAATAGCCTGGACCTTAGCAATTTTTTAGAAAGAGAGATATAGTCCAAGATGTTTGAGAAGAAAAACACTAGAAAAAGGCTAAAGGCTATTTACCTTTCATCCTCATCCATTTCACCACTATCATCCCACTATGTATGTTCCCCACATGTGTAACTCCACTACATACCATCTACTTACGAGGGTCATACATAGGATCTCCGAGTTTCTTTTGAAAAATGTTGCAAAACCCCGTGGATGATAGTTGATCAAAGAACTTGAGACATGGTACTTGACTTGATTATTTTGTCTTTTAATTGCTTAAGGTTTATAAAAGGCTACGCCCCATGGTAAAGGTAAGAGAGAGCAATCGGTTAAGAGGAGAATTTATTTCGATAAACATAGTACTTCGAGGTATGAAAGCGTAGTAGCAACTCCCCGATCCTATTATAGCATATAGCTTTGCTAGGGACTAGCAAAGGGTAAGCTTGGGGAGTTTGTTGACACCATTATCGTATAAATTTATTAATCAAATAAACATGAGAAAGGGATATAAATAATAATACCAACTTAGAATAGGGTGTCACTAACATATTTCCATCAGTTTTGGTGAAGTTGTGATTTTCGGGGACTAAACAGAAAAAGCAAAGAAGAATTGGAGTGACATACGACTCCAAGACGTGTCCCAATCGTACTCAATCCAACTCCTACAAAAGAGCAACATAGAAGTACTTCAAATGAAGAATCAAAAGTACAACATTGCGAAGAACTCGTCGAGGTGATCGAAACGGATATATCATTTGCCATATTCGAGTCCGAATCGGAAGATATCGGGCCGCAGAGCGGGGTTCGTAAACGGGCATAACTCCCTCATCCGGACTCGTTTGGCGCGCGAACAAATACAATTCGAAACGGCACGACGACACGCACGCACCCACAAAAGCTCAGCTCAGGTGGGGCCCATCTTGGGCCGATCGGCCCAATAATGGGGCCGATCGGCCCGCCACCTCCGCCATATCGGCCCCGCGCCCGGAAAGCTTCCTCCACCGCCTCGAAGACGCTAATCAAAACCGGTTGTTTGATGTCGGTTCGATCCGAGGGCGCCGGTAGAAGCACGGGATGGATTAAGATCAAACACCGGATTAGTACCGCGACGCTGGCGAAGGCGAGGGACGGGAGAAGACCCATATATATAGATCCCTAGACTCCCTCATCTAATCATCAATCATCCGATAAGATCATCTCGAGCATCTCATACATATCTCATCGGATGGAGGCACGGCGCTGGAGAATTAGATTAGATGGCTACAATGTAATAGAATAGATCTAGTAGAGAGTTAGGGAGAGCGGAACTGCGTTCCGGTTACGGAAGAAGTCTTCAAATTACGGGTATATCTTTGTATCTCAACTCTATTAGACTTTATGCCATAATTATATTTATCTTCTCTAGTTACTTTTATGCCTTTCATTTATTGATTAGAATATAGTTGTTATATAATTGCATGGGATCTTCGCTCGTATTGAGTGCTCACGGTTATTCATGATGATTAGAGTAGTAATTAATAGTGTGGACATGGTGTCTAGACTAGAGGTTACCTTAGATTGCGCCCAATCCCACGGTTAGTTGTGGTAGCCCTGGGGTGACCACTGTCCAGTCTTTTTGTATTCCACCACGTTCGGGTTGGTGATTCGTAGAGCTTTTTGGCGGCCTTCCCCGATCACCCTTTCCCGGTCTTTTCGAGGATCGGGGCGGTACCGCCCGCTCCAAGTGTTTTTATATGATCGCTATACCTTTTCATGCCTTAGTTACTCAAAGAACCAAAGTACTAGAGAAGTATTCAGAACCTAGATCTCTCCCGTTGTCCTCTCGACCTAGCTATCTATTCTATATTATAATATTCTCACGGTTAAATGCTATTAATTATCATATACATTATTTACCCCCTTACTTTAGTTTAGTTGGTATATTAAGTTAGTAGATACATGATTTTGATTTATCATAATCTTTTACCATTGCTTCCCGTGGAAAATATAAATAACGATACTGGAATACTCCCGGGTAAAAGCTACAATGGTATATATATAATACGTAAACTATGAACCTTTTATATTCTTCTTGCA